>CM053593.1:363230346-363273547 GCA_028646575.1 Pseudocheirus occidentalis
TCTCTCTCTCTCTCTCTCTCTCTCTCTGTCTCTGTCTCTGTCTCTCTCTCTCTCTCTCTCTGTCTCTCTCTGTCTCTCTCTCTCTCTCTCTCTCTGTCTCTCTGCCAGCTTCACTCTCCATGATTCTTGCTTATATACACACACTAACCTCCTGTCTCAGCCAATCCCCTTCTTCCACATAAACAGGAGAGTTCACGCCTTCTCAACAGTGGGACAGAGCTCACACCTTCCATACTAAGCCCCAAGTTACTAAGTGCTAAGTATCTGCTTAGCTGGTTGCTGCTACAACTAGAGATCTTAGTGCAGGGAGACACGCTTGACCTGCCACTTGGGGTGTGTGACTTTGTATTGGAACATGGGAAAAGAACAGATCAGACAAGTTATATGTTAAGAAGTTATGTGGAAATACTTAAACCGGAAGGAGAAAACACGGCGGAGAGCATTTAGATGAAAATCAATCGAGGAAGAAGCAGATTTTATGGTGGGAGCGTTCTATGGACTCCCTGGCCAGAAGGAGGATGTGGATGATGCTTTCAGGAACAATGATGTTTGACCAGGAATGCAGATCTTAGGTGAGTAAAGAGATGGAAAGGGCGTCCAGCTGCCCTTGGTGAGTTCAAGGTACCTGACCCAAATGAACTATTTTCTCTGGTGCTGAAAGAATGGTGGATGTGATTATTGATCTGCTGTTGGTGATATTGGGAATATAAGGGAGAACAGAAGTATTGCAGAAGATGTACATACATTACATGATTTTTAAAAAAAATGAAGAATAGATTCTTTAGATTATAGGATGGTGAGCTTGACTTTAATTCATTAACAAATTTTAGAATGTATTAGAGGCAAGTAGGTGATGTAGTAGAGGGAATGCTGGGCCTGGAGTCAAGAAGACCTGAGTTTAAATTCAGCCTCAGGCACTTTACTAGCTGTGTGACCCTGGGCAAGTCGCTTAACCTCTGTTTGCCTCAATTTACTCATCTGTGAAATGGGGACGATAATAGCACGTGCCTCCCAAGGTTGTTGTGGGGATCATGTAAGATGACATTTGTAAGGCGCTCAGCGCAGTGTCTGGCATAAGGTAAGATCTATGTAAATGTTAATGATTATTGTTGTTTTGTAGAGGTTCTTAACACCTTTTGTTTTATGGGCACCTTTGGAAGTCTGACAAAGCCTTCTCGGAATAACGTTTACAAAGAGCTGAAGGAAATGCTTCATTTTCGTCAGAGGACAGTGAAATGAAAGCTGCAAATTTTTTCCATCAAAGTTTATAGACCCCCTGAAATCTATTCACGGACCTCAGGTTAAGAACTCTTGTCTTAAGAGGATGGCAATATGTTCTTGAGGTCTAACGAATCTCTCAAGCTACAAATGTAGACCGTTCCCTCTTGCCTCATCTTCATGGAAACAGAGAACAGTTATCCCTCCTCCACTTTATTATCCTTGCAGTGAAGCGCCCACCAGGTGAGCCGAACTTTGCGCATTGACGGCTCTCGGCAAATATAAAACACCTAACCCAATGGGCCAAGATGTCTTCTATCCGGGTGTAACGAACTCCCCTTCTCCCTTCCTGTTCGTTATTAGAATTAATATTGAGTCAGAGCTGGTGGTGACCCTGGCCCTCTCTAAGTATTTGGGATACTTTAGAAGCTTATTTAGATCAATGACAGACAGGCGTGAATAGATAAACCTCCAGCCATCCAGACGAATCAATTTCCAACACTGCAGTCACAACAAGCCAGAGAAATCAATCTGTTTTCGAGTGACACGGGGCGACTTGGAGCCGGGCAATCTGGTTTTAATTTCCGAGTGGCAGCGGATCGGGCTTCCTCTGCTCCCTCACACATTCTGATTTTCTAGCTGGTCTTGAGGCCAAGGATCACTGTTCTCTGCTTGCAATGGAACAAAGGGGTACAGGTGGTCTGCCCTTGTATTGTGAGAGATTTGGAAGGAAGGGTAGCAGCTGTCAGGCTTCCTGACCCCCAGTACTGCCAGTGCTCCTGAGAAATGTGAGAAGCTAGATGGAAGCTGGCTCTGATGGAGCCTTCCTGACCCCCAGGCCTGGGATGGCTGAGTCAAACCACTGCCCCAGCCCTGGGATTTTTTTGCAGGCTTCAGCTTGGATTTTCCGCTGTTCTCGGCAAAAACCAAACCTGGAAGCTTTTCTGGGCTCTTTCCCAGAATAGGGAGAAGCTTAGGCCTCCTGTCTATTTTAGGTTTTGAAATTTGTATTTGTGTAATGCAGAAGCAGAAAGACTCAGAGCTCTCTTGGGCTGAATTTCAAAGGTCATTTTGTTCATTTTCCTGCGTCTGATCCCTGATACTAGTCCCAGGGTCTGGCCTCTCTGTGGCTCAATTGTTTTTTTAGTCATATCCACCTCTTCATGACCTTGTTTGGGGTTTTCATGGTAAAGATATCAAAGTAGTTTGCCATTTCCTTCACCAGCTCATTTGACAACTAAGGAAACTGAGGCAAACAGGCTTAAGTGACTTGCCCAGGGTCACACAGCTAGTAAGTATCTAAGGCCAGATTTGAATTTAGGAAGATGAGTCTTCCTGACTCCAGGCTTGGTGCTCTACCCACTACGCCATCTAGTCTGACATATATATGGTGCTGTTTGTCCTTCCTTCCTAAAAAGGACATCAGAAAGATGATGCCATGACCTGCACGTGAACTGATCTAAGTGAAGCAGGGCCATGCAAGGTCACCAGCCTCATTTTGTCCTCCAGAGCCATCTGGGTGCAATGGCCAGATCAAGACCAGGATGACTGGAGATGGTCGAGGATAGAGTAGGTGCCTAACAGACAGGATCAGAGGAAGAGACTCCTCCTTTTATCTCATACATCTCTTGTTTGTACAGAGTCATTTTTATGCTGTCTCCCTGCATAATCTGGAGATTCTGGAGACCTGGCAAATAGTAGGTGCTTAATAAATGCTTATTATCTGATTGTTGACATGGGTAGCAGTATAATGGGAAGCATGCTGGTTTTAAAATCCAGGCTTTGTTGTTTTCTACCTGTGTGACTCTGGGCCAGTCACTGACCCTCCCTGAGCCTCAGTTCCTCATCTGAAAGATGAGGGAAGGAGTTGAGTTGACCTTCCCTTCTTTAAATCTTTGATGACCACAACTGTTTACACGTTATAGACCCTGAGTAGAATGGAAGCTGCTGGAGGGCAGGGGCTGTTTTTCTATGTTATCTTTGTTATCTCTTCATTACTTTGAACCAAGTCAATGTTTGATGGATTTAGAGTTGGAAGGAATGACCTATGGTTCCTTCTCTCTATGTTATAGATGAAAAATTGAGGGCCAGAAAAGTGAGTTGGCTGAGATCTGCATAGGTAGTTAGTAGCAGAAGTGGGATCTGGGTCCAGGTCCTCTCGACTCCAAACACTATGCTTTCCCAGGGCATAAGGCACGGCATCCTGGACATTTCATGTAATCTCTTGAGCCTCAGTCTCTTTTTCTGTAAAATTCAGATAACATTCTCTGTCCCGCTTAATTGTGAGTTGTTGCTGGCCATCTTATTCTCTCTTTTACCAGCCTGGTACCATGATGGGGCATAGACACAAAGTGAGGGTCAATGGTACCATTGTGGCTCTTCTTGGCTTGTCCAGAGTCCATGAGCTCCGGATCCAGCCTTTTTTATCCAGAGATGAAAAGCCTTGGTAATTTTCTGGCTTCTGTCTTGTGCCCGATTTGGATTTGGAGCATGAAGAATAATTAAATGCTAAATGGGCAAAGCCAGCTGGCTACTGACTGGCATCACAGTGGGGCTCGGGCACTGAGCTGCATGTGAGCATCTGATCTGCTCTACGTATGGGGTTGGTCAATAGAGGTCACAGATGAAGGGATCATACTTGTCAGGACCTAGCATCGGGCCTCTTAACCTGGGGTCCTTAAGCTTGTTTTTTTAAATAACTATATTTCAACAGACATGGTTTCCTTTGTAACCCAATGAATTTTATTTTATGTACTTGGAAACATTATCCTGGGAAGGGGTCCATAGGCTTCAGAGGACTGCCAGTCAGTCAGTCAATTAATATTCACTAAGTACCCACTGTGTACCAGGTTCTATTCTAGACACTGAGGATATGTGGAAGGACAAAAAAGAAAATCCCTTCTCTCAAGGAGCTCGTGGTCTAGTAGGGGAGACAACATTCAAACTGCTGGGAACGATCAAGGATCAGTTGGAAATAATCAACAGAGGGAAGACCACACTGAAGGTGGATGGGAAAAGGCTTCTGGTCCAAGGGGAGCCTTTAGCTGAGACCTGAAGGAAGTGGGGGAAGCCAGGAGGTGGAGAAGAGGAGGGAGAGGTTTCCAGGCCTGGGGGAGAGCCAGGGAAAATGCCCGAATGGAAGGATGGAGTGTCTAAAAAACACAAAAAAATTGCCTGCAAAACCTTTCATCCTTGTTGAGTGGGTTGGAGCCTTTCAGGCTGATTCATCAAATGACTCATTCATCTAGTCATCATTCATTTAACAACCACTTATTAAGGGCTTACTCAGTTCCAGGCACTGGGGATATGATGACGAGTCAGTGACTAGAGTGCTGAGGCTAGGCACAGGAAGATCTGAGTTCAAATTCTGCTTTCCTTAGTCCATCAGTGTCTTCATCTGTAAAATGAGGGGATTGGATTCGGTGTCTTTTTGATACCTTCCAGCTCTAGAACCCTCTGCTTAAACATTAAATGAGTTCTGCCCTGACGGAGCACATATCCCTATTGAGAGAAACAACCTAGAACGAGTAAACAAATGGAAAATAGGGGTTAAAATGTTTAAAAATAGGCATCATTTAAGTATTAAAATATTTTAAAAAGCAGAGTAGGCAGGGAGGGTGCTTAGCCTCTCCTGGGATCAGTGTAGCAAGAGGTGGCATTTCACCTGGGAGCTGATGAAAGCTGGGGATCCCAGGGCAGAGGTGACAAGAAAGGATTCTTGGCAAGGGGGGTGCAGGGGGAATGGGGTGCGCAGGGAACCGAAAAGCTGGCCAGTTTGGCTAGAAGTCATGTGTGATGGAGGGTGTTGTAAAAGCCAAGCAGAGGAGTCCAAATTTCATTCCAGGGGCAAAGAGGGAGCTGCTTTTTTTTAGCTGCAGGAGGATGATCAGACTTTTGCCACAGGAATATCAGTTTGGCAGCTGTGTGGAGGATGGATTGGAGACAGGGAAGAGCCTGGAGGCTGGGAGATGAATGGGGAGGCTGTTGGAATAGTAAGGGAAGGAGACTTGAAGCACAGAGGGAGGGAGAGAGGAGTGGTAATAAGCATTTATATACAGCTTGGATGTGCCAGGTGCTGGGCTAAATGCTTCTTACAAATATTACCTCATTTGATCCTCATGAAGTAGGTGCTGTTTTACAGTTGAGGAAACTGAGTCAGGCAGCAGATAGACTTGGCCAGGGTCATACAGATAGTAAGTGTCTGAAGCTAGACTTGAACTCAGGGTTTCATGACTCCAGGCTCAGCGTTCTCTCTATGGTACCACCTTGCTGCCTCTAACTTAGGCTGGTGGTTGTGTGGATAGAGAGAAGGGGACAAATGAGAGAGACACTGGGTAGGCAGAATCATGGCAGCATTTGTTGCTTTCTCTACCCGAGGGACCTTTTATTGGCTCCAATGAGGCTGCCAGGTCTCAGAAAGGGGAAGCCAAAAGCTCAGCTGTGTAGGAAGACTCCAGTGTCGGCTGCAAGGTACTCCATAACAGTCATGTTTTCTTAGCAATTTAAGGTTTTGCAAAGAGCTTTTCTCATGTGACTTTGGATAAGTGGTATAATTATTTCTGGAGGAGAAAGTTGGTGCTCAGAAAGGTTGTGAATCGAACCCAGGACCTTTTATTTTGAGGGGGGGGAGGCAAGGCAATTGGGGTTAAGTGACTTGCCCAAGGTCACACAGCTAGTAAGTGTCAAGTGTCTGAGGCCAGATTTGAACTCAAGTTCTCCTGACTCCAGGAACAGGGTTCTATTCACTTCATCACCTAGCTGCCCCTCAAACCCATGTCCCTTGCCCCTGCCTCTGGTGGTCTTTAATTCTGTTTCTTAGCAGTTCTCTCAGCCCCAACATCTAATCAACTTCCAATTCCTGTGATTTCTACCCTCATAACATCTCTCATGTACATCTCCTTCCCTCCTCTGATATCTTCAAGGCTGGACTGTGATAATAGCTTCTGGGTGGTTTCTTTGCCTTAAGTATCTTCCTCCAGCTGTCCAATTGTTCTTCCTAAATCGCATGTCTTATCATGTCATGCTGCCCCTATTCAATAAACTCCAGTGGCCCCTTAGGACCTCCAGGATCAAATATAAATCTCTCTGTTTGGCATTCAAAGCCCTTCTTAACCTGGTTCCTTCTTACCTTTCCAATATCTTTATTCTTTATTCCCTTCCATGAATTCTTAAGCCAATGACACCAGCTTCCTTGCCATTGTGTCTTCACTCCATTTGTAACACTCCATCTCCTGACTCCGAGCATTTTCTTTCTTTCTTTTTTCAATCTATTTTTTCAAATTTATTTTATTATAATTTTTCCAATTATACGTACAATTTTTAACATTCACTTAAGAAATTAAGTTCCAAATTCTCTCCCTTCCTCCCTTCTTCCCTTCCAGAAAAGGCAAGCAATCTGATATAGGCTATACATGTGCAGTCATGCAAAACATATTTCCAGATTAGTCATGTTGTGAAAGAAAACATAGACCAAAAAAAGTAAATAAAGGCGTCAAGATCAGATCTTCTGATGTCAGGTACTGGGCACATAAAGGGAAAAATAAAATGAATGTTCTTTGCCTTGAAGGAGCTTATGTTCTAATGATATAGATTCAGTATTTATTGCCCTTCTGAACTAATCTCATGAAAAGCACTGAAGTTCAGAGAGGGTAGGTGACTTCTCCAAGATTACTCAGCAAATATCATAGATTTGAATATGGAAGGTTATTTTGTCATCTTTGTTTTGGATTTTTTTTGTGACCCCATTTAGGGTTTTCTTGGCAAAGATTCTGGAGTAATTTGCCTTTTTTCCAGCTCCTTTTACAGATAAGGAAACAGAGGCCAACAGTTAAGTGACTTGTCCAGGGTCACACAGCTAGTGTTTGAGGTGGATATGAACTCAGGTCTTTCTGAACTTCAGATGCTCTATCAATCCAGATGCGCAGAAGGGATCTTAGATCTCATTTAATATTATCCTTTTTTCCATCAATGGGACAACTGAGGCCCAGAGAGAGAAGAAATGGTTTACCCCAAATCACCAAGGTAGTAAGCAGAAGATGGGATTTGAACTCATGTTCAATGACTCAAAACCCAGGGCTCTTTACTTCTCGGCATCCTTTCTCTCCCTGAGAGAGGGAACTCCCACTCTCAGATCCTCAGCTCAGGGAGCCCTTCCCTCCTTCCTCTTCCCCACAAACACTCTTCCTCAGGCTTGGAGTGGGTATGCATTGGGGAGGGGCGTGTTGGAGGGGAGGGAAGTCAGAGAACAGAGAATATAAAAACAGGGAAGAAAGGAGAGAGAGGGGAAAAAACCCTAATTAAAATTCTTTTTGTCCCCACCATCCCCCACGATCCTTGGGAACGGCACCTGGTGGGGAGCTCTGGTGCACCGTGTGATGCTAGGAGCCAGGAGCCCTGGAGAGGCTGGGAAGGGGATGCACGTGTGTGCTGCGTGTGCCTGGTGTGTCGCAGTGGGGGAACCCGGCCCCTGAGGGCCGATTAAACATGAAACACGCCTCGAGAAGGCTTCCCTTTAATGAGATCAGGAGGGCCTGGAGGTGAGGTTTTTCCAGCTTTGCTCACTCAGTAGCCAAACACCACCAAAAGAAAATGGGCATCTTTTTTTTAAAATGCCCATGCCTGACAGCTCATTAGAAGAATTAATTTACTCCGGTGTTTGCAGTTTAAAGGAAATTATTTACTGGTTAATTGTTGTTATTACAAAATGTTAAATATCATTATTTATTTCCCAGACCCTGACAGCTTGTCGGATGGTAATTTATTAGGTGAAGCCCAGTCTTCCAAGGTAGAGGGGAAGGCCAGGTTTGGACAGCCTCAGAGGGCACTTGAGGCTGTGCCCAGTGCTTTTGGGATCAGGTATGGAAGAAACTCTACCTCAGCCTGTAATGACTTCATGGAGCTTTGTCCAATAAAGGAGCAATGGCAGGAACCTTTGAGGTCACCTAACCTGATTCATCTAGAGGTGAAGGGAGAGAGTGACCCAAGGTCAGACAGCAGGCTAATAAGTGGAAGAGGATCCCTTTCTACTCTGCCATGATGGCTGAGACATAGACCATCTCCCTCCTCAGGGATTTTCCCTAAAAAAGGTCTGTGCGACTGGGAAACACAGCCCAGAGAGTTGGCATCCAGCTCACGGAGGGTCTTGTCTTGGGTACTTCATCACGTCCGATTCTCAGCCTCCTTATTGGCTAGGTGGTTTGGTGGTTAGAGCTCTCAGATCAGAGTCAGGAAGACCTGAGTTCAAACCTAGCCCCAGACACTTACTGGCAGTGTGACACTGACCAATTCAATCAGCCCCTGTGTGCCTCAGTTTCCTTCACTCTAAAATGCACCTAGTTCTCAGGGTTGTTGTAAGGATCAAATGAAATCAGGTATGTGAACCTGCTTAGCACAATGCCCAGTACGTAGTAGGTGCTAGTAAATCCTGGCTGTTAGCATCATTATCATTAATTTCAACCAGAGGGCAAGAAGTGATGAATGGACAGAGCGTTAGCGGCAGTCGGAGGACCTGAGGAGAAATCCCCATTTCACTACTTATCACCTATTTGACTTGAGGTCAATTGCTTCTCCTCTCTGAACCTGTTTCCTCATCTATAAAATGAAGTGGTTGGATTAGGTTATCTCCAAGGTACCTTCCAGATTTAAATCCCCAAAGACACAATGCTGTCAGCCACAAGGGAAGATAAATTCGTTGGGTACAGGGAAATAAGGAATGACCAGGTTTCATGCTTCTGTAGCACTCGGGCCACTCTCTCCTACTGTGTGGATATTTAGAAAATCTATTGCCGGTTCAAGGTACTCTCTAGGTCCACAGTCACCATAGAAAATGAGCCCCCACTGAGGTGTTTCTTTATTAGTTAGAGTCTAGACAGATAGAGATAAAGCATTTACTAAGCACTTACTTTATTTCAGGTACTGTGTGTGCTAAGAGCTAGGGATAGAAAGAAAGAGCAAGCAAAATATCCCCTGCCCTCAAGGAAGTTACAGTCTAATGGAGGAAGGCAATACATAAAAGGGTTCTGGAAAGCAGGGAGGGGAATGTACATATATGGCAGCATTGTCTAGAGATGGCTGGGAACTGAGGTGAAAGCTTGGATCCAGGAAAGGGAAGGTAAAAGCACGTCTATTAGAGTCAAGAGGGGTCTGAGGTGTGGAGTCCAAGTGTTTGATGGGGAAGGACAAAGACAAGAGTGGGCACAGCATGGACTGAAGATGACCATTCAAAGTAAAGACATTTAATGAAATAGCATGATGATAAAAGTAGCAATTCCAATAAACCTTGGTAGGACACACTGTCCCCCACACCATCAATGGGAGGAGTATATAGGGACAGGTATGGCCAGTACATTCATAGAGGAGCAATTCATGTCTTATCAATTGAGAGCTCTCCTTCCTTAAATTATTACATATGAATTTGTCTGTTTGCCGGCTGCTGCATCCCCCAGTTGAATGAATGCTCCTTTTGGGTAAGGATTGTTTTTGTTTTTGCCTTTGTGTGTTGTCTTGAATGTAGTAAGTGTCCAACAAATGCTTGTATGTTGTGTTAAGTTTTGTATTATACTTGGCGGTGTCAATGGAGTTTGCCCCCTCTCAATTTTCAATCTCAGTGGACAGAATTAGAATTCCCAGGGAATCCCATGGCAGATTGAAATCATTGGACAGGAAGGTTTCATTTCTTTGTGTCTCCATTTTCTCGTCTATAAAATGACAGGTTGGTTGGACTTGGTGTCCTTTGAAGTTTCTTCCAGCTCTTAATCTATTATCCTATGAATCCCTTCAGTTTATAGGGGAGGAAGGTGACATTTGGGTAAGTTCATTGTCTTGGAGGCTCACCTAGAGAGGTCATGGCAGGAGTGGCACTTGTACTCGGGGATCCTGACACTCAGGCTTATCACAATCTCATTTCCTTCAGGGCTGATCTTGGTGGGACAGGAAGAGAAAAGGTGACAGAAAGAGAGGTCCTTTGAAGGGAGAGAAAGATCAGTTAGTTAGCTGGTCATTAAGCATTTATTAACTATGTGCCAGGCTTTGTGCTGAGTGCTAGGAATGGAGTAAAAGACAAACAGTTCCTGCCTTGAAGAAGCTTGCATTCTAGTGGAGGGATAAGTCTGTTGCAGTCCTGACCCAACGGGTGAGCCATAACTCTGAAGCAGGAGAGATGACATAGCATCCCATCACAGTAGGGAGCCTAGAACTCAATTCAGCTGGATTCAACAAGCTTTTAAGTGCCTACTATGTGCAAGGCGCTGGGGAAGCAAAACCAAAAACATAACAAACAGTCTTTAGACATTAGCAAGACCGTCCAACCATTCAGATTGTAAGACATAAGAGTACAGGACCAAGGGAGTTTGGATAACTTTTTCTTCAAAGACCTTGACATCTGCCTGTGATGTCTTGGGGACTGTCTTGCTTGAAGGCTGGGGGATGGATTGGATAACTGTAGTGACCAGGAAATAGTTAAGCTATGGATTCAAGAGATTAGCCAGGAAACAGTTAAGTAATACTTTGTGAAATAAGAAATCAGTGAGCGTACCCAAACTGAAACCGTATCTTAGTAAACTCAGAAGCTAAATCAATCACTAGAAGCGGCTATGTGACAAAGCTTGCACCCCCATGCCCAACCTCATATTCACTCTCCCGGCTTCTGTACCTAACCATATTGAAGTCATCATGTTCTCCTGGTCCCTACTTCACGGTTCCCTGAAGATGAAGAATAGATCCCCATACCTACATGTCAATTATAGAAAAGTAACTGCTTATACCTGGATACCAGTTAGTTTTGGTTACAGATTGTTTCTGGATACCAATTTAGTTGTAGTTACTGATTACACTTGGATACCAACTTAGTTATTGATTATGTTGTTAGCAACCCAAAATGGTATAAATGACCCCGGACTTCTGTATTACCCTGCTGCTCCCTTCAGATTGGCGTGGGACAGCCGCCAGCTGGCTAAATTAATTTCTATTAAAGCTCCTTAAAACTTTGTTTTGTATCACTCTGTTAATACTTGCTATTTCACCTGGCTATAACACAACTTTTCGTTTAACTTTCTCCAGCCTGGGTTAAAATCCTGATTCAATTACTTAGCCATCATTTGCCATCTCTGGGTCTTGGTTTTTTCATTTGAAGAAGGAAGGGTAAGACAAGATGGCCTCTAGAAACCCTCCATGATCCCAGTCTGTGGCCCTGTGATCTTTGCATAACCAAAACATACAATTTAAATGCTGATCCTCTAACAGGTCAACTGATCCACCCCCAAGTCTCCATAAGACTGCATCTGGTCCTATTTGTCAGAGAAAGGAGGGATTGCAGCCTTCCCTTTTGATTTCAAGGCCTTCTTATCTGTAGTTCAATTCTTTGGGACTTCAAATAATGTCTTACGCCCTTGGGGTCCTGGACATGTGGATCCATTTTATTCAGGGGGATTTGAGGAGAAAGACAAGAAGAGCTGTTGTCTTAATAGTGAAGAAGCAGCCATCTGGGCTGAGCCCCCGGGAGCCCAGCATCTATCTCCACAGTAGCCAAGGCTTCCTCTTGATGGGGCAAAAAGAAAAAGCCCAAGATCGCATCTCATTGCTGAGATGAATAATACATTTGAAGAATCTCACAAACTGTGTTTGATCCTCATAAAGCTTCAACCGTTAACGTATTTCTCTTTATCCCCAGCAAGGGAGGGCTGAGAACTGTCAACATTTTCTTTTCTGCCTAATTTGTGCTTTCTCCATCGAGAGAAGCAGGGAGAGGAAAGGAGGGAGGGTGTGGGGGAGGAGGGATGCGCTTACACAGACTTACACACTGGGAGTGGGGGTGGAGGTGGGCATGAGGTGGTGGGGGCACCCTATAGGGCTAGCCTAGAGTTTGCCAAGCTGCTCTACATATTTGATGCTCCACAACCCATTGTGGGAAACTGGTGGGGTGGGGCAGGACAGAAGGGAGAGAGACTTTGGGGAGAGACATGTGTGTCCTTGTGTTCCTGTGTATCCAGGTGCAAAATATATATGTCTCTGTGCATCTGTTTGATACAGGGAGGGTAGCTCTTTCAAATGTGGATGCTCCTGGGACAGCTCAGAAGTAGGGGGCAGTCAGCTCTCAGACCCTAACTATAATTCCCCACCTTGAGAAAAGGATCACCAAATTGCAGAATGTCAGAGTTGAAGAGCTGACAGGAGTAGAGGGCTCAAACCCCAGCTCTGGGGATTACTGGTTGAGTGACCCTGGGTAAGTCACTTCTCTTACTTAATTTTCTCTTTTATTACATCAAAATCCTTTGAAGTCCCTTCCAGCTTGAGATCTATAATTTTATGACCCCCACCCCCACCCAACTGGGTGGCAACTGGCATTTAGGGATGTTCAGTAATTTTCTCAGGTTCACTTAGCAAGGTCATGGCAGGGATGGTGCTGGTCTTCAGGGCTTCTGCCTTCCAGATCCCGCTCTGTTTTCTCTCTCTGTGCCTGTGTATTTCTCTCTCTCTCTCTCCCTCTCTCTCACTCCATCTCTCTCTCACACTCCCTCTCTCTCTCTCTCTCTCTCTCTCTCTCTCTCTCTCTCTCTCCCTCTCTCTCACTCCCTGTCTCTCTCTCACTCCCTCTCTCTCTCTCTCTCTCTCCCTCTCCCTCTCTCTCTCTCTCTCTCTCTCTCTCTCTCTCTTTCTCCTCCTTCACCCTCCTTTCTCTTTTCTCTCTGTCTTCTCTTTCTCCTCCCCTCTCTTCTCTTTTTTCTCTCCCACCCCCCTTCCTCCCTCTTTTTCTACAAAACTGAGGCCTATAGGGTTAAAGGGTCTTGTCTCAGGTCACACAGGCAGTAAGATTCAGAGCTGGGGCTTGAACTAGGCCCTCCCTTGCCGCTGCTCTCTGGCTTGTAGTCAACCATCTAATAAATACTCATTGCTTGATTGATTGATCGCTGAGTTCTTTGATTTCCTTCCATTAGACTGCAGTCTGATTTCCATTTGATTTACCCTGATGAGCCCAAAGGCCTGATGAGATTATTTACAATATTTGAGTATCTGTGCTAGGAAATTCCCTTTTCCCACAAAACAAGCTGCCTTATTCTGACAGAAATCATAATAACAATAAGAGTGATAATAATTGCTTGAATGTATATAACGCTCTATACCCCATACTGGCTGAGTCTCTCCCAGGAAAGGTGAGGGAGACTAAGGAAACTCCTTCAAGGAAACACCCTCAACTTGTGCCTCAGTGGCATGACCTGTAAGCTCCTTGATGGCCTGGGATTTTGTCTTTATAGCTCCAGTAAACCAGCATGAGGGGCAGAAAGAGCACAGTGGATACAACTCTGGGCCTAGAGTCAGGAAGACTCATCTTCCTGAGTTCAAATCTAGCCTCAGACACTTAGCCATCTGTGTGATCCTGGGCAAATCACTTAACCCTGTTTACCTCAGTTTCCTCATGTGTAAAAATGAGCTGGAGGAGGAAACGGCAAGGCATTCCAGTATCTTTGCCAAGAAAACCCTCAATGGGGTCATGAAGCACTGGGCATGCCTGAAAAGGACTGAACGGTGCCGAACTTGCACGAGATCTGCCACAAAAAATGTGTGTTAAGTTCAGTTCAACTGGGAATAAGTACCTCAAGAGCAATTTCCCCAGATAACTGTAGCCACTTAGGTAGTGGTCACCTGCCCTTGGTCCTCAGGTCATCCATGATCCTTGTCCAGTTGTCAGAGACCTAATAGTTTAGGTAGCATTTGAATTCATTGCCTGGGACTCCAAGTCCAGTGCTCTTTCTACTGCACCACACTGAGGATTATCTTCATATTCTTTAGGGTCTGAACAATTGGAAACATACCTTTAAGCCTGCTCCCCACCTCTTGACAGGAAGGTAATGAATGTACTCAAAATACAGAAACACATTTTTTGGACATGTCCAATGGGAGACTTTGTTTTGGTTGAAGACACATAGTCGATACAGGGGTTGGTTTTTATTTATTTATTTTTTCAGTTGAGGGGACATGAGGGGAAGAGAAAATAAATGCTTGTTAATTTAAAATAAAATAAAAATTAGAAAATGACAATTTTATGCTTTCAAAACAAGAAGAAAGGAATTTGATTTGGGGAAAGTCTTTCTGCAAAGATAGGAGTCTTGCATATGGTATGTAGAGATAAATATAAATTTTAAAATGAATGAATGGTGAGATCTTGAAATATGAACTGTAAGGGGACAATGGTTTTTCCTTCCAGAAAAAGAGAAACCTCCTCCTGCCTCTACCATCCAAGAAGGGGAGAAGGCAGGAGAATGGTTCTGCCCGGAGGCAAGAAGAGGTGGGAAATAGAGGGCCCCAGCAGCTAGAAATAAAGGCTTTGGCCCAGGCAGGTTGGCACGGCAGCCTCATGCCACATGCTTGCCATGTGCCCCATGACCCTTCTGTTCAGGCCTAGCATCCCATGGAGGTGGCATTCTGCTCGGGAGCAGAGTACAGATGGGGAGGCGGGCATCTCCATGAATCTATTTGCAGGAGCAGCGGGGGCTTTCTCGTGGTTCTTACTTCCTGGCTATTTGATAAGGCAGCGTCCGGAACCCTCCTCCTCCATTATCCAACCCTTGTCCTCTTTTCCTCCCACTCCTTAACCAATGAAAACTAAAGCCTAATCTTTTCCTGGAACGTGGAGGATGCATTAGCTCTTTTGACTGGACTTTAGCATAAGGTATCAACTCTTAACCTCAGTCAATGAAATAGGGCTTGACCTCAAATTGAAGAGAGGAAGACACACAGTGGAATTATGAGCTGAGGCAGATAAAAAAGAGACAGAAGGATGGGTGGAGAGAGAGAAAGACAGAGAGATGTCAGAGACAGAGGGGGGGAAGGGAAGGAGAGAGAGAGGAAGAAGAGATAGGGAGAGAGAGAAACAGAGGGAAGGAGAGATAGAGAGAAGGAAGAAGAGACACAGAGAGAAGGAAAGAGGAGAATCTAGAGAAAGACTGAGGGAGAGAAAGAAGGGGAGGGAAAGCAAGAGAGAGAGAAGGGAGAGAGAGAAAAAAGGTAGAGAGGAGAGAAAGGAAAGAGAGAGACAGAGGAAGTAGAGAGAGATGGAGGGAGAAAGGGGGAGAAAGGAGGAGAGGAATGGAGGGAGGAAGAGAGGGGAGAAAGGAGGAGGAGAAGGAAGGAGGAAGGGAGAGGGAAGGAGGGAAAGAGAGAAAGAGAGAGAGAGAGAGAGAGAGGGAGAGAGAGAGAGGGAGAGAGAGAGAGAGAGGGAGAGAGAGAGGGAGAGAGAGAGGGAGAGAGAGAGAGAGTAAGGTGGAAGGATGGACAGAAATAGAGAAAAGGGGAAAAGAGAATTCAGCAAATTAAAATTTTTACAACCACCCAGCAAGTCTGCAAAAATTATCTTCCCTGCGGTCTTTCATTTATCTCATTATCTGACTCCTAATGTGCTTCCTCCCCCCTTTCTTTTCTCTCCACACTTGGTGCGAAATCTTATTAGCTGCTTTTTTTCCCTCCCCTTCTTTCTGGCAGGGGCTTCATATAGTTTTTTCATTAAATTTTCTAATAAAAGCAATCACTGGGACTGCATGGCTAGGGGATTAAATAGCCGCCTCAGCAGTGTCCCGTCCAACCACGCTGTGAGAAGCCCTAGCCCCTTGCCCCATTGCCAGAGGAGCATGGCCAGCCCAGCCAGGGGCAGAGCTATTACCTTGTCTCCTTTCTCCACTCTGGAATATTCCTATGTTCAGATTTAATCAGAGGACACAAGCGGCTCTTGCAAGAGGTTGGAGAGGGGAAATCCTTGACCATCTGTGGCCGGAGCCTTTACAACCTATGGCAGAGAGCGGCAGTGGAATATCTTTTCCTGGGAATATTTAGGGACAGGAGAGATCACGGGATCATAGATTTTATGGATTCAATTTAACTCCCACTCAGATCCAGATGAATTGTGTATTTAGTCTGCCCATTAAATACAGCCCCATGGATTTAGAGCTGGAAAGAACCTTTGAGTTTAGCTAAGACTAAATCCTTCATTTTACAGAGGAGGAAACTGAGCCCCGGAGAAAGGAAGTGACTTGCCCAGGGTCACACAAATAGCAAATCCAGAGTCAGAATTCAGACTCAGATCTCTGACCCCAAATTTAGTATTCTCTTAGATTGTAAGCTCCTTGAGGGCAAGAACTATTTTTTGTCTTTCTTTGTATTTCTAGCAATTAGCACTGGCCCCGGTGAGGTCATTGCTACCGCTTTGTGGGTTTTTTTTGGGGGAGAGGGAGGCGTCTAAACCTTGATTTCATGGACGTATGAACTCCTGGTGTGGAAATTCACTCCTCTATTGTAGGCTGACTCTAATGAAGACTTTAACAATGAGTTTAAATGGTTGCTAGGGTATTGAGAGAGTAAATGATTTGCCCGTGATCACCCAGCGAGTATATATCAGAAGCAGGACTGGAACAGGGCTCTCTGACTATAAAACAGTCCTTTAACCACTACTTTTAGGATATCTCATGGCTGCTATTATTCTAATTTTACAGATATGGTAAACTGAGCCCAGACAAGTGAAGTGACCTGCCCAGGGTCAGGCAACTAGTGTATGTAGGTGGGAGGATTTGAACCCAGGTCTTCCAAACTCCAAGCTTAGCATTTTATTCACTGTACTACCTTTAAGGTTAAAAACTATGGTTTGCCTATGAAACTGTCAGGTAGAATTTCTTGTGCTGCTCCCAAATTCTGAAGCGAGTTTCAGAATTTAATTCAATAAATATTTATTTAGTGCTTACTTTTGTATCAGGTATAGTATTTGGAGCTAGAGAAACAAAAATTTTTTTTTAAAACGACAGTAGATTGGGACTTTTTTTGTGACATGGCCAGGATTTGTTTGTTTTTTTCTTTCTCAGTTGTGGAGGGGGAAGGGTAGGGAGTAGAGAAGGCAGATCTTTGTGTAAATAAAATAACATTAATTTTTGAAAGTGACAGACTCTTTGCCTTCAAAAAATGTGCTTTAATAGAAATGCAAATGAAAAGAAAACCACTCTGAGGTATCATCTCCTACCTATCAGACTGGCCAGGAAAGGAAAATGACAAATGCTGGAGGAGATGTGGAAAAATAGGAGCACTAATGCACTGTTGGTGGAGTTGTGAACGGGTCCAATCATTCTGGAAAGCAATTTAGAACTGTGTCCAAAGGGTAAAATTGTGCATATTCTACAATATCACTACTAGGTCTGTACTCCAAAGAGATCAAAGAAAAAAGTAAAGGACCTACATGTACAAAAATATTTGTAGCAGTTCTTCTTTGTAGTGGCAAAGAATTGGAAACTGAGGAATAGCTGAACAAGTCACTGTATATGATTGTGATGGAAGTCTATTGTGTTACAAGAAATGATAAGCAGGATGCTTTCAGAAAAACCTGGGAATACTTAAGTAAACTCATGCAAAGTGAAGTGTGTAGAACAAGGAGAACATTGTATACAGCAACAGAAATATTATAATAATGATCAACTGTGAAAGACTGAGCAGTACGACGATCCACAATTCTAAAAGCCTCATAATGAAAAATGCTATGCTCCTCCAGAGAGAGAACTGATAAACTTTGAGTGCAAATTGAAGAATATGTTTTTCACTTTCTTTATTTTTCTTGCTTTTTTTTCAACATGGCTAAGATGGAAATATGTTTTGCACGATTTCACATGTATAATTGATATTGTATTGTTTGATTCCTCAAAGGGCAGGAAAGGAGTGGGAGGGAGGGAAAGAACTTGAAACTAATTTAAAAAAAAGAATGTTAAAAAGTAAGTTAATAAATTAGGAAAAATTAAAAAGAGAAAAAGAATTACTCGAATAGTGATGAAGGGTTGGATAAAGTTTATTCACAAATTAGGTATTAGTCAATCAACAAGCATTTATTAAGGCCCTAATGTGTGCCATTGTCCTTGGTGCTAGAGAAATTTTAAAAGTTAAACAAAGTTCATATTTTCTCCTAGAGACAATAGTAATAATAAGTAGCATTTATATAGTGTTTGCAAAGCCCTTTATATGAATTATCTCATTTGGCCTTCACAGTAGATAGGTGCTATAATTATTCCCATTTTACAGATAAGAAAAGTTCAGAGAGGTTAGATGTCTTATTCAAGGCCATATAGCTAAGTAAGAGTTTGAGGCAGGATTTGAATTCAGGTCTTCCTGACTCTAAGCTGAACACTTTAACCACTTTAACCAGCCCCTTAGCTGCTTTGGTATGTAGTAGAAATAAGAATGGAAAGATCAGTTGGAATCATATTGTGGAGGGCTGCAAATTCCGGCGTGAGAACTAATACCTTATTCAGTGAGCAAAGGGGAACCACAGAAGGTTTTAAGACAAGTAATGTTAACAGATCTGACCACTGGAAATATTACTTTGGTGGAGGAATATCATGGAGGCAGGAAGGCCATTTAGGAGGTTATTACAATGGCAGGAATGAGGGCATGAGCTACAGAAATTTTAGCAGGGAATGAAGAGAAGAATATGGGATATTGTGGAGTTAGACTTGGCAATGGATTGCCTTGAGTTGAGAGGGAGAGAGAGAGAGAGAGAGAGAGAGAGAGAGAGAGAGAGAGTGTTAGATAAAAGTCTTAGATTAAGATCCTGAATTCCTGGAAAGATGGAGGTTCCATAAACAGAAATAGGTAAGTTAAGGGAGGGGTAGATTTTGGTAGGAAGATGACCTTGTTTTTGACTTGTGGCGTTCAAGGTGTTGGTAGGATATTTAGTATGGTGCAGGTGAAAGATTGCTGAAAATGGGAGTCATAGGGCCTGAGTTTGAATCCTGATGCCTTGGGGAAGCCACTAACCTCTAAGTTTCCTTATCCTTATTCTTGTAAAACAAAGGGGTTGGACTATATGGCATCTAGTTTCCCTTTCAGGTCTGGGTCTATGCTCCAGCTTGAAATATCCAGCATGAAATCAGAAATAAGAAACTGAAGCTCTAGGACAAGGTAGGGAGTGTAGATATAAATCTGGGAATACTCTCTATGGAAGTGATAATTATAGCCATGGAAGCAGAAGGTTAGATGAAAAAGAAGAAAGTTATGGGAGTTAGGTGAAGTCACCTGTCAAGAGTAGGGAATAGAGTTGGGAGGTTGAGGAAAGAATAAAAGGTACAATTCAGTTAAATGCAACAAGCATTTATTAAATGCTTTCTGTTTGCCAGATACTATGCCAGACTCTGGGTATACAAAGGCATGAAGCAACCTCTGCCTTCAAGAAGCTACTGAGGGGATATAGCATAGATCAGTGAAGCCAAAAATGTAGACCAGAAGCTGTAGGGAGTATGAGAGAGAGTAAGAGATGAGTGTAAACCAAATTGCCGCACAGCAGTGAAGGCCCAGTTGATGGATAAATTTAAAGTCTTGGATGTGAGTGCAAAAATCAGCTTCACAACTATGAGACTGGGGAGGCATGGATAGAGAGCAGTTTTGGTGAAGAAGATTTGGGGATTCTTATAGACTGCGAGTTCAGTATGAGTCAGTGATATGAGGGGGCAGCCAAAAGGCTAATGATATCTTGAGCTGCATGAAGAGGGATGAGGTTTCTAGGAATTGGGAGATTATAGGGCTTCTTTACTCTGACCTTATCAGACCTCATCTGGAATGTTGTATTTAGTCCTCGGTGCAATGATTCAAGACATTGATGAGGTGCAGAGTGTCCAAAGGAGGGCAATATGGAGGCTTGAGTGAAGGAACAGAAAAGAAGGCTTGGGAGTGGAGTGGGGTTCAGGATAGCTGCCTGCAAACATTAGAAGGGCTGTTGTGTGAAGGAGGAATTAAGCTTGCTCTGCTCAGGCTCAGAGGGCAGAACCAAAGAGGCAAATTTAGCCTTGATGTCCAAGAAAACTTCCCAACCATTAGAGATGCTACAGTGTTCAATCAGTTGCCTGGGGAGTGGGTCTGGGGGGTAGGGTGAAAGGAGGGAAGGTTTTCGACCAGAGGCTGGACAATAACTGGTAAGCACACCATGTTCTGATGGGGATTCCTTTTGGATCCAGTTGCCTAGATGACTGCCATGGGGGAGAGGGGCTTTCTAACTCTCCAATTCTGTGATTCTGTGAGGTTTGTTAGTCATGGTAGCATACCTAGAATAAGTGTATAACCTCCCAAGATGACTGTTTTGAAGGAAACAACCCTGATTTAGGTGCACAAATTCTCCTCTATTCATTTTGCGACATTGGATCGTAGTAGATTAAAAGGCTGTCTTAGAATCAAGGAAGACTTGGGTTCAGATCCTGCCTGATACTTACCATCTGTGTGACCCTGGGCAAATTATTTAACTTTTCAGTGGTATTCAGGTTTTTTTTTTGTCATGTACCGTATCAGTAAAAAATTTTTGGAAAAAAATATGCTTATTTACTGATTTTTGTTTCATGCCTGTACTACTTTACTGGTTGGTTGGTTGGTTGGTTGGTTGGTTGGTTGTTGTCCTTCATGCCTGAAGGGGGCCAAAGTGACATCACTATGTTGGAATTCAAAGTACAGTATATCCTACTGTGGCTGATCAGATTGCTATGAGCTCGGAAATCTCTACCACAGGTAAGGTGCAAATAGTCCATATGAACATTTGGAATAGAAATGTCTAAATTTGTGCATCTCAAGCTTCTTTTGAGCTATTGCAATTCTGCTTTGCTCATGAGCATAGCACCTAATTGTGCACATGACAAAACTTACATAAAAATAGAATTAAAAAAAAGAATGAGATAAGACAAAATGACATTTGATCCTAGGATCAACAGGGAGACATAAGTGTTTATTGAGTAAGAGCCTGACATGGTAAAACCTGTGATTAGGAAAGTCACTTTGGCAGTTGAGTGGAGGTTGGATTGGAGACCTCAGGAGGAGAGACCTGAGGCAGATAAGCCATTGCAGTAGTCCAGGCAAGAGAGATGAGAGCTTCTCCTAGGTTGGTGGCTTATGCCAGTGGTGGGCAAGAAGGGGACAGATTCCAGAGATGAGAAGGTAAAACTCATAAGATTTGATAACATGGTTCCCAAGGACCAGTGACCAGTGGACTTTCCCATCTGACTTGCAATTGAAACCTTCCAAATCTCTCTCTTGTTAGACTGTGAGCCCCTTGAGAGCAAGGACTGGCTGGCTTCCTTTCCTGCCTATATCACCACCATTTAGTATAGTGCTTTACATGCACTAAGAGCTTCATAAATGCCTTCTTTATTCATTCATTCATATTTAGATATCAGGTGAGAGAAAGTAAGTAGTTGAAGGTTGGTGGTGTCCTGGAGAGTAATAGATGGGTTTGGGGATAAAAACAAAATGGTGTCTGGGATTCAGTACAACCTATCCATGCCTGCTTTTCCCATGTTACTTTGTCCTACCCAAAAAAGGAAAGGGTGGGGGTAGAGGTGGAGGTGGAACTGCTTCTCACTAACCATTATCATGAAACATAGAGCCTGCTCTCAGAGGGGAAGTGAGCAGGGGATGGGGAGGGATTTTCCAATGGCACCTGTAAACCTTCCCTGAGGGACCAATGTCCACCCGATGAAGGTGGAGTAAGACCTTTGATTGATCCATTCTTGTTAGGCCACCACAGATGGGATAATGTTACAGCCTCTATGGAGCCTTAGCCTCTACTTTGGAGACCATTACTGCTTGAAGTCAACTCTCTAAGGCATGTGCCCACTGTGTGACCCTGGGCAAGTGACTTCCCTCTTAGTTATTCATCTCTTAGTGCTTCAGGCAACTCTTTGAAAGGCTCTAAGTTGCACAAAGGTGCCAGTCTACTCTGGCAGATGAAGTTTCCTTATTTTGACATTCCCAATGAAATCACAGGTCTATGTCCTCTCCTGTCCTTCTCTGATTAAGTTTTTTCTTTAAGTTTCACAGTTTTACAGTCACTGTTCCTACTCTTATAAAGATGCCACCCCACCATCTATCTCCCTGTCTCCTTCCCCTTCCTTCCTCTGTCTCTTAACTCCTCTGTCCCGACTCCACGCTCCTCTTTCTCTAGTCCCCCATGCTGTTGTTGCCCATGTCCTTTGGTTCATGACAAGCTCTCTGTTTCTGCATCAATGCTTGGCAGTGATCATGTGAGTGAGTTGCATCCAGAATTTCTCCAGTATTCAGGTTAAAGGGGAAAACGCCTGCCACAGAGGGCTGCCTACTCAAAAGGAATCTTGCCACAGCTTATGAGCTTATATTTGCAGTACCAGAATGTTCTGCCACCCCCACCTCCTTCTGTACCCTCCCTCCCCCTCATCTCCCCCCACACCCAGTCATTGGTTTAATTTAATAATACCTTTCATTGGTATAGAGCTGTTCACAGATGTTAGCACTCTTTGACAAATTATCTTATTTCCCACCCACTCCACTCCCAGGGCATCTTTTTTCTCTGTGTCTCTACCCAAGAATGGAGAGAAAACACCTTTCCTCCCCCAGACACCTGAGGCTCACCCTTTTAGAAGAGAGAGGCCATGTGCCTTAATGGAGAAAGTCCTGGCCTTGGAGTCAGGAGAACCTGTGTTCAAATGCTTCTCAGATATGTGTTAGCTCTGTTTCCTCAGTTTCTTCCTCCTGACAAATGAGGGAGGTGAGATTTAACCTTCCAGCCCTAAGTCTATGAATCTGAGATCTTACTGTCTTTTAAAGGTGTTGGGTAGTCTCTGGGCTTTTTCCCTAGTGAGAGCTGATTTGGGAGATTGGGAATCTAGTGGCTGGGGAGAAAAAGTCACAGCCCTGAACCATCCCTCTTTGGCAAAGGTCCTTGAAATGAAATTCACAGTTCTTGCTTCCTCTTCTCACTGTTTCAGACAAAGAGGTGATTTGCTTCTGAGGTGGTCTTAAGGACCTGCTGTCTTCCTTCATCCATCCACCTCCCTGGTTCCACTCATCCTGAACTTTTCCTATGGTCTATCTCTCTCTTGACCCTTGTTCATAGGTTTTTCAGAGTTGTAATTTTTTCCCCCTCCTATCAGCAACTTGTAAACCACAGAGGAAAACCTTTTTCTGAACCAATAGTAGGGAGCATCAGAGCTGCTGCCGGGGCCCCAGGAGCTCTGACGGTTATAAATGTGGCATGAAATAGCAGGAGGGAGCTAAATAACTGAAGCACTTTCCCTACTAGTCCAAGAGACCTTAGTTAGGTTCTCCTTCCTCTGAATTTCATGGTTTTTCTCTTCAACTTGGCCCTAGGATCTGACTTTCTTTGAGCTGGAAATGGGAAGTGGGGAACATTGACAGTGCTTAGCAGGAGTGGAGATTCCTGGGATTCCAGGGCTGGAAGAGACCTCATGTAGCCCAACCAATCTCTGAATGAGACTCTCCACAGCAAGATATCCAACAAGTGGTCCTCTAGTCTTCACTGGAAAACCTCCAATGAGGAGAACCCTATGGGTTCCCGAAGTTGTCCATCCTACTTGGACGGAGCTCTAATTGTTAGAAAGATCTTTCTTTCTTTGAGTCAAAATCTACCTTTGTAAATGCCACCAGATGATCCTATGGGACCAAGCAGAGCAAGAAGTCTTTTCTCTTTTTCAAATCAGCACCTTTCAAATCCTTCAAGTCAAGGCAACCAAGGGAATTAGAGAGGGTGCTGGATCTGAAGTTAGAGGATCTGAGTTTGAATCCTGGATGTGCCACTGTGTGACCCTGTGCAAATCATTTACCTTCTCTGGACCTCAATTCACTCATTTGTAAAATGAGGAGACTGGAATAGATGGATTCTAAGGTTCCTCTTAGCCCCAGAATCAATGAGCCTATGGTTTTCAATCTGTAAACTCACAGAACTAGAACTGGACGTGACCTCAGAGATCATCCAGTCCATCCTGCCTTATTTTACAGATGAGGAAAATGAGGCACATAGTTGACTTGCCTGAGGTCACACAGGTAGAACTGGTGTTCTAACCCAGGTCCCAGTGTTGTAGCTACTGAATTATGTTGCCTCAAGACAGCTGTCCTGTGCTCTCAAAGTCTTCTTCCCAGTGTCAATCAATCAAGAAGCATTTATTAAGTACCTACTATGTGCCAGGCATGGTGTTAGGTCCTAAGGATACCAGTCCAAAGAATTAAACCATCCTTATTAGCAAGGAACTTCCATCCTAATTGGGGGATTAACATATATATGTTAATATATACATATTGGGGGGAATTAACATATATGTGTTAATATATACATACATATACAACTTGTATATGTACATATATGCATTATATATATAATATGCATAAAGCTAATGTAATTAAATATAAAGTAGTTTGGACATCAGAAACTGGAGTTTAGGAGAAAGGGGCACCTAAAGATGGTGCCCCAGCTGCATGTTAAAAGAGATGGATTCTTTGGGGCAGAGGTGAGAAAGGAGGACATTCCAGGCACAGGAGACGACTAGTGCCAAGGCACAGAGCTGAAAGATGAAGGGTGGTATGTGAGGAACAGATAGAAAGCCAGTTTGGCTGGATCAAAGAGCGGGAGAGGAGAAGTAATGTCCAATGAGGCTGGAAAGATAGGCAGGATCCAAGTTATGTAGTGTTTTCAAAACCAAATAGAGGGGTTTAAATTTTATTCTACAGGAAATAGGAAGTCATTGGGTTTGTTTGAAAAGGGAATCGCGTGGTCAGATCTATGCTAAAAGAGAGTTACTTTGTCAGCAGGATGGAGAAAGGACCGGAGTGGTGAGATACTTGAGTAAAGGAGAATAGTTAGGAAGGTTCTTACAATAATCTTGTCCAGAGGTGATTAAAATCTGTACTGAAGTGGTAGCTGTGTGAATGGAGAGCAGTCAGATGCAAGACTTGTTATGAAGGTAGAAATGGCAAGATTTGTCAATGGATTGGGTGTATGGAGTGAGGAAGAGTGAGGAGAAGTCTAGGATAGTGCTTAGTTTTGAACGTGAGACAATGAAAGGATGGTGCTACCTTTGTCAGAAATGGGAAGTGTAGAAGATGGGAGGCTTTGTGTGGAAAGATGATGAGTTCATTTTTAAACACATCGAGTTTAAGATGTATCTAAGACATTCAATTCAAAATGCTCAGTAGGAAATTGACCGTCTGAGACTGAAGCTCAGAGGAGCGATTGGGTCTGGGTATATAGATCTGGGAGTTGTCTATGTGGAGATGATAATTAAACGCATAGGAACTGATGAGTTTACCAATGGAAGAAGAGGAGGGGACCAAGGACAGAACCTTGGGGAACAGTCATAGTGAGGGAGAGTGTTGTGGATGATGAACCAACAAAGAAAACTGAGAAGAAATTATCAGACAGGCAGGAAGTGAACCAGGAGAGAGTAACACACACACACACACACACACACACACACCAGAGATTTTTTAAAAAGTATCCAGAAGAAGGTTAATAGTGCTACAGTCAGTATTTAGATCAAGAAGAATTAGGACTAAGAAAAGACCATGAGCATTGGCAATTAAAGTCTAAAGCCAGACTGCAAAGGGTTGAAGAGTGAGAGGAGAGGAAGCAGAGACAACATTTTCAAGGAATTTAACTGAAGAAGGAGAGATATAGTACAATAGCTTAAGGGGAAGTGAAGGTCTAGTAAATTTTTTTTAAGGATGGAAGAGACTTGGGCATGTTTGAAGGCAGTAGAGGAGAGTAGATCAAGGACACATATAGAAGAACTGGCAAGGAGAAGGGCCTCCTCTTTGTTGGAAACTGGGGAAAAGGAAGGGAGAGCAGAGAATGACGTCAGGGATTTTTTAAAGGAAGAGAAATCTAGAAAAGGGAGCTAATGCCAAATGCCCTGATTGTTCAGTAAAGTAAAAGGCAAGGTTCTCCGCTAAGGGAGCAGCAGTTCCCTTCTTCCACTCTTCTTCAACACAACACAATACAATACAATACAACATAGCACAAATCAATTAACAACCCAGACAGGGCCTTTGTAGCAGGCAGCTTTCTGGAGATGAGAAAGCTCAGCAACAGTAAGAAATCTGAGGCAGTATTACTATAATAGGGAACTCATGGGACCTGGTTTCTGGCCCCAGCTCCACCACTGATAGCCAGGGCACTTCGGATGAACCATTTAAGCTTTCTGAGTCTTGGTTTCTTCAACTGCAAAATGATGATAAGGCTACCTGTGAGGTTTACTACCTCTAGGATCCTGGGCCTCAGGTTCCTCCTTTGTAAAATGACAGGTCTCTAAGGTTCCTTCCAGTTCCAGATCTATGATATTTTTAATAGAAAGGCGGTAGATTAGGGATGTGGAATGTCACATGTCATCAGACACGGTCACTTGGTTTTTGGTAACTCTGTAACAAAGGAGGGTTTTCTTGGAGTAGATAATTATACTGGAAAAATCACTTATGGAACAGAAAACAAAAGTGGCAAATAAGACCTCAAAATGAAAAACTATATTGGATAAGTGAATATAGGAATGGAAAAGCATTTATTAGATACTTACATGTGCAAAGCTGTGCGTGCTAAATGCTGGGAATAGAAACTGAAGTGAGACAGTCCCCGCTCTCATTCTGGGAGTTCACACTCTAAAAAGAGGAGACAGCACATAGAGAAGTTTTCAGATGGGAAGGCCCTGTGGTCCTTAGGGTGCCAAGGCAAAACAGATGGCAGTGCATCTTCTTTAGTATCATTTTCATTGATAAAGCCATATCTGTTGAACCATTTGACAGTGCCAAGAAATTTGATGGTGAGAACACTCTTCTTCTGGGTCTCTGGTAGCGGTGGCTGCTGAGGAGGCAGGGGCTTTGGGGTCTGCCTAGGTGGTTGCTGGGTCATCTCCAGAAGGGTTACTATTCCCCTAGATCATACCCACAGAGGATGGGCTGGAAGCAGAGCTAGCAGTCTGAGGGAAATATATTGCCAGGGAAGTGGAGCATAGAAAAATTGTGGAAAGTTGGCTGACATTTATCATGTGTAGAGCTGACAAGCCCCTAAGTGAGGTCTGATGCAAAGGACTGGTTAGGAGGGATAGGACCCATGACTGGAATGCAGAACCCATGTTCTCTAAACTCCCTGAGAGAGGGCTGCCTTCACTTTGGGCATTCCCAGCTAAGACTCTGGACTCAACAGCTGGCACGCTTCATCTTTGTGGGTTCAAATTTCATTCCCTGGTAGAATTCCTTGTGGTTAGGTAGCAAAATTGGGTAGCTGGTGATGCTAATGAGGCCATGTATATAGCTTCAATCCCCATAAGCCAGATATCTAGATGTTCTAGAGCCAAAGAATGTGTCTGTGATCTCCACCTGCTGTCTCTGGTCAAAGAAGACCATGTATGAAGTCAGGGGTCCTGGAAAAATTTCTTATGATATCTGCTATGTTCTACTGATAGTGAGTCAATAGTACCATGCTCACCTATGCAGAAGAGTACGTTATAAATGGAAGGGGTTCTTGGGGAGGCAGTGGGCTGTGGTGGAAAGAACACTGGAACCAGAGGACCTGGGTTCAGATCTTGACTCTAACACTTAGTACCAGTGTGATCTCAGGCAAGCCACTTAACTCCCCAAAGCCACAGTTTATTCATCTGTGAAATGAAGGGGATTGAATTAGATAACCTCTGAGGTTCCTTTCAATCCTTTCTCTGTCTCTTTGTCTTTCCCCCCCCCCACTCTCTCTCTCCCATCTCTGTCTTTTTGTCTCTCTCTGTCTCTTTATCTCTCTCTCTGTCTCACTGTCTCTGTCTCTGACTGACTTGACATGGGAATGGGGTGTATTTGATAGTATGGATGGAAAGAAAGACTGTGGGGTCTTGCTGGAAATTTCAGACAAGTTGAAGGTGGCTGCCAGCCATCTTGGAGGAGAGTGCAGTGGCAGGTGTGCCCATGTGGGGTAGGGCTTGATTTTTATCTTTTTGCTCTTTGGAGGGGAAAGGCAGGGCAATTGGGGTTAAGTGACTTGCTCAAGATCACCTGGCTAGTATGTGTTAAGTGTTTGAGGCTAGATTTGAACTCAGGTCCTCCTGACTCCGGGGCTGGTGCTCTATTTACTGCACCATCTAGCCACCCCTAGGGCTTGATTTCTATTCTGTAACTTTCTATCTTGGTGACCTTGGGCAAACTGCTCCCCCTACCTCTCCCCTCCCCAGGACCTTGGTTTCCTCTGCCAATGAGGCACCTTGCATGATTCCTCAGGATCCTTCCAGCTCTAAAGTGCTATGATTTGAAAGCTCATGAAGGCAAAAGGAGGCAGGCAGGAGGTGAAAGCTGTGTGGAGACTGGGCGATATCTCAAATCCTTTCTTTGCTCCCTCTTTTTCAGCAATTGGCGGAAGATGCCACTAGACATCACACTAGCGTTCGGCACAGAGAGCAGAGCCATTGTATTTTTCAGCTCCCAACTGCCAGTGCTCTTGGGAGACAGTCCAGAGCAGGTGAAAGGCTCTGTCCTGATGCCCTCTATTGCTGTCCAAGGACGAAAACCAGCCATGTTGACTTGTCTGGTTAATGCCATTCCCCATCCTCCCATTCTATGTCTAAGAGGGAGAGGGAAGGTAGGGAGGTGTCAGAGCAAAGGGAGAAGGAGGAGAATAGGGAGAGAGAGAGAGAGAGAGGGAGAGAGAGAGAGAGAGAGAGAGAGAGAGAGAGAGAGAGAGAGAGAGAGAGAGAGAAAGAGAGAGAGAGAGGGTGGTTGGTAGGCCAGGAGACACACTGGTGAGTTGGTCCATTTGGGGGTATTGATTGATTGGCTGGGCTGATTACAGTGGTGGTGGTGGGAAGGCCCTGTCTAAACAACAAACCTGATGAAAGGGAAGTGAGGAGAGGGAGTGAGTGAGAGAGAAAGAGCTGCCTTAGCAGTCCCAGCAGGCTCCAGATTTCACATGAAAACCTCAATTAGAAGAGACAGCGCCAGGCAGCTCTCAACAACACCCAAGAAGGAAGCAGAGGTGTAAGAGCCTAGACTTGCTCCTGTTTCTCCCCTGAATCCCTCCCCCATCTCTTTTCTCTGGCAGCTCCTTGCACCTCCACCCCCCACCTTCCCCAGTCTCTTCTTTGCTCAGTCTCTTGGCTGTCTCATCTCCCACCCAAGGTTTGCTGCCATCAGGTCTTTCCCTTTTAATTCTTGACCTCAAAGGAATAGGAGGCAGAGGGGCAGGTGGGAATGAAGATGGCAAAGTTAAAACTGAAACCAGATGGGAAGGGGGTGGTGGAGAGAAGAGTGGGGCCCAGAGGAGAGGAGGCAGCCAGGGCAGCTCAACGCCTAGCTCTATTAAAGGGCTGGCAAACAGAACAGGTGGATGCTTAATCTTGTGACAGAGAGTGGGGGGGTGTTGATGCTGGGTTGAGAAAAGGGAGACCCAGACATCTATTCAAAGGCTGTCTATGACCTCTTCTGTCCCCTAAAATCACCACCGCCATTATGTACCTAGGCTCCTCCTCCCCCTATTTCTAATGATTCCCAGAGCTGAAGGAATGAATGCTTTTACAGGAGTGCCAAGCCCCATGTCCCTGTCTCCCAGCTCTCCTCACCCAGGAATACCCACCCTCAAATTAGAATGTCAACAGTTCAGCTTCCAAGATTGCTGAACAAGGCTAGGATATCTCTATGCATTAGAAATGTTTAAAAAAAATAGGGAGATGAATCCACAGAGTTAATCTTCCGGCACATTACCTAATTCTGTAGGTGATTTGTTGTTTGTCAGGCTGGGGGATTAATCCCTTTGGAGGCAGCCTGGCTACCCCTTCCTATGCTCTCTCCTTCCTGTATCTTAGAACCTCCCTAATGGATTCTCCATTCTGGTCTACTGTCAGAGGGGTAAGGACAAGGAGGAGAATACTGGCTCCTTTCACTGGCTCTAGGGATCTAGAGAAAATAGGGAAACTGAGGCCTGGAGAGATTGCAGCTTACCCAAGGTCAGCTGGTAGCAAAGATAGTATTTGAACCAGGTCTCATATCTCCAAGGGCAATGCTTCTTCCATAGCATCGAACCATTTCTTTGGCTAAGGGAAGAAACATGGCAAAGGGGATAGAGAGCTGGGCTCAGAGTCAGGCTTCAGATCCTGCCTCTGACACCAGCTGTGCCACCCTGGACAAGCCACAACCGCCCTGAGCCCCAATTTCCTCATTTAAAAAAATGGAGACAATAATGCTTATAGTGCCCACCTTGTGAGGATCAGATAAGACAATATCTATGAAGCGCTTTTAAAATCTTAATGTGCCATGTAAATGTCAGTTATTATTAAGGAATGAAATAACCTTGAAATAGAAGTCATGCCCACTCTCTGTCTCTACCTTCCTACTCTTAAATCATAGGATCATAGATTGAAAGCTGGAGGGGACCTCAGAAGCTATGACTAGTCCAACCTCCTCATTTTACAGAGTACAAAAAAGGCGTGGGGAGTTTAAATGAATTGGCCCAGATGGATGAGTGTTAGAGGTAGGATTTGAATACAGGTCCTCTGATCCAAGAGCTAGTGTGCTCAATCCACTGGACCGCATGGTGTCCTTAAGAGCTGGATCTTCAGAGCTCTTGTTCTGTTCCTCCCATGGCTATCAGAGTGACCATTTGGAAGGAGCAGCTCTCTGATTCCCGCAGCATGTGTGGATCTGTTCATAATGCAAGTGTGAACATTATTGATATGTGTGCTTCTGCCACAGAGATCACAGTCAAGGTGACACGGGTATGGTCTTTCAAGGCACTCTTCCTTAGGTCACTTGGAGACTCCTGTCACAACTTGAACTCACCTCTTCTATTCTGATTTCAGTGGAAACAGAGAATAGTTGGTCACTGCTGCTTATCTAACCATTTCATAAGTTTCTTTTTGCCTGGAGAAAGGAATCCATTTCCTTTCCACTTTCCTTTGAGAGGCTAGTCTTATTCCCCATAACTTTGCTAATTTTTATTTCTCAGCCTGGGACCCTATCTAGAAAGTGAATTCCCATATTAAGAGTTATTCATTCACTGAGTTTATTTATTAAGCACTTGCTATGGTCTAGGTTGAAGCTTCAGAGATCACTTAGGAGAATATTGCAATAATCTAGGCAAGAGCCAGATGAAGGTCTGGTGGTAGCTATGGACTTTGTAGTTTGTCCTTTGTTTCTGAAGAGATCCAGTGACATCATGGCTGATGTCTTGACTTGAGTGAATTGGATTGAAGGGAGGCAGAGTTGCACAAAACCATCAGCCTCATTCTCTCTTCCAGAGTCACTGAAGTTCAACAGCAAGATGATCAGAGATGGCTCAGGATGCAGTGGATGACCTTGGCGTCTTCCATGTCTGATCAAGCTCCACAGAGCCTACTTTGGCCACATTCATGGCCATTAGAACAAATTGTTTTCATCTGCCCATTCAGCTGGGGGGTAAGTCTTCACCTGCTTCAGGAGGACAAACTGTAACTCACCGACAGGTTAGAAGCCTATTGGTTACTGTTAGCCTGGTGTAGCCCATCTACTGGGACTATGGCATGTTTTTGCAGCCATGGGTGAGAGTTGGGTGAAAGTGGCTCAGAAGCCCTCACCCCAGAGGTGCTGATCCTCTCTGGACACCCCATACACCTCAGCCATGTAAGTAGAGAGAAGAGAACAGGTGTGAGAGACATTGTGGAGGCAGAATTGACATTTCAGTCAATAAATATTTATTAAGTACCTACTATGTGCCAGGAAGTCACTGTGTTAAATGCTGGGGACACAAGGAAAGGCCAAAGTCAGTCCCTGCTCTCAAGGAGTTCACAGACTAATCGGGGAGACAATGTGCAAACAAGAAAAATACAGGATAAAATAGCAATAGTCAAAAGAGGAAAGGTGCTAGAATGGGGGCGGATGAGGAAACGTTCCCTTTCGGGAAAACAGAAAATTGACAAGACTCGGCACCGTCTCAGGACGCCCAGAAAGCAGTAGAACCATCTTCATCATATACAGTTTAACAGATGGGAAAGTTTAAGCACAGAACAGCAGCTATGACAACAGTGTGTAGTACAGAGGAAAGAGGATTAGTTGTAGAGTAAGAGAACTGGATTCAGATCCCACCTCTGAAACCGTCTGTATAATCTTGGGCAAGTCACTTCATTTCCCTGGGACTCAGTTTCCTAATATGCAACATGAGAATTTGGATTGGATTAGACTGTAATCTCCTTGAGGACAGGAACTGTCTTTTGAAATTTTTTTGTATACCCAGTGCTTAGCTGGGTGCCTGGCACATGGCAGACTTAATAAATATTGACTGACTGAATGCCCTCTGAGGTCCCTTCTACATCAGGTCTGAACTCCTAGAACACAAATCTGCTTAGGGGTATACAATGCCTAGGAGCTACAGCTTCCAACTTCATACTGGGTGTGGCTATTGCCTTTGCTCTAGCTAACTAGTCCTAATTAACCTATTGAATATTTTAATTAAAGGGGCCATCCCTTGACTCTTCTTAAAGAGGATTATTCATTGAATGGGTGTTGCCTCACTCAAAGTTAGAACCTGGAAAGGCCTTACCCGAAAAGGGTCATTGCTTTAAGCAATGGGAGACCCTGGCCCTTTTAGGAGGGAGAATGAATAGGGAGACCACATCTCCCAGTCCTGATGAATATCTAGTCACTGGACCCACATGGCTCTGGAGGAGAAAGTTAGGCTGGTGATCTTTCACAGCCCTGCCTCCCTCAAATCCAAGTCAACTGCAAGTCATATCATCATTCCCTGATGTCACAGTCCTCTTCAAGAAGGAAGGACAAACACAACAATTGTATACATGGTTCAAACTTACCCAAATGACTTTCAACTCTGCTCCAGTGACCGGGTCCCATGTTGTTCACCAGGACCCACTACAAGATGACCAAAGAGGCCCCAAAAGAGACATTGAGACTCAAATAGGCTAGAGTAAGGGTAGGGAACCTGTGACCTTGAGGTCACATGCGACCTTCTAGGTACTCAAGTGTGGCCCAGGTTCCCTACCCCTGGGCTAAAGGAATTAAGAATCAATCTGTAATAAAAACGTGAACACTGCTATATTTTTATTACCATCTGTTTTATCACCACTGGCATCTTCTCCCATATTCCCATCAGCAGTTGGCAGGAAAAGGCCCAAAGAGGCCACACCCTTGCCCGCCTGCCTCTGGGCACCATTTTCTTAGCAAACTGGTGCCTCCCCACATTCAAAGCCAGCAAAGAAAAAAAAGCAAAGAGCAGGTGCTGACTCCCTGTCTTCTCCCACTCCTATTTATTTGACTGTCTCTTCTTGTTCAGGTCCTCTCATTATTTCTGATCTGTGCAGCTTGCTGCTTTCAAGGTTTCATCTTCCCCTCAGCCGTCTGCAATGTGTCAATCAAGCGCTGAGATGAGCCAGCCCAGCTTTACATCCTTAGCGTCTCTGCCCCAGGACACAAGCGAATTCTAACAACAGCCTTGCAGCGAGGTGGAGGGCCGGTGTTTCTCCTCTCAGTATTCTCCTTGTTGGGGGTGTGTGCGGAAATGAGATTTGAGGGTGTCATTCCCATCTGTCTGCTTCTGTCAGGGCACCCACAAGTTCGGGTGGCCCTGAGGATCTAGGAGCCATAAGAAATATCTTTTTAAAAAAATTTCAAGGGTTGTTGCCAGTCTTGCCTTATCTGGAGCCAGTTTAGACTCTGGAATTAGGCAGTATGTTTTAAGTCAAGAAGGTTTCTCACAAAGGAAAGCTCTGGGATGGGTAGAGGACCCCCCAACTGTCATTCTCCTGTTGTGGGGGAGGGGAGGGATAGGGACTATATCTTTGATTTTTGTTGGTATAGGGCAGGGGTAGGGAACCTGTGGCCTTGAGGCCACCTTCTTTTTTTTTTTTTTTTTGCTTTTTTTTAGAGGGCAGTTGGGGTTAAGTGACTTGCCCAAGGTCACACGGCTAGTTTTTGAGTTAAGTGTCTGAGGCCGGATTTGAACTCAGGTCCTCCTGACTCCAGGGCCGATGCTCTATTCACTGTGCCACCTAGCCGCCCCGAGGCCACCTTCTAGATCCTCAAGTGTGGACCTTTGACTGAATCCAAACTTCATGGAACAAATCCCCCTAAGAAAAGGATTTGTTCTATAATACTTGGACTCAATCAAAAGATCACACCCAAGGACCTAGAAAGTCACATGTGACCTCAAAGGCTGCAGGTTCCCAATCCCTGGTAATAGGGTATTCTCAGATAAGGAAAATCCTACAATCTGAGGTGGACATCTCTGCAAATTATAGCCTTAGAGGTGTCTGGGGTGTTGAGGAGAAACATTACTTGCCTAGGATAACAGAGATCATATATGTTCGAGGTGAATGTTGAACCTGACCCCGATGCCAGATCTCTCTGCTGGGACACTTTGCCTCTTTTCTAAGGGAGGGGCTAGTACATGGAAAAGAGGGGTGTCCATGTGGGGGTCTAAATTTTGAAAGCTTGAGTGACAGAAAATTTTGTCTATAATGGAATTGAAATCAGAAGAAAGGAAGCTTTCCTTCAGGGATGAAAAAGGATGAGTAAGGGAGGTGGCAGTATCTCATGGGACCATAGTTCCAGCCCTGAAAGGAACATCAGAGGCAATTTAGTCCACCCTCCCATTTTACAAATGAGGGGACTGAAGGAGACTTGCCCAAGGTCACACAGTGAATGTTGAAAGTAGGATTTGAACACAGGCCCTCTGACTTCAGAGCTTGTACTCCTTTTTTTTTTTAACTGTGCCACTCTTTCCCCATGGGATTGTAATGTTTTATACCAACGAGATCCCTGGGGGGGGGATCTAGGCTGGGGCAGTCCTATTTGGAGATGATGGAATGTAGATAGAGAGTCAGTGGAAAGGATCCTTGGAGGGATCATATGGACCACAGGATTCAGAACCTACAGGACCCACTTATGGCCATTTAGTTCAATTTATTCATTACAGGGTAGAAAACAGGCCATGAATGATTAGGTGACTTGCCCAGGGATACTCTGGTGGTAAATGAAAAAGCGAGGACTTGAACCCAGGACCTTTGCCTCTAAAATTTGGATCTCTAGATCTTCCTCAAGCAGCAAATCTACCTTCTATGAGGCAAAGGAAGGCCTGAAGCAGGGCTGAGATGGTAGTGCACTGCCAAGCCTGTTCTTTTTAGTTTCCTTGTGTTTTGAAAATGGGAGGAATACGGCAGGGGCAGCTGGGGGAAGGCTTGTGGAAGCAGAATGAGCTGGAGCTAGCCAAATGGTAGTCAACAAAAGGTGGAGGTCAGAGCCAACCTCCCCACTCTAACAGCCCTTTAGAGAAGCCTCTGCCAGTGCTACCATGGAGGAAGCAGATTGGGGGCCCCAGGTGCTCCCTCCTCCTCTGGAGGCTCCCTCCCTCATTTTCCAGAATACTGTCTCACAGAAAAGCTCCCTCCAGTCCTGGTTCGACCCCTAGCTCCAGGCCACTCCAGTCACGGTTGGACAGTTCTCGGTGCTAAGGCTCAGTGTAGAATGTTTACTGATTTGGCCTGAGAAGGGGAAACAAGGAAGGAACCCAGGTGAGCCCAGGAGATGGAGGCGCTGTTGTCAGGCAAAGCCCGACTCTAATCTCTGTGGCATTTCCTGAAGAAGTCCGACTGGAAAGGGGAAAAGCAGAGAGGGAGGCAGCTTGCCGGTGCCCAGCTTGGATCTGGGAGGCATTGAAATTCAGAGGCCGAAGTTCCGAGACAAAGATCATAATGAGACAGGAAGGTGGCATAGGAAGGAACCCATTTGCATGACAATGAGCAGATCCCAGAATAGAAAGCTGGAGGGATGCAAGGGTGAGGTTGGCAGCTGGTCTGGTTTCTCTCTCTCGGTAGACCACCAGGTCTGTATAAAAGGAGGTTGGAGAAGGAGGAGCCGTGGAGAAATGCAGTGCATGGCCCCTGCCGGGGTTAGGGTAGGATGAGATCTAGGGATTGTGTAAACACGAGCTAGTTGTGTCACCTGACCTGGCCAGGCTGGACTTTGGCTTCCTCTCCCCTCTCCTCCCTCCTCTGCTCGTCCCTGAGTGGTGAGATTTGTGCGTGTTTTTCAGTTTCTCTATCTCTCTTCTCTTTTGCTTAGGAAATAACGAGAAGGGCAGGATGGCTACTACCCACTCTGAGCTGTATGATGCCATCGTCATTGGGGCTGGCATTGAAGGCTGCTTCACTAGCTATCACTTCGCCAAAAATAGGAGAAAAGTCCTTCTTCTGGAGCAGGTAACATCTGCACCCTCTGCTCAGGGATGTGCTGAAGCTAGCTTAGCAGTCTCAGGAGAGCCTATGGCTACATTTTCAGGAATCAGCAAATGCCAGAAATTTGGGATTGGTTTATTGTTTTTTTTTTTATTGTCTAGACCAGTGGTTCTCAACCTGTGGGTTATATTCAATTTGTAACAATGAAAAAACATCCTGTACATCAGATAGAATCAGTTAGATTCATAAAGTAGCAAAATTGCAGTTATGAAGTAGCAACGAAAATAATTTTATGGTTGGGGGGGCACCACAACATGAGGAACTGTATTAAAGGGTCATGGCATTAGGAAGGTTGAGAACCACCGGTTTAGACTTTAGAAAATGTTCATTTTACAGATTACACTTAAAAGTGTGTCCCACCATCATTCCACCTCAACATCGGCTGTTCAGTTGTGAGACTCCATGGACTTTGTCCACAGCCAGAGTTTTGTTTCAAAAGATACTGGAGTGGTTTGCCATTTTCTTCTCCAATGTGTTATTATTTTATAGATGATTGAGAATTGAGATAAATAGGGGCTAAGTAGCTTGCCTAGGGTCACACAGCTAGTAAGTGTCTGAGACCAAATTTGAACTCAGATCTTTCTGACTGCAAGTCGGGTGTGCTATCCACTGCCCTAACCATGGTTAGGTAATGGTTAGCTGCCCTAACCATTACCTAGGCACCAAGCCTAAGCCTAAGCAATTTTCCCTTCCTGGGTGAAAACCAGGGGACAAGGTCATGTGATCCATTAGGGGTTTAGAAAGCCCGAACTGGAAGGGGTCTTAGAGAGCACCTAGAAACAAAAGAGTGGATGACTTTAGAGTCAGAGGACCTGGGTTCAAATGCTGATTGCAGCTTCTTACCTCTGTGACCTCGGGCAAGCTGTTTCCCCTGTATGGGCCTGAGTTTGCTCTCTTGTAAAATGAGGCAGATGGATTAGATGATCGTAAAAATACTTTCCAGTTCTAAATCTGTTTTCATGAACCTCCTGGATTTTAAAGACAAAGACATTGAACCCCTGAGAAGGAAAGGATTAGGAGAAGGAGCCAGGACTTACTCACCTGACTCCAGATCTAGTGTTTTTCTCCTTTACAGTTCTTTCTTCCACATAGATGACAGAGGTAACAGGTCAGCAAAGCAGGGCTCTAGCACCTGGACCACATGGGCCTGATCCATGATTCAAAGTAAGGCATGATGGTCTATAGCTTGTGTGCCCAGGGCTTACTTTACAACCTCGCTTATGAAATGGAAGGCAGGAGATAGAATGTAGAATGTGATGGGACTAAATGATCTGAGGTCCCTTGTCTTTCAGCTGCACATCCTATGAACATACCCAAAGTCCTTGCTCATCTGTACCCCTAGGATTATCCCCTAATTCTTTTTTTTTTTTTTTGCTTTTTGGAGGGCAGTTGGGATTAAGTGACTTGCCCAAGGTCACACGGCTAGTTTTTTTTGTGTTAAGTGTCTGAGGTCAGATTTGAACTCAGGTCCTCCTGACTCCAGGGCTGGTGCTCTATTCACTGCGCCACCTAGCCGCCCCCCTGATTCTTGACTCTAAGCTCTGACCATTACCATCTTCACACCAGGTATTTTCTCTGAACCCATTTGTGCTTGTGTCAGTTTGGACTGGCCTTGACTAGATTGGACTAGGTTTGATTGGAACCAACTTTGACTCAAGACACACTCCTTTTCTGGAGGCTTTCTCAAGAAGACTTTGTACACTACTGGGGAGGTGCCTTGGCACTCCCTACCACATTGCATGCTGGCAAAGTTGCCTATGTCCCTGCCTGCTTGTGATGGGAAATTCTAATCTCCTTGTTGACAACCCCAAGCAGAAAAAAAGAATTCTCTTGGTTCTTCTCCTTAAAGGGCAAGAGAAAAGAATCTGTAAATGAGCACAGTCAATATGTCTCAGTGTCATGGGAAGACTATTTGTAGCCTACCTGTCCTTTCTAGGACCTACCACCTCCAGTAACTCCACAGTTTCTTAGCACTATCTCTCATTCTCTTGTCATTAAGGACTCATTGGTAATTTACTTATTTTCATAGTGAGGTTTACAGATTAGAAACTTTTTTAAAATTACTCTTCTTAGTCTTCTCAAAGCCTGAGGGTTTTTGTTTTTCTGAGAAAAGAGGTAGGGGAAAGAGAGAAAAGAGATAGTCATCCTACTATCCTGTGACTCATGTAGCCCCATCAAATGGAGAAATACTGATGAGTGAACAGCATTTAGTGTCACTCAACTGATGCTCAAGCATTTATCAAATACATACATGTATATGCCAAGTACTGTGCTTCTTGCTGGGGTTACAAAGAGATAAAAAAAATTGAAAGTTGCTACCCTCAGGAAGTTTACATTCTATTAAGGAAAACAATGTGTACGTATACATGCATATATATATATACACACACATATGTATGTGTATACAAAACACACATGCTCATAGATTTAGAATTGGAAGGGATATTAAAGATCATTGATTCCAACTAGAGGTTAAATGATTTGTCTAGCTTCATACCACTAGTAAAGTGGGATCTGAACCTAGATCTTCCTGACTTCAATCCATATTTGTACCATCCATGTTGAACTCAAGATGTTTTGACTTGATCTGAAATTATTTTTGTAGACCCTTTGAGACTCCACTCAAGTACCACCTTCCATCCCTCCAGCTGCTAGTGCCTTCCCATGCAAAGTGACTTTGTGTTTGCTTTGTATGTATCTTTCATAGACATATTTATCCATATGTATTTGTGTATGATGTCTCCCCTATTAGAATGTAAGCTTCTTGGGGGTCAGGCACTATTTTGATTTTATCTTTATATCCCCAGCATTCATACGATTACTGGCACATAGTAGGTGATTAATAAGTGCTTGTTGATTGATTAACCTTTGGAAGAGGGAATTCTGAATTGTGGATGGTGGGGCTTGAACACTTAACATTACTGCTGGAATTGGACAGCCAGGAGACAAGAGAGTATGGAGTTTGTGGATCTGAGGCATCAATAGAAATAGCAAGGCACTCCACCCCAACCGCACTGTTCCCTGTCCTTGGTCCTGACTTCCACGTGCCTTTAGTCTCCATAGAATTTTCCTCCTCCTTTGCCAAGACCTTAAATGTGTCCCCCGAAGCTTATGTTTGAACCCAAAGAGAATGAGACCAAGAGATGGGGTGGGGGGAGGGAGCAAGAAAGGCAGCAGGAGCAAATGAAGGTTAGATGACACAGTGAAAGAGTTATCAGAAAGGAAAAGGGCAAACTATAAAAGACTAGAGCCTGGGGTAGAACAAATGAGAAGCTTCTATCCTCAGAGTAAATGGAATTAAATATAGTAATGGCTACCCAGAGAGAGGGTGGAAAAAATTTGAAGAATGGGAGAAGGATTCTCCTTTGAGTGGGATAGTCTTTCCTAGAAGCCGGGGGGGGGTGTGAATGTACTCTCTAGGGAAAGGAGCAGCTGATGGGTAACAACTGCTTTTTCTCTTTGTCTCTCTCCACTGATTCCCAGTTTTTTCTTCCTCATTCCCGGGGAAGCTCCCATGGGCAGACCCGCATCATCCGCAGGGCCTACCCTCAAGATTTCTATACCAGGATGATGGAAGAGTGTTACCAAATATGGGCCCAGCTGGAGAATGAGTCTGGGACAAAGTTACACAGGTACTAGATTTGGGGGTGGCAGGGTCTCCCTAATATGAGGGTCTTCTGACCAGGAGGGATTTTATAGTGTGTGTGGACTAGCAGTGGTGTTAGGATCCTAGATATAGCTGAAACAGACCCCAGAGGCCATACAGTCTAATGCCTTTCCTCTTACAGTTGAGGAAACAGAGACCCGGAAAGGTAAAGGACTCATTCAGGGTCACACATAGGATGAAAGATTAAGAACTGCAAGGAATCCCTGGGGGCCATCCAGTCCAACCCCCTCCTTTTACAGATGAGAAAATAGAAGTCAAAGAACATGAAGAGATGGCTAAATTCATAAAGTAGCGTCAGAGTCCAGATTTGAACCCAGGCACTCGGACTCCAAATTCAGCAGTATACCAGTCCCAACGCCATGTTTAGACTTGCTTCCTCAGGCTAGCAGAGTGGATTTGGGGAAGTTGAGGAAGAGACTGACTGACGTTCTTGGTGGATATCTAGAGCTGGGCAAGATTGCTTGGCATCTGCCAGTACCCAGTCATTCTGAGGAAAAACTTAAGGAAATAGGAAGCCTTTTCCACCTTTGTTGAGAGGTGATATAGAATAGTGTTGAATTTGAATCCTGCCCTCTATGACTGTAGAAAAGTCTCTGCGCCTCAGTTTGTCATCTGTAAAATGGGGCCTACTTCCTGGGGTTGCTGTGTGGCTTAAATGAGATGTCTGTAGAATTCTCACTGGATGTTAAGAGGTAGGGCTGTTGTAGTGAATAGAGAGCTGGCCTCAGAGTAAGGGAACTTTGAATGCAAACGAAGGAAACCATGCCTCCAACATGTATTGGCTGTGAGGTTGTGGACAAATTATTTCATCTCTCACTGCCCCAGGCAACTCCTTAAGGCTTTACATTGCTGAGCAGGTGTGGGTCCACAATGACAGAGGAAGCTCCTCATGGGGGCTCCTGAAAACTGATGAAATCCCAGGTCTGGTCCATGAGCAAATGGACAGACAAAAATGTCTGTCATCATCACCAACCCCCTGCAGTAGGACGCTAATTTCTTAAACCAGGATTCAAGATGAATGATTCTCATTTCATTTTAGCTTTGGCTTTCAGGTACCTACTCTCATCACCCTCAATCACATTCCCAACTGACAGAGTTAATGCACGGAAAAAATCTCATGAGGTCAATTCACCCCAATTTCACAAGGATTAATTAATCATTTACTAGGTGCCGGACACTGTGCTAGGCAACTGGATATAAAAACAAAGCTGTTCTTGCCCTCAGGGAGTTTACATTCTACTAGGAGAAAATGTGCTTATAGATAATCACATACACATGTTTCCCGTGTGTATGTGTATTTCCCTATGTATGTTGGTGGTCATTTCAGTCATGTCTGACTCTTCATGATCTCATTTAGGGTTTTCTTGGTGAAGATACTGAAGTGGTTTACTATTTCCTTCCCAAGCTCATTTGACAGATGAGGAAACTGAGGCAAACAAGGTTAAGTGGCTTCCCTAGGGTCGCACAACTAGCAAATGTCTGAAGTCAGATTTGAACTCAGGTCTTCCCGACTCCAGGCCTGGTGCTTTATCCACTGCACCACCTACCTGCTCCTTCCATATATGTATCTATATAAAATAATATATAATACACTATATATATATATATGTAACTACATAATCTATATTACACATAGGTGGGGAAACATGTTTATAGATAAGTAACTCTGGAGTATTACTTATCTATATACATGTCTTCATATATATATAGTTACTTAAAGTAACTATATATGTAACATACAGTTTCTTCCATTACTTGTACATATATGTGCATGTGTACACATGTATATGTACTTTAAAATTATACTAATTTTAATTTTAATACTAATACATACCCTGTGTATGTGCATGTGTCTCTTTGTCTATGTGTTTCTATGCATGTATACAGACATACTCATACACAGATACACACACAGACACAAATGCACACATATATACATATACACACATGCATGTACACAAAATCATTTCAGGAGGAGCAGGAAGAATATGAGAAGTCAGAAGGTCTCTTGCAAACAGGTAAAGCATTTTTGGAGGGCTTACTCTGGGCCTGACACCTTTCAAAACACTAGAGATGTAAATTCAAGCCAACAAGATAGTCACTGGCCTTAAGGAGTTTCTGTTCTAACAGGGAAGACAGCACACAAAAGGGAGATGGGGGGAGGGGGCAGAATTTGGAGGCAAGGCTGATGGTGAAGAGGCTGAGATCAGAGAAGACAGCAGAGCCAGGGGAGGAGTGAGCCCGGCCTGGCTCCTACAGCCCGCTGGCCTGGGCCAGAGACTCACCAACCAGGAGAGGGGTCTGTTAAGGGCTGGGGCAGCTAGATGGTGTGGTGAATAGAGCACCGGTCCTGGAGTCAGGAGGACCTGAGTTCAAATCCAGCCTCAGACACATAACACACACACACACACACACACACACACACACACAACCCTAGTCTTGTGACCTTGGGCAAGTCACTTAACCCCCAATTGCTCTACCTTCGACCCTCCAAAAAAAAGCAAAAAAACAAAAAAAGAGATAGATAGCTAAGGGCTGCTCTCCTAAATCGCTGGCTGCCTCAAGGCTGTGTGATCTAGTAGAAAGAACATGGAATTTGAATGCCATCAGACTGCCTTTAGACCTCTGACTCTGCCACCCGAGTGAGCTCTGGGGAAGTAGTTTCTCCTCTATGTGCCAGGCACTGGGAGGGTAGACAAAGAATATTTCCTGCTCTTAAAGAGTTAATATTCTACAGAAAGCATAAGGGGCTTGTGTTCTAAAGAAGGTGATAAGGTGTAAATACATATGAAGGGGAATCTTGGTTCAGCCTTGCCCATGATGGCCCAATGATGCCAATTACAGACACACATGGCTTTTATAGACAGGAGTCAATGACTTCCATATAAGGGCAAAAATGCCGATTTGTACCCAGGTTATGATGAAATGGGTTTTATGCCGTCTCAGCTTTCCCCCGCGTCTCAGTATGCCTGTGCTAGGGGATGTCCCGAGCGCCATTTCCGGCAGACTGCTTTTGCTTGCTACCCAAAGGTCAAGCCAGATTTAAACATGAAGTTGCTAGGCTAACTTTGGTCACCCACACACTTGAACATCTGTGTGTGTGCGCGTGTGCATGTGTGCACATGCACATGTGTGCATACACACATACACTGTTGCTCATTCAGTCGTGTCTGACCCTGTCATCCCTCAGATCATAACATGGCAATACTGTCCATGGGATTTTCTTGGCAAAGACACTAGATTGGTTTTCCATTTCCTTCTCCAATGGATTCAGGCAAACAGATTACATGACATACCCAGGGTCATACAGTTA
>CM053593.1:363273647-363297002 GCA_028646575.1 Pseudocheirus occidentalis
ATATATATATATATATATATATATATATATATATATATATATATATATATATTCTAAATCCTATGAGTGAGACAGCTTGTAGCTATTAGGCCATTTCTGTGTAGAGGGGAATGGGCTCCTCTACTTGCTACCGCTCCCCCCCTCCACCACTGAGCTCTCAATCTGGGAAGGAAGCTGAGCCCATTTTCCAGCCTGAACTGTAATCACCCCTCTCCCTCCTTTCTGAACTCCCCACAAATTGCTGCTGCTCCCCCGACAGGGTGTCGGGTTTTCTAATGGCTGGGAAGCAAGAGGTTACCACGCTGTTGCAAAAACACCATTAACTTAAGAACAAAGCGAAAGCCATTATGCAGATAAAGCCAGGGCAGCTAATTACAGATTTATTCCCACCAGAAGCGGCTAATGTGTCCAACGCCAAATAAAAGGGCTCGCCTGTCCATCCTGCTGGTGCGAGAAGCAGTGACTGAAGGACAGCTCCCTTCCTCCCCTCTCTATCTGTCTTGAGTACAGCAGACCTGTCCTAGACCTCAGAGGGTAAACTTCTTCTTGAGAGAAAATGAGGTGAATAAGGAATCAGGTGGGGAATGAATGTCCCCAATGTCCTTTCACAGAATCAAAGACTCTCAGAATTTGGTGGGATCTGAGAAGCCTAACTCTGAAGCGGGGGAGATCTCAGAGATACTGAGGGTATATAGAATTCTGAGCTTGGAAGCATTGAATCCTGTCTCCGATGCTTACAAGCAAGTCCCTTCTCTCTGCCTCCATTTCCCCATCTGTAAAATGGGGATAATAATAGCACCCCAGGGCTGTTGTGAGGGTCAAATGATTGTCAAATGCTTAGCACAGAGTCTGACTATAGTAGGCACCATATTAATCTTATCTCTCGGTAGTAGTAGCAGTAGTAGTAGTATTAATAATAGCCTTACAGATTTAGAGTTGGAAGGAACCTGAGAGGCCATATAGTCCAACCCTCTAGCTTTACAGATGAGGAAACTGAGACCCAGAGGGGTTCTGTGATTGTTAGTAGCAGAATAAAAATTTGAACCCAAGCACTCTTTTCATAGTGCTGCGCTGTATGTGACTTGCCCCACTCACAATGTCTGTTTAGATTGTCATTAGTCCTAACCATCGCTTGAAGGTCTCCCTTGGAGGCAGCCGCTCTCACCCTCCGATAGCTCCATCAGTAAGTTTTTCCTTGAATTGAACCTAAATTGGCTTCTTCGCCATCCCCACCACTTGCTCCATGGGGACTAGATGGCTTTAACCTCTAAGTCCTTCATTCCAGACTTGCAGAACAAGCCTAATCTCTCTTTTACACAACTGTCCGTCACAGCCTGGAAGATAACTATCTGACCTGCAAAATCTCCAGGCTGAACACCCCCAGCTCTTTCAGTTGGCTGGCCAATCTTCCTCAGGCATGGTCTGAGGTCCCAGCATCTGCCTGTGGTCATTCCCTGACTGTAATCCGGTCTGTCAGTGTCCTTCTTGTGGGCTCCTAGAAATGAACTCCAGGTGTGGTCTGGATGTGGCTGAGTGTGCTAGACCTGTCTGTCACTTTTGGTGGCTTTTGAGCCATCTCTGACAGTGCTGGGCCCAGGGAGATGGAAGAAGCAGGGAGTGAGGAGGTGCCTGGAGCCAGAGGCTGAAGGCATGCAGGGGAAGGGGTCTGGGAGGAAGGAAGAAAGACAGGGCAGAGAAGGCAGATAAGGCTCTCCTTGGGTGTTTGGATCAGTCAGGAGATTTCCACCAAGGACCCAAATTAACCTAAGAATCTTTATCTAGAAGATCACAGAATTAGAACAAATCTCATTCTGAAAAGGATAGATAAACTGTTCCATTCCCTCGTGTCTGGATAGGACCCCACCTAGACCAATCTGAGCCAATGAGACATTAACATGCTTTTAAAAAAGACAGTCAGACAGACAATTTCACAACTACCTTGGATAATTCAGTCCAATATCTCGCAATGTTCAGCATCAAAAATGGGATGATTTATGTGAAAATGCTTAACAAAAATTTAAAAGCACTAGCTAGAGGTCTTAGAATTCCCTGGATTCCTTTCCCAGAGCACCAGCTCCCTCTTAGAATGGATCCAAGGGAATGGCTCCTGGCTCTGTCTGAATCTTTCCTATCCTTGAACCCCAGCTTTGGGTACATTGCCTCTGGACCTTCTGGACCACCGAGACTGGTCAAGATCTCTAGGCTCAGAGATGAGAGGCATTACAGTATGGGACAACAAAGCCTGCCTCTGGAGTCAGACCTCTTATACTTACTACCCATATGACCCTGGGTAAATTGCAACCCCACTGGGCTCAGTTTAGTCATCTGTAAAATGAGAAGGCTGGACAAAGTAGACTCTGGGGTCCCTTCCAATTCTAGACTTATGATCTTATGACCCAAGCTCTGCCTCACAAATGGCTTCACAGATCAGAGCCTCAGTGTCCTTACCTGTCAAATAAGGGGGCTGGATTACATCTTTAACCTCTAAATCCTTGGTCCCACACCTCTCACCTGTTGTTAGTAGCTAATTTCCTTTCTCCTTCCTTATTATTCCTACTGCTAAATACTCCACATCTCAAGAGTGGGTTTTCTAGGGTTTATTTACTAAAGGAAAATGAATATACAAATTAAGAAATAACATTCCATGGTAAGGTAATTAGAGATATGCATAAAAGAAATGCCTGAACTTTGTAACCAGCTCTTTAGCAGCATTTCCCCAGGCTTGGTTTGGCTTGGCCCACTGCCTTGCCTAGGCTAGGAGAGGCCTTACATCAACACAACCAGCTCCCTCTTGGTCTTGAGCTCCTGGAGAAACTGGTGTCTTCTGACCCTGGAACACTCCCCAGCCCCTAAATGATGTGTCTAGTCCATTTTATGACTTGAGGCTCCCTTTTAGCCAATCAGGAAGCCTCCTTGTTTGAGGATGGCCCACATTCCTACCTAATCCCTCTCTTTTTTACTTTCCCCTCTAGAGACTAAAAAAAATAACAAAGCAAGCAACAGTACTATGTACCTGTCCTGTGACTGTATTCCTTAATTGGGACCCATTTTGGTCATTTGTAAAATGATTGGGTTTGGATCAGATGGCCTCTGATAACCCTTCCATCTATAAATCTGTTATCTCTGTAAGGTTCCCAGTGTCTCCAAAACAGAACACTCTAATAATAGCTTGGCAATAAAAAATAATAGTTAGCATTTACATAATACTCTAGAGTTTGTAAAGCACTTTACGAAATCATCTCATTTTGATGATTTTATCCTCATAACAACTGTGGGAGGTGGTGTTTCATAAACCTTAAAGCATTATGGAAATATTAGCTATGATTATTATTTTTCCCATTTCTTTCTGGCCTTTCTTAGGCCAGGCCAAGTGTTCTCACCCATTGTACCACCATTGTACCATGGGCCTAAAGCACCAGATGAACCCTCGGACAACCATGCTGCAAAGACGGCTGGAGTTATTACTAGCATGAGGAAGTCCTACCTTATAGCTAATTTAAACCCCTCATGCTGTAGCTTCAGGAGACTGAGTGGGAGTGGGAGTCGGGAAATAGAGACTTTATATATAAATGGTTTTCTCCTGTACATGTATATTTATACATAAATATGTATAAATGGCTTTTTCCTGTACGTTGTACAGGCCTTGAACACCTTCCAGTATTCTTTTCAGGCTAAAATTCATTCCAGATCCCTTTGCCTTTTCCTCATACGTCATGTTTTCCAGGCCTTTCATTTCCAAATCTTTGGGCCTTTCCTCTGGCTCCCTCCCTGACTCTCCCCAGGTCCTGTGAAACGGGGGAGCCCATGAAACAGAAGCCTGGAGATGCAGGCTCAGGGTCGGAGGACCCGGGCTGCTGTTCAGTTGTGTCTTTTGTGACCCTATTTGGGGTTTTCTTGACAAAGACATCGTAGGGGTTTGTAATTCCCTTCTCTGGGTCGTTTTCCAGCTGAAGAAACTGAAGCAAACAGGGTTCAGTGAGTTGCTCGGGGTCACAGAACCAGTGGGTGTGTTGGGAGAGGTTTGAGCTGAATGTACCATATTTAGTCCCTTCTCTCCTTCCTCCATAGAACATGGGGCTAGAAGGTAGGGTCTCCTATTATTTCTCTAAATAAACTTAATTCATATTTAATATAAATGGTCGTGAGGCCCTAGTCAGGAGGACTTCGGTTCAAACCTAAGCCCAGATGCTTGCTAGCTGTGTGAACCTAGAAAAAAGAATTGATGTCCCCTAACCTCCTCCTCCTAAGTCTGCTGTAAGGCTCACGTGAGATAATGGTGCCTGATTATTTTATTTTAGCACTAAACATCGTGCCTGGCCAATCACTTAACCCCTGCCTCAGTTTCCCCATCTGTATGGGGATAATAATCGCACCTACCTCCCAGGGCTGTTGTAAGGCTCAAATGGCTGTAAAGGGTTTCACACAGGGTCTGGGACACAGTAAGCGCTTAATAAAGGCTTATTTATTGATCAACCTTTGGGAGACAGCTGCTGTTGCTTTTTAAAGCTAGCACGTAGAGAAAGACTCTAAATTTAAAGGCTTCTTGAATAAATGAGATAAGGCCCGGACCTGTGATTTCCTTAGTGCGGAGAACTGTCTGGTGAGGAAATGCCCTCCTCTAATTCAGGTCTCCTCTTTCTTGGCCACGTCTGGTCCCCGAGCATTGAGGGCTTGAGGGGACTCTCCTGGGGTCACTCAGTCAGTGTTTGTAGGAGGGGGAGCCCAGGTGCTCCTGACTCTTCTCTGTCACGCCAGGCTTTCTTTCATTGAGGGAGTGAATGAACGAATGTTCTGTCACAATAAAGCTAAGAATCCTCAGCTGGGGCTTCTCATATCTCTAGGCCCCCACTCCCTCCATTCCCAGATCTGGGTGGGAACCGGAGATCGGCCCTCCTTACCATGCTTAGACTCCTTCAGCCCACCAATGGGGACACAGATATCATCAATGCAGCCCCGGGCTCTCTGATGTGTCCCCAGGCAGCAGAGACAGAGAGAAGAGGCCCCAGTTCTTGTCGGCCGCCCCACCTTCTCCCTTTGAGGCCCACCAGCCTGCTCCTGACCCCGGCTGGCCCTGCTTAGCTGAGATATCAGACAAGATCAGAGCCCGAGGCAGTACAGCTGCAGGCAGAACCCGGTGGCCCCCACGGCAGCAGCTGCGCCTTCCTCTGTCTACAAAAGTGTCTGCCTTGTCAGCTGAGTCCCCAGCCCTGAGCAGTCTTTGTTAACTGATGCCACCTCATCCCACTGAGCTGGAGAGGAAACCGAAAACAGGAGTCTCTGCTGAAGCTGGTGACAGCCGAGGCTGGATTCTGACTCTCCTTCCTTGAGGTCAATAATCAGCAATCAATCCGTAAACCTTTACTCAGCACCTGCTCTGACCCAGGCACTGTGCTAAGTATTGGTGACAAAAAATGGGAGTAAAGACAGTCCCTGCCCTCAAGGAGCTTACTGTCTAGCAGAGGAAACGACGTGTAAACAAATTATGTACAAGTGAAGCTACAGACGGGATAAGTAGGAAATATTGTCAGAAGGAAAGCATGAAGAGGTGACCCCAAGATCTGGCTCTGCCCCACACCCTCAGTTTTATTCATTTCAACAAACTATAGGCAATGTACTGAATCAGGGCCTAGATGCAAGGAGTCAGGGGCAGGCCTGCCATAGATGCGTTTGAGGGTAGCCTGTGAGGCCAGGAGTGAGTAACTAAGGATGCTCTGGGGAGGACGTTCCCAGGCTGTCAAATTGCATGGATTTGTGGTAGGTGTCAATCCCATATCAAATAAAAAATGTTGTGCTCCTTAGCCACCACCCCTGCCCCCTCACTCAGGGTACAGGTTGCAGGGAATTGTTGCCCAGGGCCCAAAGGGCCCCAGGAAGATTGATTAAGATTCTAGCACGAGATGCCTGGGAGGAAATTGAACCCCTCCATCTCTTCTCTGCTTTTCCCTACTTCCCGCCTGCTATTTCCTGCCCCCAGAAATGGTGAAAGCTCTTGGCTCTTGATCCTACCCAGTGATGAAAGTAATAGCAAAATAAATGGGGGTGGAGTGGTGTGGAGGGGGCAGAGGGCAATTTGTGTGCTGCTGAAGGACCCAGGTTCAAACCCTGGTTCTTCTCATGTGACCTTGAGCAAGGCACCTCCTTTCTGAGAGCAGCTCTCTCTTCTGGAAAACTGAAGCAGTTACAATCTTGAAGGTCACTTGCCATCCTGACATTCTATGATTCAATCACAGGAGTGTTGTCAGTCACTTTCCTGCTACCTTGTAGTAGGAAGAGAGAACGGTTTATGCCTCAATGAGGAGGAATGGGAGCCCGGGGGAATCAGGGATGGCCTTCCTGCCTCTCTACTCTCCAAAGTCCTGGCATCTATTAACTACCATTTATCATATGTGTGCAATGAATACAGGGGCTGGATTTTAGAGCTGGAAGGAAGTTTAGAGGGCACCAAAACCAGCCCTTCATTTCTGTGGTCATTCACTTGCCTCTGACCCTCAGTAGGGTTTTCTTGGTAAAGACATGGTTTGCCATTTCCTTCTCCTGTTCATTTTACAGATGAAGAACTGAGACAAATGGTTAAATGACTTGGCCAGGGTCATGCAGATACTAAGCGTCTGAGGATGGACTTGAATTGAGGTCCTCCTGACTTCAGGCTGGCATTCTATCCACTGTACTACCTAGCTACCCTACACATACATGTATATTCAAAGCAAATATAAGATAATTTCAGGGGAGTCATGAGCAATTGAGGGGGTCAATAAGGCTCTAATGTTGGAGGTAGTTTTTGAGTTGAGCTCTAAAAGAAACTAGGAATTTTAGGAGTCAGAGGTGACAAGGGAGGCATTCCTGACATAAGGGACAGCCTAAGCAAAGGCACATGGCAGGATGTGCAAGTGTACGTATCAGTGCCAGTACACAGACCACTTGGGCTAAATGCTGATGCACAATTCTTGGACACTACTGGGACCTTCCTCTCCAGGATAACTTTAGCTGGTCAGGCCCCAGTCACCCACAACGGCTCCTCCGTCAGCTGACCAGGTTCACTCCTCTCCCACTCATCCAAAACTCAGTAACTTAGAGCTGAGTGGACAAGGAGTCCCAGGAAGCATGGGGGCAAGAAATTAATGCGGAATGGGAAGCCTGTTTATTGGGCTCTAGGAAGGGCCATTAAGAAAATCAGCACTTAAATGATTTTCAATCTGCCTCTGGTAATCATCTATCTTCATAGTGGAGTGGGTAGAGGTGGGGGGAAGCCCTGCTTTCTCCCATCCCTGTCTTGATTGACTGGTTTCCAATTCTTTAGATATTTCCCACTGGAGTCTCTCACCTGTCTCCCATAATGACAAGTCTTTGCATTTCCAGGCAGTGTTTTACATTCATTTCCGATTTGCGCGTAATGGTCAAAAAAAAAAATCTCTCTCCAATCCAAGCTGACTTCTCCAGCCGTGCACTGTTTCCCCCAGGCCAAATAGCTCAGCCGTGATCTACGAAAAATGAGAATTTCCCAAACGCAGGTCCAGAATGGAGGAGCGGCGGGCATCGCCAATTCAGATGGAAAATTTCCCACTGTTAGATCAATAGCCGGGATAAGGAGTAAATGCCACGAGGGCAGAGAACTGGAGAGGAATGATTACAAATCACGGCAAAGACTGCACCGTGGTGTGGGGGGTGGCGGGGAGGGTGTATGATTGCCTCTACCTTCTCATCTAATTTGGGAACTAGAACAACACCAGGCACTTCACAGTCCGGCACTTTCCCACTGTTTTGTGTGAGTTCCTCCCTCTGGTTCAAGAGAGTGTGATAGAGGAGACAAAGGTTTAGACCTGGTGTTTGGTATCAATTAATCAGCCAATGGCCATTCATTAATCACCTGCCACTTTGAATGAGGCTGTTGGCGCACAAAGGCAAAAATGAGGCCATCCCTGCTTTCAAGAGCTTCTGTTCTGTCGTGAAGAACCCAAAAAGACTTGAGTTCAAGTGACGACTCAGATACCTGTAGTGAGTGACCCTGGGCCAGTCATTTGATTTTTCTGATCCTGGGTAGGCTCATCAGCAAAAATGAGGAGGCTAGAAGCACTTGCCCCACAGGATTGTCATGTTATGAAGCAGGTGGGTTATATTGTGACTCTCTAATGAATAATATATAGAAGGTGGTTTGCAACCCCTGAAGCTGCTATGGAGATTTGGGTTATTATTGAAAACAGCCTAGTTTAGGAGAAAGAACACTGGCTTTGGAGTCAGAGAAGCCAGAAAGGACCCCAAAGGTCACTTGTTCCAGTTCCCTTAGAGCCTGGAAACTCTAGATCCTGTGTGACCTTTCTCAGCCTCAGCTTCCCTCTCTGTAAAATGAGTTTGGTGCAGATTGCCTCTGAATTTCTTCCAGCTCTAAGGTATATTCAAAGTCTTCATTTTACTGATGAGAAAATGGAGGCCCAGAGAGTTAAGGGATTTGCTCAAGACCCCAGAGGTGACCAGGGTTTCTTTCTTGGTGAGGACCAACTTGGAGGAAGAATCTCACCTTGGGGGTCACACATAGGAAGAACTCATTTCTTTCTTCGTTATGGCTGCTCTGCTATCTTTGAACCAATGAGCTTTGAAGGTGCACAGAAAAGCTTTGTCTCCCTCCTGTCAGTGGAGAATGCCAGGGAGGCGGGGGCCATGGCAAATGAATTGGGTACACTGCGAAACTCTGTGTACGACACCAGCCCCAGGGTCCCCGCTGTGTCCCTCCCCCTCCCCTGCCCTTCCCCATTTTCCCTTTAATCCCCCTGACCAGATAATGTGGGATTTGGAAGCATGTAATATCCGTGAGACTCCATTATAGGCTATTACCAGCTTTGTGCTCCGTACCTGGTGGATGTGCCAAGCTGACAGTGGTCACCAAGGCTGCCAGGACTGAGGGGTGTGTGGGGAGGATCCGCCTCCCCCCAGGGCCATTCCCCCTTTCTCCTCCTGACCCCCTGCAGTCCAGCCCCTTCCCCAACTGCTCTTACTAAAAAAAAAAAAAGAAGAGGAAGCAAGAGACAGTGCTGGAGAGAGAGGGAAACTGTCAGAGAGAAAGCATCTGACAGACTGAGAAGGGAGAGCTAGCAAGCCGTGGGAGCAGAAAGATTCCGGGAGAAATGATAATAGAAATCCTGACCTGTGCATTGTCAGAGCTGGAGGGAAATGGAAAGACCTTCTGGTCTGACCCTCTCAATTTACAGAACGGGAAACTGAGAGGGGAAATAAGAAGTTCAGACAACCAGAAACTGTCAGAGAGCCTGGTTCTCCTGACACCTCTGCCATTCCCTGTGCCCTTTCTGTAATGGACCACAACGCCTCCCAGAAACACAGAAAGAAGCAGCGAGAGATGAACCCAAGGAATAATGAAAAGAAGGATGTGTAGACAGGAAGGAGACGTAATGGGACCCAGAGGGGGAAAGAGATGGAGAGAGACAGAGACATAGACAGAGAGACAGATAGAGAGAGATACAGAGACAGAGAAAGAGACAGAGACAGAGAGATAGAGAGAAAGGGAAAAAGAGACAGAGAGAGAGAGAGACAGAGAGGCAGAGACAGAGATAGACAGAGACAGAGAGACAGAGACAGAAAGAGACAGAGAGAAGGGAGTGGGAGACAAAAGGACAATTAAGTGAGAGGGGCAAGAAGAAGAAAGTGAAAAAGAGAAAGGACAAGGAGTATGATGGCCTGTAAGAGGCTGGATTGCATTAGCTGAGAGGCCAATGGGTTCATTTCTCAGAGCAGTAAGTGGAAAGAGCATTGAATTTGGATTTCAAGAACCTTGGATCAAACGCTTGTTCTATGTGACCTTGGGGAAGTCATTGTCCTCTTTTAGACAACGAAAGGGTTCTACTAAATGTCCTCTAGATTTCCCTTCCCCCTCTAGCTTTAGGATGCTTGGACTCCACCCTTGTCCAACTGTCTTTCTCCCCATAGGCAGACAGGATTACTGTTGATGGGAAAGAAGGAAGAAGAAGAATTTCGGGACATTTGGTTCAACTTGTCTAAGCATAGTGTGGACTACAAGTATTTAGACTCCGAAGAGATGAAGAGACGTTTTCCAAATATTCGGTTGCCAGCAGAGCAAGTGGGACTTTTGGAGTTATCTGCGGGTGTCCTGTATGCTGAAAAGGCGCTGAAAGCCCTGCAGGTGATTTCAGAGTGGTGGACGGGGACAGGGAAAGGGGAGGGAGTAGAAGGAGGGTTGGGGGGCCAGGGAGAACGAGCACCCTCTCAAACCCAGCATGCAAGGGGAGAGGGTGATAGATTAGGTGTTGGGTACCACTGGATAGTACTTCTGTTACCAAGGACTGAGGTGACCGGGTGATGCTGGGAAACTCCATTCCTAATCAAAGACAACATTGTGCCAATCAATAAACATGGTAGAGGGATTTATGATTTCCAACTCTCTGGTCTATGTCTTGGGGTGAACATCTTGGACTAGAAGAACCACTGTATTTGGAGTCAGATGACTTGGGTTCTAATTTTTTTTTGGGGGGGAGGGCAGGGCAACTGGGGTTAAGTGACTTGCCCAAGGTCACACGGCTAGTAAGTGTTAAGTGTCTGAGGCTGGATTTGAACTCAGGTCCTCCTGACTCCCTGGCTGGTGCCCTCTTAACTGCGCCACCAAGCTGCCTCATTGGGTTCTAATTTTCTTTTTCTTTTTTTTATATTAATTTATTTATTTTCTTGTTTATATCATTCATTTTCATGAGATTTTGAGTTACAAATTTTCTCCCCAGGGTTCTAATTTTCAGTCTATGTGACTGGGGAAATCATCTATTAGATGGAGATGGTTGGATCAGATCAATACCTAGGGTCTTGGAACTTGGTTTAAAACGTGTGTGTGTGTGTGTGTGTGTGTGTGTGTGTGTGTGTGTGTGTGAGATAGCTTTATTTCAATAGAATCGGTTTCCTTTGTAATCCTATGTATTTTACTTTATACATTTAAAAACACTATTGTGAGAAGGGTATCATAGGCTTCATCAGATGACCAAAGGGAGTCTTTTTAAGGGCCCTTCTAGGCTCTCAATCTATCATTTTTTCTCTCCCCCTGCCCCTCCCTTTTCTCCCCTTTTTAGGATTTAATCAGACAACTAGGAGGCGTGATCCATGATGGGGAGAAAGTAGCAGAGATAAAACCCGGGTTCCCAGTTACCGTGACAACCACCACCAGGACCTATCAAGCCAAGAGCTTGGTAATTACTGCAGGTCCTTGGACTAACCAGCTTCTCCTCCCCCTGGGAATACAACTGCCTCTGCAGGTAAATGGAGACAGCCCAATGTGACATAGCCTGGGTGGGGGAAGGGAGGGAGGGTGAGAGGCAGGCGACCAGTGGCCCAGAGACCAAAAGACTGGCAGGCGTCAATCAGCCAGTGCACAAGCATTTCCTAAGCACTTGCTCTGTGCTGGGCCCTGCAAGGGTAATTGTTAGAGACCCAAAGAAAAATGTAAAATTAGTGCTTGCCTTCACGGAGCTTACAATTTAACAAGGTGCACAGCACACACATATATAAGTACACACAGACTACAGCTCAGGGGAGTTAGGGGTGTGGCACTCCTTCGATCTGGAAAATCCATCTAATTGTTCACCAGAGAAGTCTGAGTTTTTTCTTTTTTTTATGGGATGTTTATAATACCTTACTGTAAAATTTGGGTTAAGCATTTGGTCATATTTTAACTTTTAAAAAGAAATTGTGTATATTTATGGTATTAAAAGATAGAATATGTTGATATTACATAATACTATACATTTTTAATGCATTTCTGAGTTTCTAAACTTTTCTGTGTCATTTGCTGGCCTTTGCATGTCATCCGTGGCTTCTGCAAACTCCCCCAAATTCTTAATTTCTTACTGTGTTCTGAGATGTATTGAAACCGCCATGGGGAAAGTCGCTATGTGGAAGGGATAACTATTTTCAAAGGAATGTTTGGAGGGAGGGCATCAGCAACTGGTGAGATAAAAAAAGGTTTTGTTTAATATGTTCTTAAGCTGGGATCTATGAATTTGTTTTTTATTGATAACTTTAAATAGAATTGGTTTCTTTTGTAATGTTACTTTATTTTATTAATTTAAAAACATCATTATAACAAAGGGTCCATAGGCTTTACCAGACAGTCATCTGCCCAAGGGGTCTGGGACACAAAGTTGAGGACCCTGATATAGAAGGATGTGCTTGGGCTGGTTTTTGAAGAGAACCAGGGATTCTGAGAGGAAGAGGTGAGGAAGGAGAGTGCCTAGAAAGGCATAGGCCATGGTCAGTGTACTTTGATAGTGAATGAGGCAACCACCTGTGGGTGAGCTGCTTTGTTGCAGAAGATTTCTGGAGGAAGAGAGGAACAAGAATTAAACGGGGAAAGGGAGTATGATATTTACAACAGTGGAATACTAGTGAGATCATGGAAATACCTAAGTATATAATTAATTTCAATTCTATAATCATTTACTACATTTATGCACAGTGAGGTGTATTAGTTTAGAGTCCGAAAGTCAGACCCTGTCAACAAGGGGCTTGCCACCCTATCCTTATGCCTTTTAGGTTTTCTCTTTCCCTGGAGGAACTTGCTTCAGGTTTATCCCCTTTCTCCATCATCTCTCCCTTCCCTTCCTCTATCCTAGCCCCTGCGGATCAATGTGTGTTATTGGAAAGAGAAGATCCCTGGGAGCTATGGAGAGAACTTTCCGTGCTTTATTGGGGCATTCCCAGATGTGTGTGTACACCACATCTATGGGCTGCCTGCTAGAGAGTACCCAGGGCTGATGAAGGTGAGTAGGAGGGCAGAGTAGGATGATTCTGCCATTCTGGGAGGTCTGAGGTCACTTCTTTCAATACTTTCCTTTTCTATGTTATCCCCCACCCCCACTCCCATGAGCAGTGGCACAGAAGCAATGCCCGCCTATCCTGGGACTCTATGACCAGGACCTTTTTCTCCAAGAGCCCAGAAGGACTGGACAATGCTCTAAGCACAGGGTGGCCGTAAGGATGGGCATCTGGATATCTGCCTCTGGCAGCAATGAGAAGGATTCATAAGTCCCTGGACTCATACCATATCATGTCTATGTATGAATCATGTCATTTTCTATCATATTAAATAGAATCATAGATATAGATCTGGAAGGGACCTCAAAAGCCATCAAATCCAACTCTCATTTGAGAGAGAAGGAAAGTAAGGCACAGAGCAGTCTATTGACTTGCCCAAGGTCACATAGCTAATAAATTTCTGAAATGGGATTTGAACTCAGGTTTTCTAATGCCCTATCCACAATTCCACATATATCCCAGTGCCATAGAATTTAGAGCTAGAAGGGGCTTTATTTCGTTCTTTGGTGCAGTGGAAAGAATCGCAGTTCCAGAGGGCAGGGAACCTGGGTTCAAGTCCTAGCTTTGCTCCTTACTCCCTCTATGATCTGAGACAAATCTCTTTGATTGTAAAACGAGGGGCTGAGGCCAGAAGATCTGAAGATGCCTTCCAGCTCTAAATTATTAAACCTCTAAGGTCCTTCTGACTTTAAGCATTCTTTGATGCCCCTCATCTTACAACAAGGTGGAAATGGGGGATCAGAAGATGAAATAATTGGACCTGGGTCACAAAGAGTCAGGATTAGAACCAAGGTCCAGCTGCTTTCCCACTGTGCCACATTGCTTCTCCAATGTTGTCATTGTGCTGACACACAGTGTGTGCCTCTGTGTGTGTGTGTGTGTGTGTGTGTGTGTGTGTGTGTGCCCTCCTGCGAGCAATTCAGTTCTTTTTCCCTTAGCTGTGTTGGGACAGCTCCAGCCCTTCAGCTGGGTGGGGTCTGCGTGGGAGGCGGACCCTCTTCGCTGAAGCCAGCTCTGATTGGGCACTAGATCGCTTATCACTATGGTAACAAAGCCGACCCAGATGAGCGGGACTGCCCCTCAGCATCTCCAGACATAGCAGATGTCCAGATCCTCAGAAGCGTTGTGAGCCATTACTTCCCTGGCCTGCAGCCTCAGCCTGCCATAATGGAACACTGCATGTACACGGTAAGGGGTCTGTGAGGGCCCCACTGGGGCTCCTGGAGTCAGGGCTCCTTCATGAGGAGAAAGGGTGAGAGGGGAAGGCTGGAGCCCCAGTCTGGGCTGCACTGACCTTCTCTGGTTCCTAACATCTGACCGTGACTTAATCCCTCTGGCCCCATGCCTTTCTCTCCCCGAGGGACGCATGCAGGGGATGATTACTATCTGTCATTAATAAGCCCAGCCCTGATGGCCCCTTCCAGCATTCTCCCGAGCTCCCATCCAGGATTGGTTGGTAAGCTGCCCAGCTGGGAATGTCTTAGAGACATAGAGAGGTGACAGCTGTCACCAGGGCCTGAAGCATCTCGATTAGGTAGCTGATGAGCATTTACCGTGTACCTACTGTGTACAGAGCCTTATATTAGAAGACAGACAGATGGTCACACGGGAAAATTGGCAAAGTTAGCAAAGATGCTGGGGATAAGAAATCTTGCACTGCCCGAGGTGCCCTGAAATCTTCTGCTCCAGAAAATTATCTAGCCCACCCCCCTCCCTGCAGAATCAAAGACTGCATTTTCTTCCACCACCCCATGCCCTGTAATGACTTTAACTGCATTTGAATCCTATCCATGATTCTTGCAGAACACCCCAGATGGGAATTTCATTTTGGATCGGCACCCAAAACATACCAACATCATCATTGGGGCTGGATTTTCAGGTGAGGATGGAGGGGAGGAGGAGGGGAATGGGTAAAAGGATTGGGGTGATTCAGAGAGGGTGGAGGGGTGACCTGTCTTTTGGCCTAGTGTCAGGAAGAGTGGCATTCCCCCTGGCATTGAACTGGGAAATTAGGCTCTGAGGGTGCAGCACCATAAAAAATCTGTACTTGAGCTCTGGGGGGTGGGAGAAGTGGGGAATCACTGGGATGCGCAGCAATCTCTGGATCTGTGGGGCAAGGGAAAGGGAATATGGTTAGTTGTTCATCTAGAAGGCGGAAGACTACACTCCTAAGGACCCTGTGTTTCTGAAAGCAACAGATGCTCTTTTCTCCTTTCCCTAGGGCATGGTTTCAAGCTGGCCCCTGTGGTGGGGAAGGTCCTGTATGAGCTAAGTACAGAGTCAAACCTATCCTACGATCTGACTCCATTCCAAATTAGACGCTTTCACCCAAACAAAGCATCTCTGTAAACCCCTGATTCTTCTTCCTTCTCTGCCTCTGGTGCTTAGCACAGTGCCTCAAACATAGTATTCACTTAATAAATGTTTATAGATAGATAGATAGATTGATTGATTGAAAACTCACTGAACTAAAGGGAGACTTCCCAAATTAAGGGATAGTGAGAATCATTCATGTTTCCTATTCTTCTTGATTGATCTAGGATCATTTCTTCTCTTTGTATTACTTCTTAATCCTGTCCCTAAAAGTACTTTAGACATCCTGAAACTGGAAGGGACCTTGAAGACCGATTTCTCAGTAGGCAGGGAAACAGGCCGTGAAGTCCATAGGGGTGGAGAGAATTTTCTTCTCTGCTGCTCTTTGAGAACAGGGAAAATCCTCCAAAAGCAGGACTGGCTTTGATGCAGATTTACTAGAGAAGGAGATGGGAGTATAGGCAAGGCTCTTTCTGAATGTGGACTGTATTCTCATCTTTGTAATCCCAGTACCTACACAACAGGAGTATAATAAATGCTTGTTGGTTGATTGATGCATATTTCGTATTTCTTTTTTTGTGTCCCATTGTTTCTTTCATTATAATGTAAGGTCCATAAAAGCAGGGACTGGTTCCCTTTTGCCTTTGTGTTTCCAGTGCCTGGCATGTAAAAGGAGCATAATAAATGCTCATTGACTGATTGACTGATCTCTGTAGCTTTAAGATTCTTCATTTTCTGAAAACTCAGAAGTCATGGGGATTGAGTCTCAGCTCTGCCACTTATTAGCTGCCCAGACTTGGACAAGTCACTTAACATCTCTGGGCCTCAGTGTCCTTCTTTGTAAAATGACTCTATGTAGGACCTCTTGATCATCCTGGCATTCTGAGTACCTACTCTGAAACACACAAAAACCTCTAAAATCAAGACAAAGACTCAATTGTATTTAATTGCATTTAATGTCTGTCGTTGGATTTATTCTCCATGTGATCTAATTTCTGTTAGGCTCTAGTTGCCAGCATCTTGGCACTCCCTCCATCCCCCATGCCTCCCAGACATTCTGCTCCTCTCCCACCTTTCCCCCCCCCCCACCCCCTTCATTCTCGATTCCTGGCCCTGGCTCCCATTCCTTTGTTAAGGTACCTCGTCTGGTGCTTATGGAGATGGAGCTGTGATACTGGAGAGATGCACTCACTTAGAAACCTTGCTCAATGTTTGAATGTTAAATGTGCCATTTTATTATCATTAGGATCGCTCCCATTTAGTGAAACCTCGTGAGCTGGCCACGTCTTTCGCTAATTGCTTTGGAAAAGAGGAAGGTCTTATCCACCCCGATTGGGGTGGGAGGCATGTGGGGAGGTGTTCTAAATGGGAGAGCCTTAGGTATAGGCAGAGCTAGATGCGCCCAAATGGGGACACCTAGGTGGTGCAGTGAAGGGAGCGTCAGGCCTGCAGTCAGGAAGACCTGAGTTCAAATCCAGCCTCAGACACTTCCTAGCTCCTGTGTGACCCTGGGCAAGTCACTTCACCCTGTTTGCCCCAGTTTTCTCATCTGTCAAATGAGCCGGAGAAGAAAATGGGAAAGCACTCCAGTATCTTTGCCAAGAAAACCCCTAAGGGGGTCACAAAGTCAGACACGCCTGAAAAACCAACTAAACAATAACAAGAAGTTTCTCTAGTTAGGGCAGGTCCGAGTCAGACAGAGAAGTCAGGATACACTGAGGAGAGAACAGAAGTCATGGGAATCCAGGAAACTAAGTCCCAAGAGAGAGTATAGGATTTGCCCCAGGTCACACTGCAGCGAGTGGTAAAGGTGGCATTTGAATGCAGGCCCTCTGACTCCAAATTCAGTGCATTCTGTGACATTGTGCCGAGGAATCCGAGGAGTATGTGAAATTGAGCCAATGGGAACAGAAAGGAGAGGGAGTTTATTCCATTGTTCTTGTGTCTACAACTTGATTTTCCAGAGCCTCAGAAGGATTGTAAGCTGGTACTGATTTTCTCAGTGGGTCAAAATGCAGCCTGTCCTGCCCATAATAATGAGTTTCTTTCCCCTTCATCAGCTTAGCTGGATTGCCACCCTCCTCCCCCAGCCAGCTGCAGCTCTCCTTCCATAATACTTAAAGGTTTTTCACAGCACTTTTCATACATTATCTCATTCGAACCTCATGGCAACCCTGTGAGGTAGGTACAAGAGAAATTCTTATCCCCCATTTCACAGATGGGAGAACTCAAACTGAGGGGTCAAGAGTGGCTTGGCCATGATCACACAAACTCTTAACCGTCGGTGGTTGAATCTGAAGCAGATCCTCCCTGGACAAATGCCAGTAGCATTCACCTTTCCCCATTATATTGTGAGCTCTTTGAGGGCAGAAACTGTCTTTTGCTTCTTTTTTGTATTCCCACCTTAGTACACTGTAGTTGTCTAATAAATGTTTATTGATTGACCCCCCCCCCAGCTTAGCACATTGTAGGTGTTTAATAAATGCTTATTGATTGGTCCCTAGCTTAGTACACTGTAGGTGTTTAATAAATGTTCGTTGTCACTGACTGTGCCACGACACTGGCCAATTGTGAAGGTACTTCCTCATGTTAATTTCACTTAGTCATAGAATCCCTGAGTTGGAATGGACCCCAGTAGCCATCTCTTCCATTTCATACCGGAAAGGAATCCCTCTCTCTAATGTCCTCCTTCAGCGGTCATTTAGTGCCTGCTTGAAGTCCTCTGAGGAAGGTGAGTCCTCTGCCTCCCAGGGTAGCCCACTTTTAGATACCTCTGGTTTCCCAAACATTAGACTAACTTTACCTCCAGGCAAGTTCCATCCATTGCTTCTAGTTCAATCTTAGATCTGTTTCTCATATGACTGACCTTCAAATAACTGGAAGATGACCTGGGTCTTCTCTTCTTTCGGGTAAATGTCCTCCATTTATAGATTCATAGATTAAGAACTGTAAAGAAGCTTAATGATAATTTAGTCCAAGTCTCTCATTTTGTAGTTGGGTAAACTGAGGCCCAAAGAGGTTAAGCAATTGGCTTAAAGTCACACAAAGTCACAGAACTGGGACTGATTTATTTGTTCATAATTTAAAAAAAATTACACTTAAAAACAAAATGAGAAAAGAAAAGAAAGAGTATTGCCATGTATTTATTGGGAACTGAGATGTAAACACTGACTCTCTAACTCCAAATTCAGCACTCTTTCCGCTGAATATGTTTTTTTCAGTCTGTCTTCCTGTGTCATGGGCTATAGCCCCTTCCTCAAGTCCTTGACCTCAGGGACCACAACACTTCTCTAGGGCTGTCCCATGCCTCTCTCTGCCAGTACATGTAAGAGTCTGTTCTCATCCAAAATGGTGATAAGATCTGATGCTTTTCCCACTGGGGACCCTCTCTTGGTTCACTCTCATTATTCTGGTCCCCAGTCAGGTGTCTTTGTACCTACCATGGTATATGGGGGAGAGGAAAGCATGTTCTGGTTAGAAGTGGGAAGGAGAACAAGAAGAGGTCTGGCTACATAGGAAGCCACAGTGTCTCTCTTCCCTCTCCATCAACTTAGCTGGGTGCCATCCCCCTGCCCCCAGCCAGCTGCAGCTCCTTACTCACTGCTATGGGAGGGAACCAGTGACTAGAAGAACCTAGGGGGAGGACAAGAGGTGGAAATATACTGGAGACTTTCCCTTGGTGAAGGGAAGGGGAAGGGGGTGGGGAAAGGGAATTAAGGGATTTCCTACATAGACAGTGCCAGGGAATGCTGATGCCCCTCAAGGCTCAGCATAGCGGAAAGTGAGGGGCGGCTGGGTGGTGCAGTGAATAGAGCACTGGCCCTGGAGTCAGGAGGACCTGAGTTCAAATCCAGCCTCAGACACTTAACATAAAAAAAAACTAGCCATGCGACTTTGGGCAAGTCACTTAACCCCAATTGCCCTTCAAAAACAAAACATAGTGGAAAGTGAGCAGGGTAGGGATTTGGAATAATAACAATAGTGAGCATTTATATAGCACTTTAAAGGTTTTCAAAGGATTGTACATGTTATCTCTTTTAACCCTCACAGCAACCCTAAAAGATAGGTGTTATTATTATCCTCATTGTACAGATGAGAAAACTGAACTACAGAAATACTGAAAAGTGACTTTACCCAGGGTCACAGAGCTAGTGTATGAGGCAGGATTCAAACTTGGATCTTTCTGATTCCCAGCCCCAGGGCTCTATCCATGATCCTGCGATAATGAGGCTGGGCTCATCGTGCCAGCTCGCCTGGCAGCAGCAGAAGTGCAGAACCCCAGAGCCAATGTAGCCTGGACTAGCTCCTCCATGGTAGGATATCTGAAATCTTCAAATCAACTCAATTCAACCAACTTGTTAAAAGCTCTTATTAGGTACTAGACATTATGCTGGATCCTGGGGACAAGAAGACAAAAAAACGGAGCAGTCCCTGCCCTCAGGGAGTTTCCATTTTAGCAGAACTCATTCTTAAAGAAGGAAGGAAGGATCAATGGTCAAAAAGAGATGAGAATTTCTGGATCACACATTTAGAGCTGCAAGGGCCCTTAGGGCATCATTGAGGTCCATCCAAGCAAACTGAAGATTGGAAAGGTTAGGTTATTTGCTAGGAGTCACACAGTCTGTAAATGTCCAAGGTGGAAACTGAGTCCACATCCAATGCCTCATTGTCCCAGAGAGAGGTAGTGACTCGTCCAGGGTCATACAGCTAACACCTTTCCGAGGATTCAGACCCAGGTCTGCCTGACTCCAGCTGAGCATCATTTCCTCTGTTCTACGATATGGGGAGAAAGACCAGAGGAGAGGTCCCAGGAGAGCTGGGCTGGAAGGTGGCGGAAGGTGAAGCCAGAATGAGTTGATATTTAGGACATGCTAAAATTTGATCAGACTGGAAACTTTCACTATTTTAACGAGCTTCTGAGCAACACCAGTCACCTTTCTATCTACCAGGCCACATATCTCTCTAAGGCCATAGAATAAAAAGAAGCAGGTTCGCCTAGTAGAGGAACATAGGCAAGGGCAGCTGGGGTCTGCATGGGCTGCAGGGGAGAGATAACGGTGCTGAGGGGAGAGAGAGTCGGGTGCAGTTGCCAACCAGATTAAGAGAGAGCCAAGAGCTGCTAAAAATAGATTTGGGGAATGGAGGAGAGAGCCAGGCACAAATAGAAAGGGAAGCAGAGAGAATCAATGGAATCTCAACTCTGACCTGATTCCTCCTGTCTCTCCTGGGAACTGAGAAAGTGGGGTAGGGGGAAGGAGAAGAAAGCTGGCTGGGGAGGTTGGCGTTGGAACAAGAGGGAGCTGGGGGCAAAGGAACAAACCCAAAGACCTAGGATATTTATTTACACATAAGCCCCCAGTCATTTTGAGGAGGAGTAAAGGTTGGTGTTGATGGATTTGATACCAATCAAGCCCTCAACAGAGCTTGGGGTCCCCATTTGAGCAGAACAGTTTAAGAAAGCTGAGGAGGACTTGGAAGAAGGGTCAGAGACTGTCAGGTTCAGAGAGAGAACTGGGATTAATCTGGGGAAGAAAAAGCTAAGGAATGACTTAATAAGTCTTTTAATTCTCTGAAGAGGTGATTAAAGAAAGCATGGGCACCATTCGGTCTTGTGAAAGGTTTTATCAAGAATAAATGGGTTTCCCTTTGACTCAGAGGGCCGATGATTGGGCATACACCCCAGGGAGGTCAAAGGCAGAAGGAAAGGTTACATAAAAATAAATATTCACAGCAGCATTTTTTTGTGCTAACAAAATACTGGTAGCAAACTAGGCTGCTTATAGACTAGGAATGTTGTAAACATTCTGTTTACAGGGCTGTAAACCAGCCCTTTCTTATCTCGTGGTCTGTCAACTTGTTTTTTCTAAAAAAACATTTTGATCGTTGCATTTCAATACGACTGGCTTCCTTTTTAATACTATGCATTTTATTTTATATCTTTAAAAACATGATTCTGGGAAAGGTTCCTATTACCAGACTTTCAAAGGGCTCCCTTAAACAAAAGAAGCTGAGAACCTTTGGGCTAAACAAATTGTCTCTTTGCCATGGCATAGACTATTTTTGCCCCATAATAAGTGATGAGTACAAGGGGCAGCTAGATGGTGCAGTGGGGCACCAGCCCTGGAGTCAGGAGGATCGGAATTCAAATTTAGACTCAAAGACTTGATACTTGATACTTACTATGTGACCCTGGGTAAGTCACTTAGTCCTCATTGCCTCTCAAAAAAAGAAAGAAATTATGAATACAAGGAATTCAGAGAACTATGGGAATATTGTATAAATGAAGCCAGAGGACCTGCATTCAAATCCTGACTCGAGTTACATTCTAGACTTCTATTTCCTCCACTATGCAATTAGTGGGAATAATGTGGTAACATTTATTTGAAGATATAATTATGTATAAAGTATGGAAATTATTTCTCCAGGGGTGGAGAACCTGCAGCCTTGAGGCCACATGTGGCTGTATGGGTCCTTAAGTGCAGCCCTTTGACTGAAGCTAAATGAATTCTGTGAAGTTTGGGGGCCTAAGGGGCTAAGCTAGGGTTAGGAGTAACAGAGAGTTGGGATATTGGGTGTAGGCTACAACGAAAGGCCAATTGAAAAGATTATACTGAGATGAGCCTCAGGTGATCGCCTGGTCCAAGTGGGAGAGTTCAGGGAAAGTTGGGGGGCAGGGGTCCTATACCCTGTCTAAGTAATCATCCAGGTTGAGGAGGTTTCTGGGTCATGATGGAAAAGTCCGAAGGAGTGTAACCTGGTGGGAAATGAAGCTGTATGTGATATTAAAACAGTGACAGAATATTTTTCCTTAGAAATCGATTTCATCTTTTTCCCTTTATATTTCCAGCATCCACCATAGTACCCAGTATACAGTAGATACTTAATAAATGCTTGTGGGTTGATTGGTTGAGATGAAGAGAGTAGGAGAACTCTACCCAGCTTCCTAGGCTGGGTTAGTCGTGAGGCTGCCTTATAGCAAGGGGTTAGCAAACAGCTTCCCAGTGGAAGGCACACCAGGCAAGCCAGCAAGAGTCTGGGATTCTCACCTGCCTGGTGAGAGAATCTCACCTTAATCCTTTTAGGCTCCCTGACTTAATGGTGTGAGTGTTCCCTTCACCAACAAAGACTGTTACCTCCTAACCTATTAGTAGATGCTTTTGAAGAGCTGCCGTGAATGAAGAGATTCATCCCCCCACAGCCAGCCTGGGCCTCAGAAGGCTCACAGGATTATGGACACACAGCCAGAAGGGACCTAACAGGTGATTCCGTTTAACTCTTTCAACTACCACATTAGAAACCTTGGGTTTAGACTGATGAAGTGACTTACCCAAAGTCACACAGGGCAAGAATTTAAACTTGGGTCCTGTAATCCTCCAAATCTAGGATTCTTTCTATTCTACCATACCGCCTCCCTCCTTAGATTCAGCCAGGCTGCCTGCAGAGGGTAGACATGGAGGATGACAGACAAAGCTGAAAGCTCCCTAAGAGGCCATTGAGTCCTTATTTTTATAGATGACAAACTGAGGGTCAGTGAGGCTATTGTGACTTGTTCAGGGTCACACAGCTGGGCAGCGTCTGGGGAAGTATTTGGATTTGGGTTTTCCCGCTTCCAAGTCCAGCACTCAGCCTCTAAATCACAGGACACAGAGGGGCACCTGCCAGCTTGACAGGGCTTACACTCTATTGGCTATGATCTTCAAGAACCGAGGGCCATTTCAGTGGAGAACTTTGTAGGAGGGGAGGCTTAGCAAGGAAAGGGTGAAGGGCAGTGCCCACTCTGGGAGTAACGGGTAGGGTGGCACAAGGTAGGCAGGCTTGCCAGGCCTTGGGAATGAATAGAAAGGATGCTCCCAGGAGCAGGATAGGAATACCGTCCAGTGGTATTTGCATAACTTTGAATAATGAACACCACTGGAGGCTCTGGGTTCCTCATCTGCATCTTTATTAAGCTTTATAAATGATTCAGCTCCCTGGCCCTTCCTCCTCCCTGCCTCCCCCCTACTTCCCCCTTCCTCAGGCCCTACCCAGGCTGCCTGGACTGGCCTGGAGAGCTGAGAGCTCCATGTTTGAGTCTGGATTTGTTTCACCAACAGTCACTGAGGCATAGAGTGGGGCAAGGAGGGGGTCCTGGAAAACCTAGAAATTCCAATTTGAAGGAGGGTACTCTGTGTGTGTGTGTGTGTGTGTGTGTGTGTGTGTGTGTGTGTGTGTGTGACTGAGAAA
>CM053593.1:363297502-363402929 GCA_028646575.1 Pseudocheirus occidentalis
CCCCCCCCCCCCCCCGCAAGTCCTCAAGTCCCTAGCTCAGCACTGAGCCACAGGAGCAGTCAAATGAGTTCGCCCCCAGGGGAGGCTTTCACTTTCGCCTGAGGCAGAGATTTCTCCTGTTTTCACATACTCAAACACAAAAAAATCTTGCTAAGTTGGCAAGGAAGGAACAAGCCAAGAAAGGAAGAAAGACAGCCGATCAAGAAGCATTTTCATCCAGCGAGGTAAAGGGGGCCCAGAGGCTCAGGATTTAGGGAAGAGAAAAGAGGCCTTGGCTCAGCAAGGCGGGGAGCAGGGCTTGGGGAGTAGCCGGGCCTCTCAGATGCAAATACTGGATTCTCTAAGGGAGACAAACCCCCAATACTTTACATCCAAGATGTGTTGAAACAATAGATAGAGACCTCATAAGATCCCAGATCTGGAGCTGGAAGGGACCTCAAAGGTCATATGGGCCAGCTGCATCATTTTACAGACTGGGAAACTGAGGCCTAGGAAGATTAAATGACCTTTCCAAGAATTTGAACCTAGCCTCTTTGGCTCCAGAGCCAGGGCTCTCCCCATCATACCACACTTCCTAACAAGCCCCAAACCCCGGTTTGATTTGCCTTGGGCTCTGATCTTTCACTGTCTCAGGCCTTGATAGGGGGATCTATGGGTGGAGGGGAAGAGGAAGAGGAAGAGTAAAGTACTTTAAAAGAAAAAGTTACAATGGACTTAAAGTCACAAGACCTGGGTCTGAGTGTTACCATTCCTATAGACTAGCTGCGTGACCTTGGGCAAGTCATTTCCCCTAAACTGAGGATATTGGATTTAGTTGGGCTCCAGTGTCTCCTTCAGCAGTAAATCTATGATCTTATGTTTTATAAAGAGAAGGGGCTGGATTAGACATTTTTTATGAAAGAAGACACTGGACCTTGCAGAGAGGTGTCTGCGAACCAAACCGGTGTCGTGGTTAGGATATTGGACTTGAAATCAGTCCTGTGTTCAAATCTCACCTCAGATGAATATTGTATGAATTTGGGAGAGTCATTCACTTCTCTATGCCTCAGTTTCTTCCCCTGTAAGATGAAGTAATTATACTAGATGGCCTTCAAGTCTTCTTCCAGCACCTCCCAAGCAAATGCAGAAAAATTAAATACATTCTTCACTGACCATTAAGCAATTAAATTATATTCAATACAAGACTATTGAAGAAAGGATTAAAAATTAATTGGAGGCTTAGTAATTGTAATGTTGTGATCCCTTCCAGGCCTGTATTTATGATCCTGTGACCTTGGCTTAAATTCTGCCTAGGTCTCTTACCACCTATGTGACCTCAGGCAGTCACCTCCCTTCTCTGGGCCTGTTTCCTCATCTGGAAAATGAGGGTATTGGGATGACTTATCTTTAAGGTCCCTTCCAACTTTAAATCTGTGACCTGACTGCAGGACTGCAGCTTTAAATACCCCTTTACCCACTGTACCCCAATCAGGGGAAGCCCAGGCTTCTGCCTTTGATTCCTTCACTCCTCTCTCTCCTTCCCACTCTCCAATGGCCCCCACCTTGGCCCTGAACCCACCATTTCCCATTCCCACTCCCCCCTCTGCCCTGTCACCATCATTTGCTTGGGCTGTCATGCCCGGGGATGGGCTCATCTTCTCTGCCAGGGAGCATTAGCCGGCTGACTGTGGGCAGCTTCATCATCCAGAGGAACAGCAACCACACACAAAGCTCTTCCCAACCAGCTCAGTGGCTTCCAGGTTCCCAGCAAGGGAGCTGAAGGGAAGCGGTGCTACCAGCCTGGTAGCCAAATCATGGGCTCAGATTAGGAAAGGGTGATTTGCATATTATTCATTTGATGTAAAAATTCAAATAAATCCAAGGTGCCCGTCTCTGTCCTCCCCTCTGCTCCTCAGAAACAACCCAGTGAGTGCCTCTTTTAACCCCATCCCTTCCCTCATGGCCCTGCCCAGACCCAGCCTGGTACAGTGGAGTCTGCAGTACCAGGACCTGAGTTTAAATTCCACACCCTCCACTCTGTAACTTACTGTCTGTGTAACCCTGCCAAGTTTGCCTCAGTTTCCTTCTCTGTAAAAGAGAGAATTGGGCTCCACCTATAATCCTATATAGGTCACTTTACCTCCTTGGCCCTCAGTTTCTGAATCTGTGAAATGAGGTGGCTGAACCAGATGATGTCTGAGGACTTCTTATTTGAAATCTCCGATCCTGGCACTGTTTTTATCTTCACACTATCTTGAGGGATAGATTGACCTGAGCAGACTGAGAAAGGAGAGAGAGAGAGATGGATGGTACCACCCAAGCTGCAGAATGTGCCCCCTGCCCATTCCTTCTCCCCTCAGCCAATCTCTTCCCATGCTGCCAATCAGTCAACAAACACTTGGTAAGCTCTTATTAAAGACCAGGTCCTGGGGAGACAGAAATGAAAGAGTCCCTGCTCTCAAGGAGTTTACCTTCTATGGGAGGAAAAAGCCAATCCTCAACCACATTTCTGGGATCCATCTATCTTCCCTACTCCATTAGCTTCCTCCAATGGCCTCAAGGGGTTGGTGAATTGAGGGGTTGGGGAGCGGAACTGGGGAGGGGTGGTCTGCTTCAGAGATTTTCAGGACTTGAGCTCGTACATCGCCGGCTGCCGTAAGTTATTTTGGCGCCCAACGTTTCTCGAGCTGATTATTCCAGCCTAGGAACAGGTGGAGCAGCCTGCGGTGGCTTATTCGTCAGCCAAGGCCATCTGTTTCCAACAAGCTGAGATTTGTAGCTGATTTCTACTGGGGAGCAAGGAGTGGGGGAGGGGAGATACAAATCCCATCCACTCTCTGGAGGGTTCACCCCTCCCTCCACACTGGCTACAGACACCCTTGCTTGTCCCCCTCAGCCCCAGAACCTTCTCTTCCCTCTGGGAGACCCGTGCTGGTCACCCTAGCTGGGGAGCTGATCTTCACCACCTCAGGGGCTAAATTCCCTTCCTTGGACACAAAGATGAGGACCGCATACATATTCATCACTCTCTGCTTTGTGCTTCTGACCACCAGAAGATGTGCTGGTCTGGTCTGCCTATAACTGCCCACCACTCGTGGTTTCATTCTATGAAAACTCCCAAATGACTTTCAACTCTTAGTCACCCATTTTCCAAGTCCACTTCTAAGTTTTGTGGTAGAGAGCCCATCGAAGAAAGCTGCCCCGAGCTCTGGTGAAAATGTCCATTAGTTTTGCACAATGGCCAGTGGTGGGGTTGGGGACAGCAGACTTAGGTTCAAATCCCCTTTTTGATGCTCGTTCTCTTTGGGATCTTGGGATCCCACTCTTAATGGGCCTCAGTTTCTCCATATGTAAAATGAGAAGATTGGTTCCTGAGGTCCCTATTATCCTAAGACCTGAGCTCCAGTCCCACCCCTGCCATTTACTATCTGTTCAATCTTGACGCGACCTCTCTGGACCTCAGTTTCCTCATCTGTGAAAGAAGGGGTTTAGGCTAGATGGCCTCTGAGGCCCCTTCCCGTCTAAATCTTGGATCCTAGGATCCATGGTGCCCTTCTGTCTTCTCCCTTGCCCCGTATCCTACTGTGTGCTCAGGCTTCTCTCCATCCTCGCTCAATCTCCCAGTTTCCTCTTAGCTTCCTCCAGCGATTGCCAAGAGAAGTCTGTGCCTTTAGAACCAGCCTCCCCTAGCCAGGGATCAGAGCTGTAAACCATTTTAAAGAAGCTTCTGCCACAATGGTGCATGTCCTTCCTTACTCCTTTCCCCAACAGCCTTCAGTCAGCCACTATTTCTCTCTATGAAATGCTAATGGAAAGCTACCCTTCTATTTAGGTTAATACGGTAATGGGAGTCCTTTCTTGGTGCTTTACACACACACACTCACACACACATCTGTACTAACAAACTATTTTTTAACTGGGCTGTAGGACCTTCCGATTTCCCAATTTAGATCGTCTTACCCAGCAGCTCTTTGGAGGTGAGCCCCCACAAAAGCAGCCCTGGTATATTAAACAGCACCAGCCCTGTGGACAGAGGCCTTCTATTCAACCTTGAGCAAGACACTGCCCCTCTAAGGCCATCAGAGCCCTCATCTACAGAACAAGGAGGTTGGAATAAATGTCTCTAAGGTCCCTTCAGGCTCTCAATCTCTGATTCTTCTTTGCAGAGCTGGGGAATGCAGAAGACAGGAGGGGTGCCCCATCACATAGGTGTCTAACGCTGCAGATTTTGTCAGACTTGGTTGATGAGTAGGTGAATTTTGCCAGACAGCTCTTTCCTCCCTTTTCTTTTCTTTTGTTATTCTTTGTTACAAGGCTTGGTGGGTGGAGGAGAAAAGGACACACTCAGGAATGAAGGCGATGTAAAAACAAAAGATATCAATCATTTTTTAGAGGTGAGCTGCATTGATCAGCCCTGAAGGAGAGTGGGAAATTCACCATCTCTGCAGTCAGAGATCTTGGGTTCAAATCCTGTCCCTTCCACACAACTGCTTGGGTGATCCCAAGGGCTCAGAGAGGTGAAATGAGGGGGTTTGGCTAGATGTCCTTGGAGGTCCCTTCTGTCTGTAGACCTAAGATTCTATGCTCCAATATGTAGAGGGAAGGCTCTAATATGAGGACATTGGACTATACAACTTCTAAGGTCTCTTCCAACTTGAAATCTTATGGTGAAAGATCTATCAATCAGTCTTCATTTTTCTAGGTCTACACGGACCTAAGAAGAGAGAGCAGCATATGCCTCGACCCAGGTGGGGCTGCAGAGGATCAGGGATAGTCCCTCTCCACCACTCACACACCTGTACCTCTCCTTGTAACTAACCATAATCTTACAGGGAAGATTTTGATAGCCTCTCCATGAGCATGCTCTCTAGGTTTTCCTCCTAGCTACCTGTCTGACAGGTTATGCCCATTAACCTGTCCCCCAAGGTTCTGTCCTTCTAGTCTCCTTTACTGAACCTTCATTCATACCCATTAACTGTGGGTGCTCCCAAGTCTCTGTCCTGGGCTCTTTTCTCTTTCCCCTCTTTTTAGAAGCTATGCTATCTCACTCAGTGATTTCATCAGCTCTCACCTGGAGGCGAATCAGCCTTGTTGAAGCAGCAGCAGTATGCCTAAAGGGAGAGACAGGAGACAGCATGTGCCAGACAAAATCAAACTACCACTACCACCTCTACCACCATTTTCCCTCAGACCCCGGTAGAAGCAGTCCAGGACTTTGAACCCAGAAGCCATGGAATAGTGATTCTTCCAGCCCAGTGCTCGCAGGCATCATCCTGGCAACAACACCCTGGAAACTACCTCTGGGGAGATGCAGCCTGGCAACCACTCCTGCAGGTGATAACAGCCCATTGAACTGAAGACCCATTGAACAAAGTTCTTGCCCCCAACGACCTTACCTCTATCAAATGGTTTAATATGAGAAACTGTTAAGATTTTATTAGTGGAAATAAAATAAAGGAAGAGGCATGACCACCTACTTTTCTGCTACACACTTGGAATCATGGGACTTTTGCACCTGACTTCCAATGGAAATCTTCCACATGTGATCTCCCCCATTAGAGTTTCTTGAGAATATGGACGCTCTTAATTTTCTATTTGTATCCTTAGTACGTTGTATATAGTAAGCACTTAATAAATGCTTTTCCAACTTCATTCATTCATTCATTCATGGATTCAGATATCATTTCTATGCAAATGATTCCCAGACTCACCTATTCAGTCTTAATCTCTCTCCTGAGCTCCAGTCCCACATCATCAACTACTTGTTGGACATCTTGAATTGCACACCCCATTTTTGCTGTTGTTGTTGTTTAGTTACACCAAAAGCCACCAGGCTCTTCTATCCTCCACTAACTCTTGAAGACTTTCCAAGTTCATGGTTTCTGTTTCCATGGCACTATCTATCCATCTCATCCTCTTTTTCTTTTGCTTTCAGTCTTTCCCAACATCAGGGAATATCCCAAAGGCATCGCAAGCTCAACATGCCCAAAACAGAACTCATTAACTCCTTCACCGCCTCACCAAGACCTTCTCTCTCTCTAACTTTCCTATTACTGTCGAGGGAGCCACATTTCATGCTGTCTCCTCCATATCATCTTTGACTCCTCATTTGCATTTACCTCAAATATTAATCCATGGCCAGATCTCCTCATTTTTACTTTCACAACATTTCTTGTATACATCCCTTTCCCTCCCTTCATAGCCATCACCCCACTGCAGGCCCTTATCGCCTCACACCTGGACTATCTCAATGGCCTTCTGCTGAGTATACCTGCCCTCAGGTCTCTCCCCGCTCCAATCTACCTTCCACTCAGCTGACAAAGCATCTTTCAAAAGCCCAGGTCTGACCTTATTGAACTCCTCTACTCCCTATCAATGGTTCCCTATCACCTCCAGGATCAAACACAAGATACTCTTTTTGGCATTTAAAACTCTTTACCACTTGATCCCTTGCATTTCCAGTCTCCTTATACTCACTCCCCTCCACATATGTATGGTCCTGCCATATTGGCCCATGTGCTTTTCCTCAAACATAACATTTTCCATCTCCTATATTTGCCTTTGCTCTGAATGTCCCCAGTGCCTAAAATACCCTCCCTGCGTGTTGCCGCCTCCTGGCTTCCCAGGCTTCTTTTAAGAATGCTCAAATCCTACCTTTTGTAGGTCTTCCTCAGTTCTCAACATGCCCCCCACACACTTTGCCAATCCCTTCTCTATGAATCTATGTATGTATGTATGTATGTATGTATCTATCTATCCATCTACCCATCTCTCCATCCATCTACCCACCCACCCACCCATCTATCTGTCTATCTGTCTATCTATCTATCTATCTATCTATCTATCTATCTATCTATCTATCTATCTACCCATCTATCTATCCATCTACCCATCTATGTATCTATTCATCTTTCTTGCATGCACACAGACATTTGTGTGGTGCATCCCCTATTAAAATGTGAGCATATTAAAATCAGGGAGCTTCTTTCTGTCTTTATTCATATCCCTGGATCCCAGCACATAGTGAACCCTTTCTTGATAAATGCTTATTGTCTTTCTCATTAGATAGTTAGTAACTTGAGGGCAGGGACTGTCTTTTTTTCAGGGATTGTCTTTTACCTCTTTTTGTATGCCCAGAGCTTAGCACAATACCTGTGCATAGTAGGTGTTTAATAAATGTTTATTGATTGAGTAAACTGATGGGATGGACTAGGGAGCTACGTTGGGAGTTTCATGTTCAGTTTTAGGCATGACTGGAATTTGGGAAGGCCTTTGGGGCATTTGGGGAGTCCGTGTCACACAAAGATGCCACTCCCCTGCATCTGCCCAGTTATTAAGTGCTCTTCCCTCCCTCCCTCATCCCAACTAATTCATTTGCTTATCTCTGCTCATGTTTCGTCCTCCCATTGGAATGGAAGCCCTTTATTAGACAGGAGAAGCTTCATTTGCACCCCCAGCACTGGCACAGTGCTCTGCACACCATTGATTAAACTGAAAGGTCAGTTAAAGGATCTGGGGATGTTTATCTTAGAGAAGAGAAGATTTAAGTGGGACATGATAGTGTAGCTCCAATTGTAATATAGAAGAGGGATCAGCTTCATTCTGCTTGACCCCAGAAGGCAAAACTAGGTATAAGGAGTGGATTCAAACTTGATGAAATGAAAGTCTTTCTTATCCCAAAAGCTGTCCCAGAATTGAATGGACTGCTTGGGGAGGAAGTGATTCCATAAATGGAGACTGTTGTTTTTTATTTTATTTTAAATGAACTTGTGTTTTATTTATCACAATAGTGTTGGCATCGATTTTAGAATATGTAGGAGACAGGTACCCAGTCTACAGAGGAAGTATTTATTTATGGATTTATGGATCCCTTGGTATCTTTAACACACCCAGGGGTCTGCAGCCCACAGGTTGGGATGACCTCTGAGCTGAGTGGTCTGAAGGTTCTTTCCATCTCTAAGATTCTTTGAAGGGTTTCAGTCGGAAGCTGGCTGCCCACTTTTTGGGCATATTATAGACAAGATCCCTGTTTGAGTACAGGTTGAAACAGAGGGCTTCTAAATGTCCCTTCCTAAGCATAGATTTATGATTCTCATGGTTCCACCATGCACAGAATCCAAATTAAAATTTATTTATTTATTTACTTTTTTTTTTATCTGACACTAGATCTCCCTAGTTTGCTCAGGCTAGAAGTACAGAGGCTACTCATGGGTTGAATCTCATTTCTGGCTTTTGAGAAGGGGACTTGATCTACTCCATTCCCAACTCAGGCTTAGGCAACCCAGTGACCCAGAGGCTCAACAACATGGATTGCTATTTGCAAGGTGCCTTGCAAACTTTGATTCACCGTATAAATGCTAGGCATCATTCCTATGACTATGATTCATGAAGACACCTGATTGTCTTAGCCCACTGCAAATCAGAACTCTGGTACTCAAGACATCCTTCAGCTTCAGCCTCCCTGGGTAGCAGAGATTAGAGGTCTGCACCAACAACTGAGGCCAAATTCAAATTTGCCTTCTAGTTATGGGTACCTTTGTCCCCTCTCTCTTCTGGAGAACGGAGCCCCAGGCCTGGTATCAGGAGTTCAAATCCAGCCTCAAGATATTTATTAGCTGTGGGATCCTGGGCAAGTCACTTAACCTCTTTCTGCCTCAGTCTCCTCAACAGTAAAGTGGGGATTATACACCTACCTCCAAGGTTTGTTTTGAAGATTTGCAACAAGAGTAAGTAGCATTTGCATAGCACTTTGCAAATTTCCCCTCCTTTGATCCTTAAAACAACCCTGGGATTTGGGAGGTAGGGGCTGTTATTGTCCCCATTTCAGAGATGGGGACATTGAGGCTGAGGCTGAATGACTTTCCCAGTGTCCCATAGCTAGTTAGTGTCTTGGGTAGGATTTGAGCTCCTGTCTGCCTAATTCCAAGTTCTGTTAAAGCAGATCAGATATCCTAAAGGGAGTGCCACTATCATGCCTCCCTGGGATTGGGCACCACTAGGCTGCCCAGGGAGGTGTGAATCAGTCCTAGTTGGGAGAACAGAGTCAGTCAAACCTTTCATTCTGATTCTTACTCGATCTGGTCTATGAGGGAACGCTTCATTTCCAGCCTGCACCAGATAGGGAGGCTATTTCAAAATAAATATAGAAATATAATTAAATATTTTATTAGAAACATTAAATCAGTTCCTCATCTGTCAAATGAACTGGAGAAGGATATGGCAAACCACTCCAGTATCTTTGCCGAGAAAACCCTAAAAGGGCTCATGGAGAGTCAGACACGACAGAAAAAAGGACTGAACAAGAAATGTTAATACAAGCAACTACAATTACTTAATAACTCTATTTAAATTAATTTCAACGCAGGACGTATCATAACACTTTTCCAATTACTCGCTTTAGGTCCTCATCAAGCCTTTTTGTCCCTTTATTCTCATATCTCCTAACATAAATATAGTTAGTACGTCTGCAATCCTTGCGATTCTGCCGGATTCATTTATTTTTTGTGCTTCATTATTTCCTAAAGATCTTTCTTTGTATTCCTCATACTTGTCTTGTTCAATTGCTGTGTAGTATTCTAATCCATGAATGTACCACGACTTATTTAACCATCCCCCTATTGTTAGACGTGTAGGTTGCCTCTGGGTTTATTGTGTATGTGTGATTATGTATAATGCTGCTCGGAACATTGTTGAGCTCTTTTTGGTTATTGTTTTCAATAACTCTGTCAGGATGTATTCCTAGCAATGGAATTATTGGGGCACTTACTAAGGACTGAAAATCAAAGTCCATAAGCTTTGTAAACTATATTAGCTTTTCCTGTAGCTTCTGCTTGGAATGTGGAAGTCCATGTTAGAAACAGATGTGAACGGGTCAATATGCTCCAGTACCAGAAGGCTGACCCCTTCCTTATTGGAGGGATCGACTGTATAGCCATACTGTCAGGCGGCTTTCCACATTCCATAAGCTTGCAATTCTACCAGCAACGAATGACTTTACCTGTTTCTCCACAATCCTAATAATATTTTTTGCTACATTTTAGTTATTTTTGCCAGCTGGACGTGTGTGAGGTGGTGCCTCGGAGTAGTTTTAATTGCATCAGCAGTTTTGGGGGTTTTTTTTACTCCCAAAATACATCTCTTTGGGGGTCTCCCTTATTGATCTCTCCCTCTCAGAGGGATTCAGCTTTGGTTAAAAACCATTTAATCCATCATTTCTTAGGCAACTTCAATTATTCCTTAAACAAATTGGATTCATCCATGTATTACCTGAAAGACAGTTTAGATTCAGGAAATCTTTCTTTACTGGCCATTACAGTAAGCTGTTTTGAACTCAGAGAGAGCCCAGCACCACTGAGAAGAGCAATGGACCTGGAGCCAGAGCCCCCAGGTTCAAACTTCATCTTTGTCATCTATTATTTGTGTTACCTTAGATAACTTGTCCCTCTGAATTCTAGTTTTATCATCTGTAAAATAATAATAGACAGCAGTTATATAACATGTACTATGTGCCAATCGTTGTTTAAGAGTTTTACAAATATCTCCTTTGGTCTTCAAAATAACCCTCGGGGATAGGTGCTATGAATAATTGAGGAAACTGAGGCAAACAGGGTGAAATGACTTGGCCAGGGTCACACAGCTAGTAAATGTCTGAATCCAGATTTGAACTCAGGTCTTCCTGATTCTAGGTGTGGCCACCTAGCTTCCCATAAGTGTCTGACACAGGATTCAAACTTAGATCTTCTTATCTCTGGGTCTGGTGCCTTACTCACTCTACTACCCACCTGCCTCAAAAATGAGGGGGAAGGGTGGGCTAAGTGAACTTTAAGGTTCTTCCCAGTTCTAAATCAATGTGCCTGTGACCTAACTCTCTGCTTTGATGTACTAGAATTTGGTTGCATCTAACAGTGTTTAAATAAGTCAGCTGGGGCTTATAAATCTTCATAGATGGTATTTGACCTTTATGACTTCAATAATTCAAGGATCTTGTAATTTCGTCAGCGTGAGTTGTACATTATAACCTTCTATAATGTAATAAATGGTCGTTAGGAGTTCCTGTGGCCAAAAATTCATCCTTCTATCATCTGCCTAGAGTGTCTTGGCCCTTAGGGAGGCTGGTCCTTGGACAACAGAAACAGAAGGACATGCTCCTTGACCAGGGATGGTGCGGGGGGGCCCAGCCAGGACTTAGAGAAAGTTCACCTGGTAGAGACTCTACCTCTGAACCACAATTATACCTCAGAAGAGAACATTTTTAAAAAATCAAATAGCCAAAAAGGTTTTGTTTTTGTTTTTTTTAAGGTTAGAACTTTGCTGAGCAATATAAACCCATAGAAACACAAAATATGACCATGTACTTTTAAATCAGGACAATGGAAAGAATTTTTTCCCTCCAGTTTTGGCTAAATGAGTGTTCATGACTGAACTGGAAAGGAGCAAAGGGTGTGTGTGTGTGTGTGTGTGTGTGTGTGTGTGTGTGTGTGTGTGTGTGTGTGTGTGTGTGTGATAGAGCAAGGTAGCTAAAGCTGTTTATTACCCTGGAATCAGGAAGACCTGAGATCAAATTCAGTCTCAGACATACATGAATTGCACCTGTCTCCCACGATTGTTATAAGGATCAAATGGAAAATGTTTGAGAAGTGCTTGGCATAGTTCCCTGGCACATAGTAGGCACGATGTATATGATGTTATTTTTATTAGGAAGGAAAGGAGAGGAAGAGGGGAGAGTGAGAAAGACAGAAGTTGATGTAGGGATGTTGGGAGAGAAAGGTGAGAGGAGGAGGAGGATCCCAGACCTGAAACTGAACGAGGAGGCCATCTAGCCCTAATTCTTCCTTTGGAGATGGGAAACTGAGTTCCATGGACATTAAGCGACATGCCCATGGTCACAGAGGTAATACAAGTCAGAGGCAGGATTTGAACCCAGGTCCTCTGATTCCAAAGCTGGTATGAGCTTTTCATTGTACCATGTTGCTCCCAGGGTTGGTTAGGTTTGAGGAGGAAGTTTATTGGAGTGGGGGAAGATTGTGTAAGTAAGAAAGAAAGTTGGGGCAAGTAGGGAGGGTAAGTGAAGATGTGAGAAAGACTAGATATGGAGGAAGGAATTCTGTGGGTATGAGGGCAGTGGGGGTGAGTCCAGTGGAAGGTTGGGTCACTAAATTAATAGAGTGGGGAGGAGTCTGAGGCATTTGTGCACAGCTGGGCAAGGTTTGAAAAGTATTCCCTTGACCCCCCCTCCCCACCATGATACAGTAGCTTGAATCTCCACTGTAAAAAAAAAGGGGGGGAGGGGGTTGGTTTATCATCAGATCTCTGTGCTTTGGAGGGCAAAGTGTTCTAGTATCCAAGATATGGGCACATCTAAGAAAGGGGGTGGTGGGTGCCCTGGGCAGATGCTTATTTCAAATTCCAGATGTGCTTTGAGGATTTGGTAAGAATTGTCTGAGGTCCTTAATCTAATCTGGTTCCTCCATTCCCAGAATCAGCACCCAGCCCTATTTGTTCAGTGTGACCCTGGGTGGAGCAGATGACCAAGGAGCACAGGCTGTTGCTGAGACCTCTTGGTGAAGAGAGGAGGGGAGAGAAGGTGGAGAAGGAGGGGGGAGGAAGAGAGGGAAAGGAAGAGAAGGAAGGAGAAGAAAAAATGAATGGAGAGAAGGAAAGGAGAAGAGAGGGAGGGAGAGGAGAGAGGGAGAGAGTGAGAAGGAAGAGAAAGGAGAGAGGGAGGGAGAGAGGGAAAGAAGGAGAGAGGGAGAGAGTGAGAAGGAAGAGAAAGGAGAGAGGGAGGGAGAGGGTAGGAAGGAGAAAAAAGGAGGAAGGAAAGAAGAAAAGGAGAGAAAAGGGGAAGTAGAAAAGTAAAAGTAGAAAAATAGAGAAGAAAGTGGGACAAAAGGGGGAGGGAGAGATATGAGACTGAATAAGGGAGGGAAAAGGAAGGGGTGAAGGAGAAAGAAGAAAAGGAGATAAAGCAGAAAGGAAAAGAAAGAAAGAAAATGAGAGAGGGAGAGAAGTAGAGAAGAGAGTAAGGGAAGAAAGAGGGAGAACTGGAAGGAGGAAAGGGGGGAAAGAGGGCAAGGGAAGGAGAAAAAGAGAGAAGATTTGCAGCAGCCACAGGGTCTGACAACTTGCAGAATGCTGAATAAATGACTGGATCTTGAAAAGCTTGGGAAGAAGCCATGCCCGGCTGGGGGGTGAGGGGAAGGGGGACCTCTATGTTGCCCTAAGAGGGTCCCTGCCATGCCCAGAAAGGAGAAATGCCCAGTACCATTGCCCCTAATAACAAAACAAGCCATCGTTGCCCTTACAATAGTTGTCTGGGCTGGGGAAGGGGCTTGGGCACATGGACACAGGCTTGGAGCAACTCTGTCTGGGGAGACAGGGCTGATGGTGGGAGCTGTCCGCATAAAGTTCGTAGAGGAGAGATTGTAGAGGGAGAAGGGAAGTGTTTGGGAAGAGAGGTGAGGATTGAGGGCTTCCTAAGCCTTCAAAGATTACACTAACATGTAGATGAGCCAAAATGAAGTCAATCATTCCCCTCCCCTCCCTCTCCCCTGCTTTTCTGGGCCACCATTCAGGCCCTTTTAACAAGGAGTCTGTAGGGAGCCTAGGAAAGGAATGTGGGCAGCATCAGGCAGAGTACTGAGAGAAAAACTGATTGAAGAAAATGAAAGGAGGCTTAGAGACCTGTCCAGGGGGCCTGGGAGGGAAGCCAAGGCTGAGCAGTGCTGGGAGGCAAGAAATGAACTTTCCCAGAAAGGTGGCCAGCCCAGGGCGAGGAAGACAAGAGGTCTGTGCAGCTTGTCTTCCCTGAGCTATTGTCTCCTTCACTGGGGCCCAGAGGAGAGTGGGCATCTTGTAGAATCAGAGCCCAGCCATCCAGGATCCCTTCCCCTCCCACCCTTTTCTGCTCCTCTTACTCTGGACCAACCATTAACCATCCATTCTCCCGAGGGCCACCATTGTCCCTGAGCCTCACTTTCCTTCTCTGGAAACCAAGGGGGGTGGACTGAATGTTTTTGAAGGTCCCTTCCCATCCTGACATCCTATGATTCCCTGTATTTGTCAAAGAGCCATCTCCATTCCAAATGTTCATGTGGACTATCTGGGCCCAGCCTGTGGTAGAGCCTTCCGAGCTTGTGTTGGTCTGACTAGCTACAGTCAGACATATTGATTGTATCTTGACCCCAACACAGTGATATCGTTTTGGTACTCTTTGAGAACCATACCCTTCAAAAGGCGGTGACTTACACCTGAAAAGCCAGGAAGAGAGAATAGGTGGGTATAGAGGCTGTGTGAGGGGCAGGGGTTTTCAGGTGTGTGAAGTCAGAATTTGGAATGTAAGGCCAGGAAGGAGCCTCAGAAATCATGGAATCTGACCCTTTTGCTTTAAGAAGAAGAGGGGGACAGGGTTGAGAGAGGGACCGATATTTGTTTAAGGTGCTCAGGTGGCAGGTAATGAATGAATATACTCCCAGACTCTCAATATTGCACCTTTGGTTCTTTTCTTTTTTCACTGAGTCATGGTGTCTCTGGATCAAAGTTCTCCCAAATCAAGTTGAAGGGAGAAGCATTGTGGATTAAATGCTGGCACAGACCATGTCAGTTTATAATCAAGCCAGCCCTGGAATGATCCACTGGGCAGTTGATTTGGGAAACAGGAATTTAGCAGGGGAGGGGGAAAAGAGTTCACCTTTAACCTCAGGGATGGAAAAAATTTTGGACTTGACCAGGGTCAAATTCCAGATCTGACACTTGATAGCTATGTGATCTTTGGTAAGTCTCTTCATTTTCTGTTAAAAAAACAACAACAACCCCAAAACCTAAGTGGTTGGCAGTATGGCAAAGTGTAAGGAGTGTTGGATTTGGAAGCCCCGAGTTCAAATCCTTGCTCTGGTAACCTTGGGATAGTTTAAAAAAAAAAACCCAAACCTCTTCGGGCCTTAGTTACCTCATCTGCAAGAATAAGGTGGCTGAACCCTGAGATTTTTTTCACCTCTGTATGGGTGGACTAAATAGTCTATGAGACCCCTTTCATTTCTCATATTCTGAGTTCTAACCTCCAAGTTAGCAATTCCATCAACAATGAATGAGTTTGCCTGTTTATCCACAACTTCGGTAGCATCTGAACATTCCTTCCCCAGGCCCCTTCTTTTTCCCTGGTTTTTTGGAGTCACACACTCTCTAAACTTAGGTGACTTCATATGTTGAACCCACTTTCTCATCTGTAAAATAAGAGGGTCTCTAAAGTCACATTAATTCTAGTATCTTGTGATTCTGAATTGGGGTAACTTGGCCTATAGCAGAGTGAAGTAGGAGGCAAATAACCTATCTCTCCAGGGATATGAAAGACAGTGATACATGTTCTCCATCTTTCCTGGCAATCCATTGAGAGGCATGGGTTTATTGGGGTTGATGGGATCAAGGGTAAATAATGGGGAAGCACATTCTACCTTGGGAAGTCTATGGAGCAAAGAAGTGACCGGGGGAGTTGGAGACGTCTCTTGAAGGTCTTTGAGAATTATCAGAAAGAGGCCCAAAAAAAAGAAAGGAAGGGAAATGGATGAAACAAGCTCTCAAGGTGCCATCTCAGCTCAGGTATTTCAAGTGCATGGGAGAGATGGTTCTTTTGGGCTTCTTGCCTGAGGAGTCAGGGAGACAACAGTTCCAGCTCCGGGGACCAATGGGGAGATGCAATCCTCACGGCATCTCTTACAACGTGTTCTCTGCCAAATTGATTCAAATTGGCTTGGATATGAACATATGATTAAAGGAATGGCGCGATTCATTTATCAGGAGAGATTAAAGAGCGGCATCTGCGCAGCCTAGCTGGGGGACAATTAAGAAGCAAATCGCTAAGCGTCTACGCCACCAGGCAGCAGGGGGATGGGGGAAGCAAGGAAGGACCAATGAAAAACCTGCCCACGTGAAGATGGGGAGAGGGGGTCTGGGATTCACCAGCACCTGGCCCTTGGAAAAGACCGCCATGGATAGCAGTTAGTCACTACAGGGAGTGAGCACAAGCCAGCCACTGGCTGTCCCCAGGAAATGACATCCCATCCTTCATCTCTGGGCTTCTGCACAGCTTCTCCCACCTAAACCCCTTCAAGGATCTGCTCAAGGACCACGTTTCCCACAAAGCCCTTCGTTATCTGTTGTTTAGCATTCTCCCTGCTTCCCCAAATTACTTTATATAACTTAGGTGGTGATTTCTCACTGTAGGTTCCTTTTGGGTAGAATGTAAGCTTCTTGAGGGCAGATGCTGTTGTCTTTGCTTTTGCATCCCCACTAACACAGTGCTTGTTAATTTTTTAAAAACTAACCTTATGTTTTGACCAGTACTCCCAGCGAGGAAAGTCCCTCTACCAGGGTAGCTCTGCTCTGCCTCTAAAACTTTATGTTGCCTAGAACACTTGCCCAGAGTCACAGCTAATGTACTAGGCTGGGGACTTGAACCCAGATTTTCCTAACCTGGAGGTCAGCTCTCTACTATGTCACATTGCCTTTACATGGCACATAGTAGGACCATATATTTAGACTTGGAAGAGAACTCAGAGTCCCAACAGTCCCTGCTTTAAAGAATGAGGAATCTATGCTCATTGAATCACACAGCTGAAGCACTATTGTTACTCCCAAAGTCACTACTTACGCTTAAATGGTTTGACTAGCTATGGCATCTTACATTAGGGAAAGGGCACTGGAAAAAGACATGTTGTACCCTACTGGGTACAACTAACCTCAGGGTGGTTTTGGCTTTTGTACATAGGGAATCAACCAACTGCCATTTTGCTATTACCATACAGTTATCATGCAATCCTGGGTACCAATGCTACTAAGAACCTAGAAGACAAAAGCAGGAAAAAAAATCATATCATCTTAAAGACAGAAGGACCTTAGGGATCATCTGGTCCCAACAATTTCCTTTGATGAAGTGACTGAGTCTTAGTGAAGCAAAGTGACGACTTGTCCAAGGCCATATAAGTTAATGGCAGAGCAAAGACTAGAACTTTGACTGAGACCCTAAAGATACAACAGATAAAGATAATCCTTTTGGGGCAGCTAGGTGGCACAGTAAATAGAGCACTGGCCCTGGAGTCAGGAGGACCTGAGTTCAAATGTGGCCTCAGACACTTAACATTTACTAGCTGTGTGACTTTGGGCAAGTCACTTAATCCCAATTGCCTCACGTTCCCCCTTAAAAAAATATTTCCTTTATTGACCAATGCACGTACCTGGGCACCTGAACTCTTGAGCTGGTAAAATCATCCCTGGGCTGTGTACTCTCTAGTTACAGGCCCAGGCCCAGGACAATATACGAGGTGCTATCAAGAAAGCTTGTGCAACCATTGGATGGCACCCAGGTGAGTCCTTTTTCTCAGTGCTGAGAAGCACTGTTTGGTGCCAATGGAGAAAGACTGGCAGTGTTGCCATTGCTAGTTAATCTGGGAGACACTTGGTAGTCTGGGCTCAAATAGGGCCAGGAAATGGCCCAAACTATTAGAAAATGCGAACAAAAGATTGGGTTCCTCAAACCAAACATCACTGTTTAACACTGAAGCCAGATGAACACCTTTGTATAAGGTGAAGAAAAGTTAAACTTCTTCCCCTTCAGACTTTACCGAGAGAAGCCTTCCTAGATCCCTGTGCCCAGTTTCCAGCTTTTTCTCCATCTGTGCTCCTGAGACCCCTATCCTAACATTAGCTACCAGGTGAAAACTTGGATAAGTACTCTGTGTTTGAATGTTCAGAGACGAAAATTCATGGTGAATAAAAAGGAATACAGTGGGGTTTTTTGGTGGGGGGAGGACTTGGTATTGGTAAAGGGGAGACAATGGAATGAGAGTTAGCAAAAGACTCTAAGATCATAAACTTGGAATTGGAAGAAATCTTCCAGGCCATCTGGTTCAATTCCATTTTACAGAGGAGGAAACTGAGGTGAAGGAAACAGGGAGCTGAAATCACTTTCTCAAGGTCACATAGAGAGCGTTAAAGGCAACTCCAATGAATGCTCCTTATACTGTACAAAGATGGCAGCTGACAATATCCAACCAATCTCAGTCCATCCATAGTTTCCTTACTGTCCAAAAGGTTGAGAGGTGGAAGGCTGGGTCTTCTGTTTCTGCAAAGTCCAGTCAAGAAATTACAGTGAGGACTGAGGTTCAACTAAAGAAAGTATTTTCTATTGGGGAAGGGTTTGGTAATTCCAGAGAAAATGTGAATGGTTATCATCTCCTTCCCTGGAGACTTTTAAGGCTGAGAAACTTCCCCAGTCTCAGTTAGTTTGAGCTAGGTTTAAAGCATGAAGGTAGCAGATAGATGAAATGACTTCCAGAAGACCCATCCTGTCAGCTTGAATAATCTGATGACCTTCCACAGGACCAAAACACATGTTTGTAGAGTGAAAAAGCTCTTTGTGTCTTCTATTCCCTCCCAACCCAACCCCATTGTTTCCTTATAACATTCATAAGACCCTCTGAACAGCTAGCCTAAATCATGGGTCTAACTTAGAATCCATCTCCCTGAAAGCTTGCATCCTGATTCAAAGAAACTGCAGGAAATTTGACAGGGTCAGGAGGAAAAGAAGATTTATTTCCATACTGAAAGTAACCAGGGGAAAGAGATGCACAGTCCAAGTGCAAACCGAGAGAAGAAAAAGGGACCAGTAGAAGTGGGCCAGGCTGTACCACCAGGCATTGCTCTTTGGCCCTTGTGGCTGATTTTTTATTGAAAAGCTAACCAATGGGGGCTCAGCCCTAGAGAAGGTATGTGGTCAGCATAGCAAAAGAAGAGGGGATGCTCTTTTAGGAATGGGGGGGAGAGAAAGAGAAGGGGGGAAGAGGGAAAAGAGGGGAGAGAGGAGGGAAGAGGGGTAAAGGGGAGGGAGAGGGAAGAGGGAAGGAGAGAGAGGAGGAAGGGGGAAGGGGGAAGAGGGGGAGAGGGGAGGGAGGGGGAGGGGGAAGGAGAGGGAGGGAGAGGGAGAGAGAGGGAAGGAGAGGGAGAGGGAGAGGGAGAAGGAGAGAGAGAAACATACACAAAAGCTAGGACCAGGGCTTGATGTGGGAGAACAGAAGCCTGGGTCAAAGTGCCCACCCATCCCACAGCACCTAAGATGAACCCAGTCTTCAGAGTTTCTGATCCCAAGCACCCAAGGTAAGGCCTTCCCTTTCCAGAAATTGTGTTCTTATGCCAGTCTACTGGGACAGAGGAACAAAGGAGGAGGCAATGGTTTGACTAAGCCCCATGCCTGTATCCACAGAACGGCTTTCCCTGTGATGAGGTCACTGCACTTTCCATGCTGTGTATTCATGGGTATAGAGTTTTTCTCTGTGTGTAGCCTTGTCTGCCTACACATGTTTCATCTGCCCATGGAACCCTCTGAGCCCCACCCTCTTCACTCTCTCAGAACCTGGCTCCCAAAGCCAGACATGGCTCTCTCCTCTTCAGTTGGACAAACTGGCTTTTGTCTTTGGCTCAGCTGAAGAGCAAAGATGGAGGTCTGATTCCCCACCCACTGATTTCACCTCTCCCTCCCTATAGCCTCTTTCTTCCTTCTCCCTTCCTGGGGACTAGGCCTTGATAGGGGGAAGGTCTGGTATTTAAATTATAAAATAAAAAAGACAGCAGGCACTGAGAAGAGAAAGCCCTCCCCATCCAGAGGGAAGGATCTGGGGCTGCTCCCTCCAGGGGACAAAGCAACTGAAGAATGTCCCAGTGGGGAAGTCCGTCCCAATGTAGCTCCCCACACAAGAGGGCTGAAAGGGTGCTTCCCATTCATTTGGCCCAGGGGGAACGTCTGAGCCATGCTGTTGGTTTCGTTCCGAAGGAGGCAGGCAAAGATTCCAAGTTTTCTCTCTGGACGTTCTTCTCCTCTTGCCCTCTTGCCATGGCAGGGGTATGGAGTCACCCACATGCCCAAGAGTTACCCCCTCTGGAAAGGACTGGAATGGGGTCTTTCCCATGCAAACTGATGGTACAGGTATGGGGGGGGCAGGGAGGCATGTGCCCCATAGTCCTTTGGGAGAGGCATTTGACTATAACAAGCCACGTTGGGAGAAGGGCACTGGACCAAATGCCATGGGCTACGCGCTGGAGTTCCCCAGTTTGGCCTCTGTGTCACTGTCGCTCAGGTAGCTGTGAGAGTATCGGGATCGGGTGGTGTGGTCCAGGGGTTCATGCTCATCATCTGAACGGTCAAGGGCAAGGGACTTCTGGTAGCTGGAAGGGCTGTAAGGAGAGAACACATGTTCAAAGGTACCCCTGGGGAAGCCCCCAAAGCCAAATTCCAACAGTATCAACTTCTGCCCACCCAGCCCATCCCCAGCTTGAGAGCCAGGGGGGCCCTCACCCAGGCCAACCAGGTGGTGAAACAAAGGAGACACTTTTGTTCGGCATTTAGGGCTCATCAACAATCTGGCCCTTTCCAAGTCCTCTATGATCCCACTTCCCTGGCCCATGTGCTGATGCTCCCACATGATACCCCATCTCCAGACTCCAGACTTTTATATTTGCTGCCCCCACACCCAGCACACTCTCCCTGCTCACACCCCTTCCCAGAAGTCTTGGTCTTCAGGGCTTCTGTAGAAAGCCTTTCCTGGTCCTCTCTTAGCTGTTAGTGCCTCCACTCTCAGAACACCTTCCTTCTATCTGCTCCCTGCTTGCAGGCATCCAGTTACATGTTCTCTCCCACATCAGAATCAAAGCTCCTTGGGGCAGCTCAGTGGCCCCACAATGTACAGAGCACCAGCCCTGGAGTCAAGGATCCGAGTTCACATCTGGCCTCAGACACTAGCTGTGTGATCCTGGGCAAGTCACTTCACCCTTATTGCCTCAAACAAAACAAAACAAAAAGAATGGAAGCTTCTTGAGGACAGGGACCTTTCTTTCTATTTCTACCACTTAGCACAGTTGAGCCCAGAGATAAAATAGCCTCTTCTTGTTTTTGTTGCTGTTCTGTTGTGTTCAGTCATGTGCTACTCTTTGTGACCCCATTTGGGGTTCTCTCAGCACAGGTACTAGCGAGGTTTGCCATTTCCTTCTCCAGCTCATTTGACAGATGAGCAAACTGAGGCAGAATCAAGTGACTTGTCCAGGGTCACACAGCTAGTGACTGAGTCCACATTTGAACTCAGATCCTCCTGCCTCCAGGTCCAGCACTCTCTCCAGCTGCCCTGAAATAACTTACCTAAGGCCATACAACTAGTAATTGTTTGAGGTGGGAGATTTACCTAGGTTCTCTTGACTTCAAACCAGGGCTCGCTGTCATTAGGTCTTAGTCAGCCAAGCCATCTTACTGGCGCCAGTCCTGTAGCCCTGAGTTCTAGTGCCCTGGACCCCTACCCCACCCCCTCCCCATCAGCTTCTGGCTGTGATTCCTGGTGCTTTCACAGCACAGAGCAATTTAGATGGCCTAAGGATCCTGTGTCTGCCTGATAACTCCAGGAAGGCAGGGGCAGGGGCAGCAGCCTCCAGGCAGAAGTTTGCAGATGGAGGGGAGCCCAGGTGTATCAGGGGTGCTGGGGAAATGGCTCCGGCTCTCACACCCATGAGCCGGCCCTGGTAGCAGTCCCCACAGAGACAAAGAGGAATCCTTGATCATCACACAGTTCAGAGATCTGACCTGGGATGGAGAATATTCAATGGCTCCCTATTGCCCATAGGATAAAATGCAAATTCCTTGGTTTGGCATTTAAAGCTCTCTGTTATCTGGCTCTACATACCTTTCTAGGCTTACTTCACGTGACCCTTTTCACATATCCCACAGCCGGCCAAATCAGCCTCCTTGCTGCTCCCTGAACTCAGTGCTCCATCTCCTACCTCCATGCTTACAACCCCATGACCACCCTCTTCACCTCTTTGGATTTTGAGCTTCATAGAAGACTCAGTTCAAACGCCCCTTCTTCTAGGAGGCCTTTCCAAAGTTCCCTCTTCACTTCCTCCCTTCCTCAAATCACCCCTGTAACATGATTGTGTTGATCCACTGACCTAGAATTAAGTGCACTGAGGGCAAGAGAAGTCTTTCATTTGGTCCTTGAACCTCCTGTACCCAGCTCGGCCCTTGCACATGGTAGGGGCCTAATAATGTCTAATTGGAGAAGGCAGTTTTCTCTTCTCCCTGGTCCTTCCAACAACCCCCAAGCAAAATGGCTGATCCTGGGTGATAAGACTGAACAATATCATCCATCATCTGATCATCCAATAAACATATATTTGATACCTCCATAACCAGGCCCTATGCTAGGTTCTAGGGATACAAATATTCCCATTTAGTGGCACCCCATCTCTTTCTTCTATCATGGACACATGAAACCTATGCTGGGCCAGTGGTTTTTATCAGAATACAAGAAAAAGCCAATGTCCCTTACCAGATCTCTGACCTGGGCCGCTGCCTAAAGAGCACAAAGTCTGTTGGTCAGGAAAATGTGGGAAATGGAGCTTTCTAGTGAGTAGAATAAACCATATTCTACGTGTAAACTCCCAGTTTTCATGGAATTGGAATATGATATAATACACATTGACCAATGGGTCAATCACTGATGATTCAGAAGGCACTTTGGGCTCTAATAGCACCCGAGGGCCACACATTACAAACACAAATTATTATAGTCTAGTAGTGCTACAGTTTTTAAAAGCTGGGGTTCTTAACCTCTGTTGAGTCCTGGACCCCTTGGGCAGCAGGTGGAGCCCACAGAATCAATTTAAATGCATTAAACAAAATGCCAAAGATTATAAATGAAACGAATTCGATATATATATTTTATATATCTAAATATAGATATGTATTTCATGTATCTAAATATAGATACATATTTTAAAATTCACATCATTTCAATTTATTTAGTTACATTTTAAATTATTTTAATTAATTTATTTAATTCTTTTAAAATTCACACTATTTTAAAGTTTATGGTTTCCATGTTAAGAAGCTATGTTTTAAAGCTTTCTGATGGTCTGATGTAGGTGTGGGGAACCTACTGAGCACTTGAGAACCTAGAGGGTCACATGTGGCCTGGAGGGCACAGGTTCCCCACCCCTGGCTCTGATGTGAGATGAGGGAAGCAGGGGCTTCTACTATTGAGAAGAGTTGAGGGAAGGGAGCTGGTCTGGTTTGTGCCCTAAGAATGGGAGGCTGGGAGCAAGACCCAAGTGTGAATGGGGTGGGGTTTAGGGGAGCTTAGCTTGTGTCAGACTGAACTGACTTAAACTTAGTCTTCAGGTTTCCATCCTTCTGTGGACGTCTGGTCTGGAGGCTGCGGCTCCTACTCCTGTATCTCTAGGGTTATGAGGCAGACCCAGGGTCTTGGGTCACCTAAATTGTCATTCTGCGCTGTGAAAGCACCAGGAACCAGTCAGAAGCTGGTGAACAGATGCTAGGTAATGACATTTTGACTTCATACATGTACTAGTTGTGTGACCCAGGCCAAGTCAACTTAGCCACTGTCTGCCTTGGTCTCTCCATCTATAAAATGGGGGATAATAAAAGCAGTGACCTTCCAAGATTGTTGTGCTGATTAAATGAGATGGTAATTGTAAAGTGCTTAGCACATAGTGGGCCCCACATACATGTTAGCTATTACTATATTCCTTGCTGGGTCGCCCCCCGCCCCATTGTCTAAGGGATGCTCAATCCAACCTTCCCAGTATCAGAGTAGAGACAGCCCTTTGGCATCCAGCTGCTGCACCCTTTCCATTTTGAACATTTTAACCAAATTGTTTAAAAAGCCTTCTTCCCAGAGAGCTGAGCCGGCATCTCTCGTTCAGGGCTGTCGAGAACAATTTGGCACACGCACTAATTCCCATTGGAAGAGCCTGTAGTGGCAAGTCCCACTCCCCCCTCCTCTTCGTTGCAGCCTCCGTGCCCTGAATTCTCTCTGGTCCCTGTCACCAGATGGGAAATTAGGCCTCCTTCTCCACCACTCCCTCCGCCAGTTTATCCACCCCCATGCCAGTGAGGGCCTTGTGCCAACTAGGTTCTGATGAGCTCCTTTCCTGGCCTCTTTTCCTCCTGGCTTCCCAGCTAAGTGGTTTGGTTCTGGCCTAATGCCATCTGTGCCAACTGGTGACTCCAATTCCCCAAGGTGACAATGCATAAGAACTCCAGATCTGCTCCCATTTCCCAAGTGAGAAGAACCTTGGGAAATGTACCTTAGTTGACAGAAGAATGGGGTTTTTTGGTTACTGATCTTGCTGCCCAGGCTATCAAAGGGGACGGGGGCTCTGAGCCAATGATGCCCATGCCCAGGCCAGACAGTGCTCCCCAACTTTATCCTTCTAACTTTGGATTTACTCCCCCAGATGAAAGAAGCATTAGTTTTGGAATGAAAGGACTTGGGTTCAAATCTGTCTCTTCAATTTAGCACCTATGTGGCCCTGAATAAATCACTTAACCTCCACTCACCAGCTACTTCCTTTGAACTAGAGTCATTAATCTCTAAGGCTTTAAATATATGATCTTATCTTGAGACAGGACCTGGATTTATGGTTTCATTTACACAGAGAACTCTAAGATGAGAAAATTCCTTCTCCCAAGGCATGCTGGTCACCAAGTCACTGAGAAGTGATGTGACTTGCCCAAGGTCACACAGCCAAGATGGGTCAGCGCTGGTAGGACTTGAGCTCACATCTTACTGGCTCCAAAACCAGCTCTTGATGCCCAATCCCATGCTTGCCTCACCTTGATAGCTTTGTAATAATGTAACATTGGAGTCAGGAAGCTCAGAGTTCAAATTCCACTTCTGATTCCTACACTGAGCAAATGACTTGCCCTAGGAAACTTCTAAGACTATAATTTGTAGGGAAGGTACATTGGTAGATGAAATCACAAATCTAGTTTAAAAAAGATGACATAATAATAATAATGGCTGGAATGTTTACAGTATTAAGTTTATAGGGGATTTTCCACAAATTATTTCATTTGATCCATGTAACAACCTTGTGATATGGATGTTATTCTATGCCCCATTTGATGGATGAAGAAACAGAACCACAGAAAGGTTTGCCCAAGGTCATACACATTTACTAAGAGCCTGGAATGGGGCTTGAACCTTGGTATTACTGACTCCAAGTACAGGGCTGCTTCTGAGCCATATGTCAATGGGCATTCAATGCCAAAAGGGCAAGGTCCATAAGCAGCCCTGCTGGGGAAGATGCTCTGCTAAGACGGCAGGTCCCACATTTTGTCTCCTGCTTCTTTCCTGGCATCACGGCTTTGGTCCCTGTGGAGCTGACTGTCTCTCCCTCCCTACCAGTAACAACCTTCCTGAGTTCTCTCAAGTACCCCCTTCTAACAGTCAGCCTCTTAGAAGCAAAGATGACCCAATGAGCATAGTCTAGAGCAGGAGCTTTTCACCCGGGGTCCGTGAACTTGTTCTTAAAATATATTTGTATGACTTTCAATAGAATTCATTTCCCTTGTAATGTAGGTATTTTAATCTTATGCATTTAAAAATTCTTCTGAGAGGGATCCACAGAATTCATCAGACTGCCAAAGGCATCCAGGGACATAAGAAAGGTTAAGAAGTGTGGGACTGAAGGAAGCCTGTGCTAAAGGGCTCCTGCTGCCCAGGTTTTAGGGCAGCCCTGGGGATCAGGACCAGCCTAAGGGATCCCAAGTATTTGGTTTTGTTCTGGAGGTTCATTGAGTCCCCAGGGCCCACTGGGAGGCATCAAGGGTCCTCCCTGTTTCACTGTCCCATCTTGAGGCAGACCCTGAACCCATAAGCTGCAAGGTATATTCATTTCCTCTCATTATCATCTTCAAAGACACCCAACCGGTCACCCCTAGATACAACCCAACCAGAATGAGGGACTGTGGACCACGCACCCTCCCAGCTTTTGATCAAACAGTGCTCGCCCCCAAATACACATGGCATGCAGCAAGTGCTTGTTAGTGCATGAGTCCAGATACAAACAGAGGTCTGGAGAGGTCCCCAAAGGGTCAAGAAGGCCTAGGCCCTCCCTGGTCAGCTGTGACCTAGGGGCCTCAGCTGCATCTCCCTGGTTTGTTTTCTTTCTTTCTTGCCTAGTCCCCTGGTAGGGGGCAGCAGGGAGGGCAGCTTCAGTCAGCACTGTCTTCAGAGGCAGGAGTAAGGAAGGGGGACTTCAGCTCTACTGGATGCGGCCCAGAAAGGCCTTTAGCTAGCCAGGGAGAAGGAATATGGAGGGAACCTGAGAAGATGGGGCAAGACTGTCCAGGGATCTTCCATCTTCCATCTCCAGAGGAAAACAGGAAAACTCAAGTGGTGGGAGGCAAAGGGTCATTATTTAGATTTCCTGTTCTGAAACCCAACAACGAATACTAAAGCTGGGAAGCAATCTAGAGGCTTTATAGAGGATCCCAGATCCTCAAAAGGCCTCAAAGGCCATGAAATCCAGCCCCTTCATTTTACAGAGGGGAAAACTGAGGAAGGGAGGGTGACTTGCCCAAAGTTAAATGGTAAGCATTAGAAATGGGATTTAAGTTGTCTTCTGTGCCCACAGTTGAGGCTAGGGAAAAGGAAGAAACCAAGGCCACTCTTGGGTCAGACACAAAGGCCGATTGGCCTCGGCTGTGAGGGTATTGGTTTCCCATTCCAGAGATGGATTAAGCCTGGTTTGGTTTACTTGGCCCCACCAAAGGTGGTGCAGTGCCCCCTTGCCAGCTGTATCCATGGCAAGAAGCTGATGCATAAAATAAGGAATAAGCCGGGCAAAGGACAAGATATATTTCACTACCACTGACGTGTCAACGCCCACCTTGGGCATCCAAGCACTCCCTTCCCTGGGCCACAGAAAACCTCCCTTCTCATCACTCAAAAAAGCTGTCTGGCACCCAAGTAACCATGCCATCTCTCTGGCGTCAGAGATTGCAACCGATTGTGCCAAAGGCTGAGAATGATTTCTTAAAATAGCTGGACCTTAGTCAGTGAGAAAGGCCAAGACAGAGGGGAAGAGAAGCACAGGACTCTAGCAATAAAGGTGGGGGGAACCTTAGCAGACAGTGAGTCCGAGGCCCCTGTTTTCGAGGCCAGGAGAGTCATAGGATCCTAGATTCAAAGTGCCTCAGGACCCTCCCCCCATTTTACAGGTAAGGAAACTGAGGCACTCCTACCTAGAGCTGGTAGATGAGGATTTCCTCAGGCCTCAGAAGATGTAAGTGTGACTGTTAGTACATGGGGGTGGTGCACACTTCAAGAGCTCTCGCATGCTGCTCTCCCCGTGGGAGGACCACCTACTGCATTAGTCGCTCTCGGGCCGGTAAAGGTAACGCATCATCAGGCTGTCCACCTCCTTCTTGCGCTTCTTTTCTTGTTTCTTCTCTTCCTTGGACGGTCTGCTGGCCCGCCCTGCGCCCTCGCCCTCGGAGGCCGGCCCTGTCCCGTCGGGGCCCTTCTTGACACTAGAGCGGCTGCGGCAGGAGACGGTGGAGCAGCTGGAGGACGACGAGGACTCGGAGGACGAGCTGTCGCTCTCCTTCTTCTTCTTCCTCTTCTTGGATTTCTTCTTGCTCTTGTGGGAACGACCCTTGCTCCGATGCCTCCGTTCCGAGGAATGCTCGGACTCCGAGCTGCTGCTGCTGCTGCTGCTGCTGCTCCTGCTCTTCTTGCCTCGGCTCTTGTGTCTGCTCCGAGACCTCGACACGTCGGCAGCTGAGGCCGAGCGACGGATGGTGGCAGCCCGCTCTCCCCCGCTGGCGCCCACCTGGGCGCTCTGCACGCTCCGGACGCTCTTGCGGTCGTCCTCGTCTGAGTCAGGCTGCAGGCTGCTCCGCTTGAACTCAGTGGGCCGGTAGCTCAAGACCTCGTTGATGGCGGCCTCCAGGTCGGGGTCCAGGTAGGAACGGTGCCTGACGGGCTGGATGCTGGAGCCAGCAGGCTCGTCGGAGGTGGAGGTCTGGGGTCGGGGCGGCACCGAGAGGCTGCGGGCCAGCGATGGGTGGCTATACTGGGAGTGCACATCGCTCAGCGCTACGCTGGCTCCGTCATCCTCCCAGAAATCCAGGCAGCTCCGGCCTAAGGACAGGCGGGAATTGGGGCTCTCTCGCCCTAAGCCAGAAGCCCTGCTCAGGCAAGGGCTGAGGGTCCTGGGGAGGCCCTCCAGCCTAGAGGTGCTACGGCGTGAGCTGGGAGAGCCTGACAGTGAGAAGCTGAATGATGAGCAGACCTCCTCATCCCGGGTGTCGTGCCGCGTGGCCGAGGAGGCCCGGCTGACAGGGGCCGAGACGGTAGAGGTCCGATCAAAGTCAGACCCCCACCTTTTCTCCAGCCCCCGGCTCACCCGGCTCCTGACCTCAGAGAGGATGGAGCTGCCATCATCCTCATCTTCGGCCTTCTTACAAGGGCTGGCCTCCCCGCCACTGGGGCGTTGGCGGGGCTTCCGGGGGGGCCGCTCAGGGGAGGCTGCCCTCTCACTCAGCGTAGTGAAGAGAGACTCCTCGTCCCCGGTGCCCCCGATGGAGTCCTTGAGGGTGAGCCGTTTCCGGTAACTCAGGGAGCTCAGGGCAGAGGCTGGCCTCTCCTCCATCCCCTTGCCCTCCTTGGGGACGGTGTTGAGAGACAGTCTAAGAGGGAGACATGAGCACGGCAGATGAAGGAGGAAGAGGGGTGTGGGAGAGAGGAGGAGAGAGACACACAAAAGAAAAAGCATTAAATGGGGGAATAAAGACCCAGGAGGAGGGAGGGGAGGAGAAAACAGCAGCCCTTGCAAAGGCGGAGGGAGAGCTGCGCAGGAAATGAAGCAAAATAATTTGCGTCAGTGAAAATAGCTTCGTGGGGAATGTCATGTAAATTAGACTATTGTTCTGTTCCATCACTTTTCCCCCCTCTAAAACGTTTAGTTCAATTTATTTCATTGTCAACTACCTGGAGCCTCACGAAGCTCCGAGACGGATGGCAGCGGGGCGGGGACCAAGGCATTATCTGCAATAACAAAATGTTGCTCGGCCGAATAAATTAAACCAATTAGAGGTGGCTGCTGGGTGCTGGTGGTGAGGGGGCCGGATGCCAGAGGGAGCGAGGAGCCAGGCAGGGAATCGCTTCTGCTTCTCGGCCCGCTTGGCATCTCACTGACCCTTTTGTAGCAGCCCATGTTGTGCCCTGTGGCCGGATGGGGAGCAAGGGAGGATGGGGCTGCGGCAGAAGGCGGGGAGCTGGCAAGGAAAGAGGCACCCGGAATATGCCAGACAGTGAGGAGTGGGAAAGAGAGCTTCCCCTCTTCTTGGACGCCATATTAGGTAGGTAGGCAGGCAAGGGACTGGCAAGAGAACCCAGGCTCCAGAAAAAGATATGGAGACTGAAGATGAGTTAGAAACCAAGGGAAAAGGGGGAAGCAGGGTGGCAACTGGCTTTAGTCACTTATTCAAAAGGAGCTTTTTGGTGCCCAAGATCACCAAATCATTGGGGCTAACCAGGTGAGGGAGAGGAGAGAGACTCCCTGGGCATAAGGGGACTTGCTGGCACTGAGTGCATTTTGTTTCATTGCTACTAAAGTCCAGAAATCCCGAAAACAACCAGCAAAGGTCTTGGCCTGTGGACCTGGGGCCTTGACTGGGAACCTCCCCATCCCGGCCCTGGCCCCAATCCCAAAAGATCACTCTATCATATGGTCAAAGATTAAGGAAGCCAACCCCATCTCAGAGCCAAGGTCTGCCACTGAAACAAGAAAACATATCAGATTGTGAGGAGACCTGAATAACCCAGTGCACCCAGTCCCACTGACCCAGGACTATCCTTGGAAAATTCCCACACTCAGAATAGAGCTTGACATGTACAAGCATGGTTGAGTCACCTATATGGGAATGAGTCACTGCTTGGGGCCTCATGGCAAACTCCACACTCTCGAGCTGAGCAAAGCATCTCCCCCAAGAAGGACTTGGAGAGACTTGATAGCACGTTCCTTGCTTTGCCTGTGTGCCCACAGCCCAAGCAGGGCCTTACTCTGCTGAAGTGGCACCTCACAGTTGCCTCTCACACTTCCCTGCTGACCCTGAGGCCAATAGCCACCACTCACTCACCTGGAGCTCTTGAGGCTTCCATCATCTGAAGCGGCCTTGGAAGGTCCCTTGTTTTTGGACAACCAAGACTTGACGCCATCAACCCGGTCTTCCAGCTCAGAGTCCACATCGGAGTCACCCTCGCTGCTTGGACAAGACACAGAGAGACAGACAGGGCCAGGGAAGGAGGGAGGAGAGGAGGTTATATCACACAGGGTCCACAGGACAGGCAAGAGGCAATGGAAGGGGTCAGGGAGGGGTTGGAGGCATGCTTCTTAGTGGGAGGTGGGGAAACAGGTCGGAAAAGGAGGGAGATTAGAGGCAGCTGCCCATACCATTGGCAGGGGCCCTGTCTGGCACTCCTGCCTGGTGCTTAGTAGGAGCTTAATAATAAATTCTTATTGACTGACTGACTGACTGACTGACCGACCTCCCTTTGTATTACACAACTACATGACCTCCCCAGCGCACACCGCAGAAAGACAGATGCTACAGTGGGCGCTGCTCTACTGGGCACAACTCATCAGAAGACAAACCTGGTGGCTAGTCAGGATACCCCCTTTTCTGTGAAAGAGCCTGGGAGCAGGGCATCAGAGACCAGCCCTGCTGGTCCAAGAAGGACATGGCCCATCTGTCCTACCCCGAGTGCCATGACTGTAATGCCAGTCCTGGGACCAGAGGAGACAAATCTCCTTGAAGCCCTTAGACAGAGGGAAGTCTAATTCAGCTTGCAGGCCTGCTTGGGTGATGGAAGGGGCTATGGTAGGCAGAGGCTAATTACAAGGATAAGGCAGCTCAGGCCACATCCCAAACCTGTCCTCAGATACAGACAGAATGCCCTTGAGGGCAGAGATTGGCTTGCTTTTGTTCCTATAACCCTAGTGCCTAGTACAATCCCTGGCACACAGTAGGCATTTAATGACTGATCCAAGGTCACCCCCATTCCAGTAGACCATAAGCCCCTTGAGGGCAGGGATTGTTTCATATTGTCTTAGTGTCCCAAGTTCTCGGAGCTAAGTAAATACTTGTTGATTGATTGGTTGATTGATGATGTACTAGAGAAAAGAGGGGGAGATTTGGAAGCAGGAAAAAGGACTGTAACTATTCCTAGAGAGCCTGGGCATACTCTTGAGGCTTCTCAGGACACAAGGCTATGCGCACAGACTCCCAGGCTGGGCACACTCTTGAGGCTTCTCAGGACACAAGGCTATGCGCACAGACTCCCAGGCTGGGCGTTGGGCCTTCCTCCGTCCTGCTTGCCACCCCTTACTCAGGCAGGCAGGTTGCTACTGTGCCACAGGGTTCCTCCTCCCCTTCCTCTAGGCAGAGTGGTCCCTAGCTCTAACCATTCCTGCAGAAGTCCAGGGTCTCCAAATTCTGACCCTGGTGTTGATGGATAAAAGCAGCCACACCTAAGAACAAAGCCACACCTCTGGCAAGAAGTATCTTCTGCTGGCTGCTAATGTCATAGTCCCAAAATATAGGTCTGGCCATGCCACACCCTCGCTCAATAAACTCCAATAGTAACGCTACCATCAAACAACACCCCCTCACCCATCTGACATTTAAAAACCTTCACAGGCGGGCCCCAGCCTGCCTGCCTAGGCTCTTTATACGCTGTCCCCCTTGACCTCTGCTAGCGTCCAGCCAAACTGGCCCACTTATTTCTCGTCACACAGTCTGTCTCCTTCCCTGGCACAGGCTGTGCCCCACGTCTGGGATGCAAACCTGCATCCCAGCTGCCCCCCCATAGCAAGGCCTTCCCCGACCCCCTTTCCCTGCTTCTCCATGACCTCCTCACTCCATCAGACACTGGCGCCTCCCTGAAATAACTGCATTTGTTCACAGACATTTTGTACAAAATCATACGCGCTTATGTCGTCTCCACTGACAGCACGTTAGCTCCTCGTGGGCAAGGACTACATTTTGGCCTTTGTGTTCCTGTGCCTGGAACACAGTGGGTGCTTTAGTAAACCCTTGCTGATGGATAGAGTGGGGAAAACCCCCCAAGCTTCTGAAACGTAGCAAGAAAATAAAAAATAGAAAACTGTCAGTTCCTCCGCTTTTCTCTGCTAAAGAAATGCCAGGGTTTCTCCTTGGTATAAATTTTCTTTCATTTGTGTCAACGGGAGAGGCCCGGCTCTTGAATTATGTTCTTGAATAAATAGCCACACACAGGCACACATGTACACACGTACACGCGAGCTCTCTCTCTCTCTCTCACTCACACACACACACACACACACACACACACACAAAGAGAAACCACCCAACGCTCTTATGGGCCCGCCTGAGAGCCCAACTCCTGGGGAGGAAGAATAAATAGGCAGGTTTTATGGGCCGCTGTCAAATGCAAAATCACAGCAAAGACAGGGCCTGCTGAGGCCCTGAGTAAACAGGGTTTAACAGCAGCCCCCCAGACCTCTCTAATGCAGGCCATGCACTATCCACGCCTGGCAGATTTACAGTGGTGCATGGGCCCCATGGAACACCAATGCCACCTGATTTATGCATCGGCGTGGAAAAAAACCCAGCCCCCCCCCAAGCCCTCCCTTGCCTGCTTCAAAGCTCCCTAATTTATCACCGCCGTTCATAACCATATTGATCACCAGTGCCGAATGCAGGCCGAAACTATGTCTACACGTTAAAAGGATTTCTGTATAAATCTCCCTTAATGCTGCGCTGTTTACTGCTTTCATTAAGGTTATAGCAATAACAACTGTATCTATAAGTAAATCGAAACATTATTTTCCGGCCCGCCTTTCCACGCTCGATAACTCAGCACCAGGGCCCAGAGCGGCTCAGGCCGGGCCAGGGCTGGCTCCCGCTCCCTGCGTCATCGAAGCCGCAGCTGGAACTGTGAAGGCATGAGGCTGCTCCCAAGAACCGTCTTAAAGGTGCATCTTATCAGGCTGCCCCCGAAGCTGCCCGGAGACACCCGGCGGTGGCAGGGCCCGGCTCGCACAGGAGGCCGACAATTATAGACTCAGAATAAGAATCCTCCTCGTTATATTCCAGGCAGCCAACTGGGGCACCAGGCACCCACCCTCTTCTCCCCCTCTGGCGGGAGCCAGGATGATGTTTGGGCCATTTCCCGTAAAACAATCAAGGCCGGTAAACAAACTCTGGGGGTAGGCAGGCTCAGGGGGCAGTGGAGTTTTTAAATGGCCAGAATTAAACCTGGAGTCAAACACAATTTATGTCCAGGCTAGCGTGCTATTAGTTAACTGGGAGCCAAATCACGGGGGAACAAACAAACGGAGACAGAGCGGCGGGGTATATTAATTGTGTGTGACAAGCGGGCTCCAGCGGCCCTCGATCACTGTTACACACTATTACATTTATCATTAGCTCTTATGGATTTCTTCACTCCTGCCAGCCCATCCTAGCCCTAGGGGGCAGGCACGGGAATGGGGGGAGGCGGCTCAGGGCCAGGCTTGGATCCCACATGGACCCAAGGGATGGAGGCTAGTCGGCGGCTCGCCTGGGTCTGCCATCTCCCTCCTACTCAGCAAAGAGTAAGGAAAGGAAGATGGGAAATGGGAATGGGCCTCGGGCCCTGGTAGAACCTGACAGATGTGGTCTCTTGTGGGCACACATGCATGCATATACACACACACACACACACACACACACACACACACACACACACACACGAGTTCTCCCAATACCCAGGATACCCACAGGCAATCAAGTCTCCTCCATCTGGCATTTGTTATCATGATTCTGTCTTGGGAGAGTGGGCTGGTGCTTATTTGCATGAAAGCTTCTCCCAGACAAGGCCAACGTTAGTCTCCTCCTCTGGCTGCCTAAACAAGGTAACGAGACCTTTGACAACAAACAATGCCCTAGCTTTCTCCATTCTGGTTCAGGCCCCAAGTGAGAGCAAAGATTGAGATCAATTACACCCCAATCTCTGGTCTACCGGAAGGGAAGAGAAGCAAGAACAGGGGCTCTTATCATTTCCCTCAATTACTTAAAAACGTTATTTGGAGAAGGGGTCTCCTTGATTGATAAGACTGCCCAAGAGGCCCTTGACACAAGAAATGATCAGACCCCCTTGGGCTGGAGGGCTGGAGGGGTTGGCTGTAACTAGGAGAAGAGACAATCCCATTGGGAGGAGGGGGTGGGGAAGCTGGAACCCAGTGAAAGGCTGTGGCCATGTGGTAGAGAGTTGTGCTTGGCAGAAGCCAGCGAATCCCAGAAGCAGACTTAGTGGCGCTGTGTCAGCTCTTCTGACCCTGTGCTGGGGTGGGGGGGCTGTCTCTGCTCCTTGGTGCCTGCTCCAAGTGCCCGCTTCCTTACCAGAGCAGAGATAACATCTAACCACCAAGAACCACTATTTTCTGAGTCCTGGCCCTAGGGAACTTCTGGGAGCCCAGCCCTCCCTACTCAAGACTCATTTAGAAAACGCAGTGAGGGGGTGTTAAAAGTTAGAGGCTCAACAAAGAAGGCGAGATGTGTGCCCACATGCCACATGCAGCGGAGTGCCCCCCACCCCAGGGGGAGATAACACGGAGTCAACGGTTAGAAGACACCACACAACAGAGACAGGGAATGTAAATGCTCTGGTCCTCACGCCTTATTCTTTCTTTTCTGATACTTTGTCACCATGTCCTGCAAACTGGAAATGGGAAAAAAATGAAAAATGAAGACAAGGTGGGCCAGAGGAAGCGGGAGGTCAAATTGACAGCAGAGTTGAGAGCAAATAGAGGCTGGGGAGAAGGGGCACGAGGTGCGGCCGCTACACCCTGGACCTGCCTTTGGCTGGGCCGAGGGCACCGGGTTAGCACATAGGGGACCTGAATTTGAAACAGGGCTCTATCGCTAAATACTTAGTGACCTCGGGGAAGCTGCTTTAATCTCCATGAGCCTCAGTTTCCTCATCTGTCAACTGAGGCGACTGGACTCTGTGGCCTGTCATCTTATCAAAAGGCCACCTTCTGCCCATGGCCGTGCCTCGCATTCCTGCCCACACAGGGTGACCTGGCAGGCTGCTGGGCAAGAGAGAACCCTTCTGGGCCATGGAAATGGGAGGCTGGGTGGAATGAGAGAATTGGAGAAGAATTTCTGAGGGAGGAAAAAGGGTCCACGGAAAAGAACAGTGTGGCCAGCCCCCCGCCCCACAGCGCCCCATCTTCCAGCCTCCCAGACTCCTCAGCCCGAGCCCACAAATCTGTCTCGGCTAAACCGTTCCCTGGGTGGGTTTTATGGGAGGAAATCGCTGGCACGGTAACGAGGCGCCGGGCCCTTAAATCTCTGCTCTCCCTGGACTGGGATGGGAGCCATCGGAAACACAGCTAAACAGGGGAATAACTCATCTTGAGCAGCTGAGGGCCGGGAGGGAACCCGGAGCACTGCAGAAGGGGGAGGGGGCGCGAGGGGGAGAGGGCTGAAAGGGAGGCTCACCCTGGCAGCTTCTCCACAAGAGGCAACAGAGGACAGAGGAAAGGGCTGGGGATCATACTGGCAGCTGGGTTAAAATCTCAGCTCTACCCCTGGGGGGCCAAGGGCAGGCCACTTTAACCTTGCTGGACTCTTGGTTTCTCTATCTGTGGAATGGACTAGATGGCCCCAGATGCCTTCGAGCTCTAAGCTACACTCCCAGGGTCAGTCCGAGGACAACGGGCTTCCCGAGGCCATTACCAGAGCCTGGCACCCAGATGGGGAGAGGCTGGTGACTCTGCCTCCCCAGAGGAGGACCCGCCTTACGTAGCCCGAGTCTCTGCCTCTCATCCTTGGGTCAGGGCTCTGGCACCGGGCCCCAGGTCCCTCCTACACACCTGTTAATGAGGTCCTCATTGTCATCACTTTCCATCTCATCCTCAATGGCGGCCTGCAGATCCCCGATGCGCTTGAAGGCCAGCTTCAGGTCAGCCTGCAGGCTCTGGTTGGCTGCTTCCAGGCTCTCCAGGTCCATCTCCTAGTGGGGGCACAGCAGCCAACCATTCTGTGGGAGAGGATCCCACCTCCTGGGCTAACACCCCCACCTAACACCATCAATGGTGCAGAACCATTGGCCCAAGGAACTCAACAGGGTACTTTCCTATGTACTCAATGGGATGCCCTTTGAAAGACACTAGGCCACACTTAGGTGTTTGATTGCTTCCTCTCCAGGTAGGCAACAACTGACTCCTCCCTCTCCTGTACCTGACTCAGTCCCAGTCAGACTACCCAGACCCTCTCTCTCCCATCCAACAAAACTGGCTTCTCTCAACAGGTTCCCCCACCACACACCCACCCCCTACTTTGTAGGGCCAGTCCCGACCATGTGCAGTGTGTAGAAGGCAGGACTTGGAGAGGTCCTCCAAGGGCCCCTCCAGCTAGGGTTCAGCTAGGAGCTTGCCATGGTGACAGGGAGGATGCCACCAGGGCAGCTCTTCCCCGGCTGCTTGTATAGTTACCAGCTCGTGCTTCTTGCGGCTGGCCTCGGCCTCCTTTTTGGCCAGCTCTCCCATCTCCTCCTTGGTGTCGCGAAGCTGCCTTTGGAGACGCTTGTTTTGCTCTTTTTCCCTGCTCTCTGCAGCACTGCGCTGATCACGCTCCTCTGTCAGCTTCTCCATGTTTTCCTTCAGTCGGCTGGCCAGGTTCTGCAGGGGCAGAGAAGCAAGTGAGCTGAGGGCCAGGAGGGCAGGTGCCCACCTTGGAGAGTCATCACAGGGCCGGACGGGACCCCAAAGTTTCCTCCACCCTATTCCGCTGTATCTGTGCAGGGCAGTGCCTAAGCCACCCCCAAATCTTTGCAGTCTTGTAGAAATGGCTTTTTTCCACAGCTGGGCAATTGGTGAGTAAGTCAACCATGCTTGCTATGTTCCAGGCAGGGTGCTGGGTGTACAAAAAAAGGCGAAAGCAGCACCTGCCTTCAAGGGGCTTACAGTCAAAAGGGGGACACAGTGTTAAGCAGCCACATATGTACAAGGTATACACAGAGAGGGGAAAGCACTAGTAGCTGGGGGGCACAGGCACAGAAAGTGGGATTCGAGATGATCCTTGAAGGGAGCCAGGAAATACAAGAGAGGAATGAGGATGGAGAAAATTCCAGATTGTGCAAAGACCAGGAGGTGGGAAATGGGCTAATGAGAAGGAGGCAGCATGGCGGAAGGGGTGGACAGTGGAAAGGACTCTTGCGTAAGACAAGCAGTGAAGGTCTAGCCCTAGTTCTGCCTTTAGCTAGATGTGTGACCTTGAGTAAGTCACGTCCCCTTTTGTAAGCCTCCTTTTTCTCTTCTGTAAAATGGGAAAGGCTGCAAAGTCCCTCCCAGTGCTAATAGTTTAAGTTTCAAGTCAATTAATTGCTTTTTGAGATAAAAATATGACTGAAGGCCAGAGCAAGCTCAGCCCTGCTTGGACTCTTATCTAAGGACCTGCAACAGGCAAGGAGGTATGACAACTCTGTCTTCCCACAGAGGAAGCATCGAAGCCCCAATTCTAAAAGTCATCTCCCCTAACCCTTGTGCTGAGGCTGTGCTAGGCAGCAATGACAGTACTAGGATCGGGCTAAGACAGAGCTAAGACCCTCAGTGAGGCCTTGGGGGGAGGGTGGTAAGGTGGTTGGACATAAGGGGAGGGGGGAGCAGCAGCCAGCCCTCCTCCCACAGACAGCCTCTCCCCAAACCTTGAAGAGCAAGGGGGCTGGAGCAGAATGGACTGAAGATGATCCACGGTGAACAGTCTGGGGTAAGGGGGGGAAGAAGGAGGGAAGGAGGAGGGAAAAGGAGGAAGGAAGAGAGAAGGAGGAAGGGAGAAAGAGGGAGGGAGAGAGGGGAAGGAGAAGGAAAGAAGGAAGAAGGGAAAGGAGGGAGAAAGAAAGAGAGAGGAGGGGGAAAAGAAGGGAGAAGGCAAGGAATTAGTAAAAAAAAAACACAGAAAAGGGGAAAATGGAGAAGAGAGAAAGCAGGGAAGACAATGGAGGGGGACAGAAGGGAAGAAGAGAAGAGGAGTGAGGAGAAATTAAATGAGAGGGGAGGAGAGAGAGAGTGGGGGAGAGGGGAGGTGCAGGGAGCTGGTGCAGGGCTGCGGTCGCTGCATATTTATGACTCTGCTGAGGAGGGGAGATGGATGGGGGAGCAGGGTGGGGGCAGCCAGGAAAACCTGAAGACAGAAAATGGAGCGGCTGCCTTGGTCCCTGGGCTCGGGAGGGCGCTGGAACAGACTACCAAGCAGGTGGGGGTGCGGGTGGGAGCTCCCCCTCCTCTGCTGACAGGGGGCAGGGAGCCAATGCAACAGCTGGACTGGTCAGTGACCCCTGGGGCTGACTCTGGAGGCCTCAGAGGGACATTCTTCGGGGCTTGTCTCATCTAACTTAGGATCCTTGGTTCCAAGAATGGGAGGAGCGAAGAGGGGGAAGGTGCAGTTACTGATGATTTTTCATCCAGCACTGGCTCTGGAATCAGGAGGCCCGGGTTCAAATCTCACCTCTGACACTTACTACCCATGGGACCTTGGACAAGTCACTTGCCTGCCTCTCTAAGCCTCAGTGTCCTCATCTGTAAAATGGGACAGTCAGGCTACATGGGATCTCTCAGCTCAGGATCTATGATCCTATACAGAACCCCAAGATCCTGACTCTGACACTACCTGCATGACCTTGGGTGAGCTTCAGTTTCCTGATCTGTAAACTGAGAGAATTGGATTCATCTCTGTCTGGGGTCTCTCCCAGCTTGAGCTCTGTGGTCCCATCCCTTCTGATGACTGTCGCCAAGGCCCCTGCCAGGACCTGTGGCCCTGGGGGGGGTTTCCTGTTTCCTGTCAAAGGGCAGGGCATGGGTCCCCAGCCCCCAGAGGGAGCACACACCTCCAACCGCTTCACTTGGGTCTTCTCAAACTCCAGACGAGTCTCCAGCTCCCGGATCTTGGCTTCCTGTCGACTCACCAGTGATTTGTCCACCATGGACTGTTCCAGATACTCCACTTGGCTCTGGAGAGCCTGCATCTGGGGGGAAGAAGAGGAGGAAGAGAGGGAGAAATCACGGAGGGCCTTTCCCAGCCCATGAATGGAGCCCAGGACAGGGAAGGGAGCTGGTGCTATGGGAGCTTCATCCCAGCAAAGAGAAGAGATAGAACAGGGGGCTATGGAGGAAGGGCAGGGAGAAGAGGGGCCAGGCCAGCAACTCTCCCATTGGCCATGGACATTCCATCCCCTGGTCAGTATCTCTCTCTGCAGAGAGCAGAAGGAAAGCTCAGGGCCCAAAGGAAATCAGAGAAAGGAAGGGAGGAAGAGCCTGTCCCAAGGCCTACCAGTGGGCCCAGGAAGGAGCTCAGCAGGCACGCATCCTTCCTCTGGGGCCCTGGGAGCCCTGTCTGACAGCCTAGGGCTGCCATGCTCTCCCTTCCCCAATACATGGGAATTTCAGTATCCCTTTCTTCAGCAAGCAGAAGGCGCTGATACCTTCTCCTGAAGTTCCTGCTTCTCCTTGTTGGCCTCTTCCAGCTGAATCTGGAGGTCATTCATTTGGGCCAGGTCTCGGGAAGCCTGGGGAAAGAATGGAGAATGTAAACTCCCATAGAGCGGGGACTTCGGGGTTTCTGTCTCTCCAAGCCAGAGCCTGACACACACCAGGGACTCAATGGGATTGTGGGATTGTTTATGGAAAGAGGAGCTTGGTTCAGAGGCCTGGACACACAAGTCCTACCAGCATCAGAGAGAGAGGCTCTTCGCTCCTGCCTGAGCCGAGCGGCCACCTCCAGGCCCAGGACGTGCCTCTGCTAACTATCAATCCATCAAGTATTTATTAAGCCCACGCCATATGGCAGCACCAGGCTAAGGGCAAAGGAGGAAGCAATCTGCCACAAGAAGCTTCGTTCTAACAGGGGAGACAATGTATCAGCGAGCACAGAAACGAAAAGATGATCAATAGGTAACACAGGCAGCTTGGCTGGGAGGACACCAGCAGCTGGGGGTCTGGAAAGGCTTCATGCCCTAGTTTAGTCTATGAGGTACAGGTAAGGAGGGAGGGCATTCCTGGCATGAGGGCTGGCCGGTGCAAAGGCAAGGAGAGCGGAGAGTCCCAGGCGAGAAGCAGAGGCAGAGAGGGGAAAGCCAGGGCACAAGGGGCTTTGGAGGAGGGCGGGCAGGGGGCTTGTACCTGGGCCACTGTGGCCTTGTGCTTCTTCATGAGCTCGTTCATGTCTTCCTGGTCCTCCTCCAGCCGGCTCTGGACCTCGTTCTTCTCTCGCTGAAGGCGGCTCACCTGCTCCTCCAGCTGCAGAGAGGCAGGAGACGGGGCCATCAGGGCCCAGCCACAGAGGGCGGACCCCAGGAGGACGCACCTAGATCTCAATCTGAGCTGCCCTGGGACAATTGCTCGAGATGGGCTGCCGGTGCTCTGTCCAGTTCCTCAGCCCTAGCCGGTGTGCTAAGTGCTGGGAACCTGGGTTCAAATCCTGCTTCTGACACTTACTACCTGTGGGACCTGGAGCAAGTCCAAATTAGACTGAGTTTTGTCCCACCAGTCTTCCCCATTAGACTGTGAGCTCCCTCAGAGCAGGGTTGATTTTTTGCCCTTTTTTGTATCCCTAGCATTTCACATAGGGCCTGGCATACAGCAGGAGCTTAACTAATGCTTGTTAACTGTTGAATGATTTCATCTTTGAGGCCTCAGTTTCTCCATCTGTAAAATGCGAGGTGTAGCCTAGATGGCCTCTGAGGTCCCTTTTAGCACTAAATAAATCAATGACCCTATTTCTCCAGGTCCTTTATAAAATGAGATGGTGTTTGAGGTCCCTCCCCAGGATTCTTGGTCTTGTTTTTTCTAGAAATCTCAGCAGTGGGAGCCACGTAAAGAGCCCAAGACCCGGAGTCAGGAGGCATGGGCTTTCCCCCTGCCTCTCCCTAAACCTTCCTGTGTGACCTTGTGTGGGTCACTTAACAGCCCTTCAGTTTCACCTTCAGGGGTCTCTAAGACCTCTTCTGGCTCTAAATATATGATGCCATCTATATTTCTAGGATCCTGTGAGTGACGTTTGGACCCCACTTCTGACAGTCACTAACTGTGTGACCCTGGGCAAGTCACTTAACCACTCAGGCCTCTGCTTCCTCACTGTAAAATGAGGGAGTTGGACGGCCTCTGAGGGCCCTCTTTGGTGGAGATCTGTGAATGGGCACCCTTATAGAGAGAGGCTAGGGCAAGGGGAGCTGCTTCCTCAGGCCAGGGTCAAATGCGAATGATGACCTCCCAGGGCATCTCCCTGCCTTCATGTGGAGATGCCTCAGGGGAGTCCCCAGAATGAAGGAATGAACATTTGCACTGAGCCAACAGACCCAAAGGAAAGACTGATTCCCTCGCCCCCGATAGGGCCTGTGGGTAAAGTCTTAGCACTTGGGTCTCCCAGAGGCTCCTGAGACTGGTGCCGTGCTTTTTCTGAGATGGATCTGCTCCCATTCTCACCTCCCCAAGGCCAGTCCAGCCCTGACTGCACCCCCACCTCCACCCACTCCTGGGGGGAGACAGACAATGGCGGCACCCGCAAATGAATGAATCTATTAGCCCGTAATTCCAAACCAAAACGACTACGTTGGCTTCTTCTCTGCCCCATCCATCTTGTTACCGGGCTGTGGGGAGCTGGGGAAAGGCTCCGACAAGAAATTTATTAACTCGGATTTAAATAAAATGGTAATTCTGTAACAGCCTTTTTTAACGCAATTAGGGAGTTTGAATCACTCACCTGCAAACTGCTGAGGAGCCCAAATGCCACGGGGATAAATCAGACCTGTGAGATTGGCACCTCTCAGTAGCCCCGCGGCTGGCAGGGGTGGGGGGGAGCTCTCTCCCTGGCACCCAGCTGTGATTGCCTCGAACCCTCAGCCCCCTCCTAGAGCCATCCCTGGTCCCCCAGCCCTAAGCAGGTGCCTGTGGTTCAAATCACCATAATGAATTCTCTGTCGATAGGCCGAGAGGGAGGCGAGGAATTAAAAAGAAGACATTAAATAAGGGCTCTAATTACCCAGCGCTTTCCATCAGCAGGCCGGGCCTGGGCAGGCGGGGCGGGGGAAGAGCATCCTTCCCTCTTACTGGCACTTCCGTGAATCTCTGGGCGCCTGTTTACATCACCCGCCACATTAGCTGCCTTTATTTATGACGCTGTGGCTGCAGCCAAGCCCCCCAACACAGGTGATTAAACAGGGAGGCAGGTCCTCACCGGGCTTCATCTTCTCTCACTACCCTGATCCTGAGCCCCCCCCCCCATATGGGGGTAGAGCACCCCGCTTGAGGGGTTGGAAAGAGAAGAAGGTGGGGCAGCGAGTCTATTTCAGCAGCCCCGGTACAAGGCAGAAGGAAAGGGAGCTATTTAATTATAGAAGCTGGCAGAAAGATCCCTAGCTCTGACATTGGAGGGCCTGGATTCAAATCCAGACTGAGGCTTACTACAGGCATGACCTTGCTCTGTCTGACTTGATAGGCTCTGAGGTCCCTTCTGGTCACAAATCTATGATGGATGATTCTCAGAAGGAGGAGGAGGAAATGCGGGTGGGGACATGCCTGAGCAGTTGCTTGACTTTGGAGTCAGGAGACTCAGAATGGGATTCTGTCTCTGATATTTACTGCCTGTGTTGGATACGCCACATTGGTGGATGGAGAGTTTCTGAAGGGTGGGGTCCACAAAGCTGTGACCCTCACTGCCCCGCTGGGGGCTGCGTCATCTCTGTCCCCGAGTTCTTACCCCTGTCTTGGCTTTGGAGATGTCATCAATCTGGAGATGAAGGTCTTCAATCTCCACCTCCATGGCTTTCCTTGCCTTCACAGCTGCTGCGCAGGTGAACTCTGACTCTTCCAGCTAGACAAAGGGCCCCCCCCAGGAACAGATGGTCAGAGCCCCCCGCCCTAGGCGTCAGGCCAGGCAGGTGGAGCAGCGGGCAGAGCGCTGGGCCTGGACGCAGGAACACCTGAGGCCGAGCCAACTCCAAACCCACCCCGTGTGTTTCTGGCTCTCTCTAAGTATCTTTCATCGATGTATCTGCCTACCTATTGATTTTCTTATTTATCATCTATCTGTGTCTATTATCGACTTCCTACAGATCATTCATCTTCCCATCTATCTTCCATGGATCCCTGTACACATATGTGTGCGTCTATGCAGCCATCTATCTTTCTACAGGTTATCTGTCGATAAAGATACTCACTGGCTCTGTGACCCTGAGCTAGTCACTCTTACAAACCGCCTGCCTCGGTCTCCTCATCTGCAAAGTGGAGGTCATAACAGCGCCTGCCTCTCAGGATCGTTGTGGGATTCAATGAGATAATTGCTATAAAGGTCTTGGCGCAATGTCTGGCATACAATAAGTGCTGTATAAATGTTAGCTTTTGTTACTACTACCACTGCTACTACTACTACCATTACTTCTACTACTACTTCTACTACTACCACTACCACTACTACTACTACCACTACTACCACTACCACTACTACTACTACCACTACTACTACTACCACTACTACCACTACCACTACTACCACTACCACTACTACCACCACCACTACTACTACCACCACTACTACCACTACCACTACTACCACTACTACCACTACCACTACTACCACTACCACTACTACTACTACCACTACTACCACTACTACTACTACCACTACTACTACTACCACTACTACTACTACCACTACTACTACTACTATACTACCGCCTCTACCGCCGCCGCCAACACCGTGCGGGCACCTCCTAAAGGAACGCTTTTGTCCTTTTCTTGACTTTGCACCCCTTCAGAGGCTCTCAATAAATGCTTCTTAAATGAATGTATGCCAGACAGATTTGGTAATTTTTTAATGGTGGGTTTTGAAATCTAGTAGGGAGGCGGGGGAACCGGAGACTTAAAGCCGGTGGGGTCTAGAGGGGACTGGCCTGCCCACTCCTGAAAGTCTGTAATTCCGATTCTATGATCCTATGGACCAAATGGGAAACGTGTACAGGTCAGGGCGTTGCTTCGGCTGCCTCTTCGGGGAGAGGCCCTGGGGGGTGCTGTAGCTGGGACACTGTCTTTCCTTTCCCAATGGGTCAAATTCAAGAATAACAGAAGAGCCAATCGCAGTCTGATCTCTAACAGATTTGTAAGCAGTATAAACTCCTAGCAGCAGTGTGGTGGGTGGAGCATGACCGGCAGGACCTGGGGGCCTGGGCTTGAATCCTGACTCTTGTGGACTTTCCACTTGTGTGACCTCCCTGGGCTTTGCTTTTTCCTCAGGTGGAGCTAAACGAGATAATTTCTAACACCCCTCCAGCTTTGCCTGCCTGGGGCTAACGCTGCAGCTGTCCCTTGAAATTACCTGATTCTTGAGCTGGGCGATTTCCCTCTTGCTAGGTGCGTTGTTCTTCAGGTGGTCCAGCATGATCTGGGCATCCGCCAGCAGGGCCTTGGTCCGCTTCAGGTCCTTCCGCAGGCGCTTCTCAGACTCCAAGTCCCGCTGACTCACCTGTGTGAACAGAGGCTGTGAGACCTTGCTGGCTACCTTCCCCCATTCCCAAATTTTATCCCTGCCACTTTAGGAGGGGCTCCAATCTTGTTCACTTCACTCTCCAGGCTTCTTGTCGACTGCCTTCCTACCCTGGAGAAATCCCCACCCTGCGACCCCACACTCCTGACTGGTGACCCTCCAGCCGGGTCACTTTTCAGGAGAGGCCCAGCCAAAACTCACTCCATTCTCACCAGCTGGCCCTCCCCTTCCCCCCCACCCAGCTCCCCTTTATGCCTTTTCCCATTAGAGGGAAAGGTCCTTGGGTGGGGCCTGCCTTGTTAACCTTGTGCACATCCTCAATGGGCCTCAGTTACAGCACAGCGTCCGGTACACCGGAAGAGCTTAAGAAATGCCAACTCTGTCTATCAGTCTACGTAACTATCATCTCCGTGTGTATGTGAGCACGCGTGTGCGTGATCTGCTTCCCAGTCATCTATTGCTGTATCTTTCTCCAGTTCTATCCATCCAACCATGTTATCTGTGTATCTGTTTATCTCTTTCTCTGTATCTCTATCTACCCCCATCTGTCTTCCTCTCCATGTATCTATTGCTCTATCCCTCCCTGCTTCCCTGCCTCTCTCTCTCTCTTTTTCTGTATGTCTATCCATCTTCCCTACCCACCCACCCATCTCTCTCTGTCTCTCTCTCTCTGTCTCTCTCTCTCTGTCTCTCTCTCTCTGTCTCTCTCTGTCTCTGTCTCTCTCTCTCTGTCTCTCTCTCTCTGTCTCTCATCCCTGAAATCATCCTCTGATGACCAGCCCTGCCCAGGTGAGCATTTGTGGCTGAGGGGCTCGGCCCAGCCCTCCAACCTCCATGACCCAACATGGCTTGTGCCACTTGGAGGATGTGCGGCAAGGGGGTGACAGCCATTCCCCAAGCCAGCCCCAGCCCCGCCCTGCCATTGGCCCCACCCCTGGCCCCACCCCACCTGGTCATTCAGGGCAGTGAGCTTGCTCTCCAGCTCCCTCTTCTCCCGCAGAACCTTCTGCTTGTCCTCATATTCCTCTTCCAGCTGTGCTTCCATCTGCTTCAACTAAAGCCACGGGGTGAAAGAAAAACATTGGGTGCCCATCAGCATGTCCAAGGAGGAAGTATCATGGCACCCCCCAATATCCCACTGAGTTCCTTCTGCATGAGGGGAACAAAATGGGGTTAGAATGGGCTTGGCTGGGTACACGGCTCTGAATAACTGTGGTTCTCTGTTATCTAGGACAACCTCTCTGGGCCTCAGTTTCCTTACCTGTAAAGGTAAGAAGGTTGAGTCAGGTGACCTCTGAGGTCCCTTTCAGCTCTGGAGGCATTATCATACACCTGGAGGCTGGGGACAGTACACCAAAGGCCACCCAAAGTGGACAGCAGGAGGGCACGCCCAAGAACTATTAGGGAGACCCAGAGGCCACTGGGGCCGAGGTCAATCCCCAACCTCCTCCTCCTCCTCCTTTTCCTCCTCTTCCTCTTCCTCCAGAGATCTCCCCAGAGCAATAGGAAGGTGAGCTGGGTCAGCAGGTGCTTGGTTGGCACAGCAGCTAAGGCTGCTGGTGGCACAGGCGTCCCTGAAGGACGAGGAATGCCTTGACTGTGACCTTCTACAAAGGTCACAAAGAGTGGTCTGCAGAGGACCCCACGATGCCAGGCCTGGACAGGCTATTCTGGGGAAGATGGAGGGGGTGTAGTTGGATGACCGTCCCCTCAAGGCTTGGAGCACAAGTGCCCAAAGTCATGCGGAGGATGGTGGAGGGCGGGGAGCCCCAGGTGCTGGCCCTGGGAGCCAAGTCCTGGCAGCAGGTGTACTGTGCAAATGTCCTCACCTTCTTCTGGCAGGACTGGCGGACCTCTTCTACCTCCTCATCGCGGCCCTCAATCTCCTTCGAGTGAGTCTGCCTGGTCCGCTCCATCTCCATCTCTAGGCGAAGCTTGGCCTGGAGGCACAGGGGAAGAGGGGTTCTTCAAGGCAGCCCAACACAAATCAATCAAGCAACAAGCACTCATTAAGCACCTACTGTATGTCAGGCAGGGTGGCAGGCCTTGGGAAGGCAATGACAACAATGTCACCATCCCTGCCCTCCAAGGGCTTACACTCTACCAGTCTTCTTCTCAAAATTGGCTTCTGTGGCAATAGTTTGTCTTCTGGATCCCAGATTTTCCTGGTCACAAGTCCCAGCATTCTTCTGCACTCCATCATATTCTAGCCCATGCATAAACATGACCCAGGCTGGACCCACGCCTGATTTCCCTGGTACCCTCTCTAAGGCAGACTGGCCCCAGCTCTGCTTCTCCAAGCTGCCGCAGGCAATAAGACAAGAAGTGGTTTGCCCAGGGTCACTCAGCCTGAGGGTGCTAGCTTGGGACTGGAACGCAGGCCTTTCTGCCTCTGGGGCCAGCTCTCTCCCTACTGTGCCACACTGTCTATCAGAGATGCTTATATAAGTAGATAGAAAATCTGTACAAATATGTAAGAGAAGGGGATTTTTTGGAGGGAGGGAGGAGGCACTAGTAGCTGGGATCAAGAAAGGTCTTGTGGAGGAAGAGTCACTTGAGCTGAGTTTGAAAGAAACTGGTGATTCTAAGATGGGGAGGTGAGCATGGAGTGCAGCGGGGCACAGCCTGTGCAAAGGTATGGAGATGGGAGACAGAGTTTTCTGGGGGAAGACTGGACAGCAGAGCTCATGAAGGGAGCACCAAATTAGCAGATAGTATCCTCGGCTTGCTTCAGAGGTAACTTTCCAGCACCTCCCCACAAATCAGCTAGCTCCCCTATAATCCCATCTTCTTCTCTCACAGACTCAATTGCATGGTTGGCCTTTCTGGATAAGGTGAATGCCCTTGCTGGGTGGTGACTGACCCACTACAGAGAAGCCCGGATGGGCTTACGCCAGGGAGATCAAACATGGCAGGGCAGGCTATTAGAGAAGAGAGCTTCACCTTCTTGGGGTCATGGCTCCTGTTCAGAAAGGGGGTGTCTGTCTATGGCTCTCCAGGCTCGCTGAAAAGGCTAATGTTTATGCCCTGGGCCTCTCACAAAATTCCCTGACAACCCGGGCAACTAGGAAGCAGCGTACTGGGCCTAGAATCAATGAAATCTGAGTTCAAATCCAGCCTCCAACGTTTACTAGTTGTGTGACCTTAGGTAAGTCACTTAACCTCAGTTTCTTCAACTATGATATGTGAATAAAAAATTAAAAAAAAATTAAAACTACCTCCCCCAGGGTTTCTGGAGAAATCAAACGAGATATCTGTAAAGCAGTTAGCACAGGGCCTTGCAAAGAGGAGGTGCCTAATAAATGCTAGTTGTTCTTGTAATTATTTCTAGCTGCATTCAAACAGCCTGGGAAACGAGACACATGGGCCTGGTTCCCTTGCCTTCCCTGTCTTGCCCTAAATGCACCCCTCCAATGTTTCACCATGATCTAGCCCAGTAAACTAAAAGGTTGAAGCTTGACCCTGAAGACAAGGTGAGAAAGTAGACCCCCTTCTCTTCTTTGCAAAGGTGGGAGACCATGGGTGCAGAATACTGTTTATACCGCCAGACTCAGGTGATGTGTTAGTGAATTTTGCTGATCAGCTTCTGACTTTATCTTTCTCTTTTACGCTTTCTAAAGAGCTAGTTATTGGGGCAGCCAGGTGGTGCAGTTGATAGACCACCAGCCCTGGAGTCAGGAGGACCTGAGTTCAAATTCGCCCTCAGAGACTTGACACTTACTAGCTGTGTGGCCCTGGGAAAGTCACTTAACTCTGATTGCCTCCCCCCCCCCCCCAAAGAAAAGAAAGAAGAAAAAAGAGCTAGCTATCCAGCTGGGGAAGAGGAAGAAAGACAAATTGGGAAATGTAGATGATGGAAAAATGGAAGATATTAGTTTTTTTTAAAAAAAGAAAGAAAATGGTTTGTTGCCTCCCACAGGTATCTGGCTGGGCTTTGTAAGCAAGGTTAAAATGAGTTCCTTTCTCCTCTACTAACCTATGTGAGGAGATGCAGACAACAGAAGCATCAGAGGCAATGTGGTGCTACGGGCATTGAGTGCCGTTGCTTGTGGGATGAAGGAAGAGCTGGGTTTGAAACCCACCCTTGACATCTACTAGCTGTGTGATGCTGGGCAAGTTACCTCTCTGATATTAGCAACTACCTTGTGAGGATCAGACTTATTTGTGAAGAGCTTAGCATCGTGCCTGGCACAGAGGAAGTGTCTCCTTCCTTCCTCCGACAGTCCCTGGCTCCTTCTGTATCAGTGCCTTGCTCCCCCTTACCTGCTCCAGCATTTGGATGGTCCCTGCCTGTTCATCCAGCTCCTCCTCCTGATCTTTGGTCTTGGCTTCTAGGTCCCGGAGCTGCTTCTTGATCTTGGCCAGAGAGGCTTCATCCTTGGACTCCTGAGAAGAGATGTCCTGGAGCTCTGCCTCCAGGGATACCACCTTCTGTGTGAAGCCAGCAATGTCCATGTCTTTTTCCTAGAGCAAGAGAAGAGAACAGGTCAGCTGGGGATGGGGATGGGGTTAGTGAGTTTGGGACACCATCGGTGGGGGCTCAGAGCCCATACTCACTTCCATTTGCTGCTTCAGGCTGAAGACTTCAGCCAGGAGGGCATCTTTCTCCCGATGTAGCTTCTCCCGCTGTAGCTTCTCCCGCTGGGTCTCCTCGTGAGCCTGGGAGAGCTCACTGTCAAACCTGGGATAGGACACATGGCAGTGTAGACCATCAGACTGAGGGGAAGGACTTCTGTCCTGCTGCCTCCAGAGACAACTAGGGAGCTGTGGGCAAGGAAGCAGTGCAGAAAATCCTGGCAGAAAGTTGACTCTTGAGCTGGAAATTACCTCAGTGACCACCTATTCCAACCCTCTCAATTTATAGCGTGAGGAAACTGGGACTCAGGGAAATTAAAGTGATTTGCCCAAGGCCACACAGATGGTGGCACTTGAACTCAGTTCCTCTGACTCCAAAGCCTTTTTGCAATGTACTGTCTCTTTGATATTTGCAGGTAGGAGCAGCTAGGTGGTACAGTGCATAGAGTGCCAGCTCTGGAGTCAGGAAGACCTGAGTTCAAATCTGATCTCACACAGTTACTAGCTATGTGACCCTGGGAAAGTCACTTAACCCTAATTGCCTGGAAAAAAGATATTTTTGGCGGGGGGAGATAGGGATCCCAGATCAAGCTGTGGCCCTCTAGAAGTTAACCCTCATCTTCCTTGCTTGGGGCAGTCAGGGCTTGGGCCATTTGCTCTGCCCCCTGGACATAAGGAAGCATAAGAGGCTTGTCCAACCTTTCTTCCTAAGGCTTTCACCTGATTCCCATTCAGCGTGGGATGTGGAATTAGGAAGTGTGTTCAGATCCAATCTAAGATACTAGCTGTGTAAACTCTCTGAGCCTCAGGTTCCTCATCTGTAAAATGAGGAGGCTGGACTCGATGGCCCCAGGACCTCCTGCAGCAGGCCCTGCCTAAGTTGGTGGTACAGGCAGCATGGTGTGCTTGCTCTGACCTCTGGGAGCGGACACATACACCCCAGGAGCAGCTGGAGACATCACAGGCCCCCCCACCACACTGCGCTCCCTCCCAAGGCTTCCGCTTTCCCCTCCTCCTACCTCCCTGCTGGGCCTGGCTGGCAGCATGCTTTAGCGGGTACACGGTTGGGGGGCCTCTCTCTTTACTCCTTCACTCAAGTCTTTCATTTCCCACCCAGAGACCCTAAATAACAAGCAAATTGCTGAAATTCCTCTTAACGCTTTCTCTGAATAGCTAATCAGGCAGTCCCATCGAAAAGTGAAATGCTCTCCCATCCCCTCCACAAACTCTGGGCAGCCAGACCTAATAAGGGGCCCAGCGGGGAGCTCGGTAGCACGTTAACTAGACTGGGCTGGTGCAATCACCCAGGGGGGCTCAGGGAAAAGGGATCAGGGGAATTCTCAAATTGGTCCTGCTGAGGATGCGTGTATCTGGGGAGAAGATGGGTCATGGAGGCTGCTGGGTGGAAGGAGTAGGAAGGATCTATGGGGGAATAAGACCCCCCCACCCCAACCCTGATTAGTCTTTTAGAACTTGGGCCTAGAAGGTCCGGCTGCATTCATGGTGAGCTGCTGTAAGAGGGCCCCTTCTGCATCTCCCATCACTCAGTGGGCACTGTTCTTATTGGAGATCTCAGAGGCACAACCTGATCAGCAGGCCAGTGGGAGGAAGGTGTGTCCAGGTGGTGTGAGCCCTTTGGCATTGGTGGAGGGACATTTTCTCGCCATCCCAATAGAAGTGGGATCTGTTCTCATCCCCCTGGGGTTCCCCATCCTCCTCAGGGAAGCATAGGCTCCTAAGCTTTCCCTCCTCTCCTAATGAAGAAGCCCCCACTAGGGAAATTAATTTAGATTGGATTTCCTCCAGTGAGGGCTATGGCCCCCTCTTCTGTGTCATTACCATAATGAGCTGGCACTGTCTCTCGCTCTGCAGTTTAACGACATCAGAGTCAGAAGGGTGTGTTTGTGTGTTTGTGTAACTGAGTAAAGCTGAGTAAAAGGGAATGGTGGCTTTCAGGGGCCCTAAGGGAAGGGGAGAGCACTGAATCCTGGGGAATCCTCAGCTGCTGCTCTGTGCTACTGGGTTCAACGATTGCCCCAGCAATGGGGTGAAGAGTGGGAGCCCAGAATGGCCACAGCAGGCTATCTGCTGGCCTAGCTACTCAGGCCTTGCCCCTGATTTATTCTGAAGGCTCAGGTGGGACACTTGCCTCTTGCCTGGCACCTGGCATATCAGGAGAAGTAGAGCTCATGTTCTCCCTTCTTCTTTGCCCAGTCCAGGGTGGGAGAAGATGCATTTGTGGGGCCCTGTACAGCATATCGGGGGATCTCTCAGCATGAGGGGCTCAGAGGGTCCCTGCCTTGACACTCTTTGACACTGAGCAAGAAACGAAAGGTTGGAGCACCTGGAAGGTGGGGAGGGCCCAAGTGGGCCCATCTCACCTACCTTCTCTGCTTCTTCTCCAGCTCATGGTTGCGGACCTGCTGGCCCTCCAGGTGCAGCCGGGTGTCCTGCAGCTCTGCCGTCAGCCGCTGGCACTTCTTCTTGAGCTGCTGGTGGGTGCGCTGGCTCTCATCGCTGTCAGCCTGCAGGTCCACCAGCTGTGGAGCCAAGGCAGATAGAGGGCAGGAAGTCAGGGCACCTCAAGGGCTGTGGGAGAGTGGCCATGGAGCAATGGGGCAGGATGTGGGGGTTGAATGGGAGAGGGGCAGAGGGAGAAATGAGAGAAGGAGAGAAGGGGGAGGAAGGAGAGAGGAGGAGGAGAGAGAGGAGACAGGAAAGAGAGAGAGGAAGGAGAGGAGAAGGGAGGAAGGAGAGGTAGAGAGGAAGGAAGTGAAAAGAGAGGGAAGAAGAAAATGAGCACAGTGGGAAAGGGAGGGAAGAAGAGGAGAGAGGAGGGAAGGTGGAAGAGAGGAAGGAAGGAGGGAGGGAGGGTAGGAGAGAGAGGGAGAGAGAGGAGGAGGAAGGGAGAGTAGAGAAAGGAGGAGAGAAAGAAGATAAAGGGAAGGAGAAAAGAGAAAGGAGAGGGAGACAGAGACAGAGAAGACAGAAAGAGGGAAGGAAGAAGAGAGGGAGGGAGAGATAGAAGAAAGGAGAGAGGCAGGAAGAGAGAGAGAGAAAAGCAGGAGACAGAGACAGAGAGAGGACAGAGAGAAGAGAGGGGGGAGGAGAGAGAAAGAAGGAGAAAGGGAGGGCATGAGAGGGAGATGGGGAGGGAGGGAAGGAGAGAGCTTGCCTAGGTTCAGGTAAGGAGGAGGAACAGGGAGAGGAGGACTAAAGAACATGGGGGAAGGATAGGAGGGAGAAGGGGGCTGGAGAGACTAGGAGCTGGGTGGGGGGGCGGTGCAGGCTAAAGGCAAGAGCATAACTTAATGGAACAAAAATGGAGAAGTGACTGACTCCAGGCACAGACTGAGACCTGCCCCGGGCATAGCTGACTGGGGAAATGTTCTTGCATACTTGAGAGGGGAGGAAGAGAATTTTCTTAAGTGGAATTTAAATAATGTAAAAAGAAATAGCTCTAGAATGCTTGAGAAGAGGGGGAAAAAAAGGAAGAGTCAAAGGGAAGGAAGGAAGGAAGGAAGAAGGGAGGAAGGAAGGAAAGAAAAAAGGAATGAAGGAAGAAAGGAAGGAGAGAATGAAAGAAGGGAGGGAGAGAGGGAGGAATGAAGGAAGGGAAGGAAGAGAAGGAGTGTTGTTTAAGCACATAATGGTTAAAGATAATGCACTGAGGATATGGAAACAAAGTGAGCCAGCCCCTGGCCTGGAGGATCTTCCATTGTAGCAGGGGAGACACCACACGTGGAGGGGATTGGGGGCAGGGTGGCCAGAGCAGAGCTCTCTGGGGGGTAGTTGTTGGTGGACGTGCCCTCTCCAGAGGCCACAGCAATGCTGCTTAGCTTCTCATGCCCAAAGCAGAAGTCAGAAAGGAGGTGAGAGTCACAGGGGAGTCACAGGGCCCTGAGCTCTGCAACCAGGCTAAAGGGAAGCTGGCCAGGATGAACCAGATGGGTGGAGTGTGGAGCTTGGTCTGGTCTGGCTCAGGCTGGGGCTACTGGGCTAGGTGAGTTTGCATCCACTGGATTATCACTCACTACCAGGTGGGGAAGAAAGAAGCTTTGGGATCAAAAGTCAGGGAATTAGGATTGGGAAGTAGGTCATGTGGGACAGTAGAAAGTACAATGGCTTTGAGATCAAGGGCCCCAGGTTCTGATCATCCCTCTGATGATTCCTGCCTGTGTGACCTTGGACAAGTCAACTATTAAGCTCTGCGGAGTCCAGTTCCTGTTTGGACTAGCTGGCCTTGGCGGTTCCTTCCGTCCCAAAATCTCAGGCCCCTCAAGGGACCAAGCCCCAGCATCAAGACCAGGATCCCTCCAGAGAAGTCACTGAACAGGAAGGAGGGGCCCCTTGACAAGGCCCGCCAAGCGTCCTGCAGCCAGGACGCGGCTCCCTCACCCTGCCGCGCTCACCTTCCTCTCCAGCTGCCTCTTACTCTGCTGTTCAGCCTCCAGCTTGTCCTCAAACTCCTGCTGCAGCCGTTTCTTAGTGAAGTCGACCTCTCGAACGGCCCGCTCATATTTGAGGCGCCACTCCCCACCTGCGTGTGGGTTATGGGCAAGGCTGAAGGGCTGGGAACCCTGGGGAGGGGGAGGTGGGCCGGGGGAGAATGGAGCCGATGACAAAGTGAAGAAGGAGGAGGGAGGAGCTTTGGGGCTGGGGGCTCAAGCAGGGCAGCTTCTCCTATACCTGGGGCTCAGTGGCCTCTCCCCAGCCCAAAAGGGCCCCACCACCCCCTGAGCCTAACTAAAAGGGAAGATGATGGGGCTTGGAATAAAATGTCATAGGCCTTTTGGATGGGTTGGTTCCCTCGGACAGTCTAGTGAAACCTACAGACTCCTTCTCAAAACAATATTTTGAAATAATTGAAGGAAATGCTCAGTTTTAGGTGCAAGTTCACAAACTCTCTGAAGTCCATCCAGAGCCCCTTGGGGCAGGCTGAAAGATCCCCGAGGAGGATCCAGCAGGGATGTCAGAGACAGTCCCATCCAGCTCCCTCACTGGACAGGTGATGACCTGCTCAAGGGCCCACACACACCCAAGGCAGGGCCCAGCCACACCCATCCCCCTCACCTGAGTCGTCCTCATCCATCTCCCCATTGAGTTCAGTAGCTCGGATCAGCCTGGCTTCCATCACCTCAATCTCCATGGCCTCCATCTGCTTCTTCAGGGCATCATACTGTGTCTGCAGGGTAGGAGGGCGAGGGTGCTCAGAAGAAGGACCCCTCTACTGACACCCACCATCTGTGGACAGCCCAGCCTATACTTGTTCCAAAGCTTGAATGGTGGATAGCCAAGGGGAGAAGGTGCTGGCGGCTTCCTCCACCAAGCTCCCTAGTCCTGCTCCCCCCACCCCGGCCCCCTCCTCCTCCTCACCTGCAGCTCCTTCATCTCCTTCTCCGCCCGGAGCCTCTCGGCTGCCTCGGCATCCAGGAGCTGGGAAGCCGACTCTCCAGTGTTCCGCTCATCCGCCAACTCTGATGTCAGCTCTGAGATCTGGGGGAAGAGACGAGTCATGCCAACCACTCTCCCACCTGGAGACCGGCACTGGAGCAACCACCACCCAGCAGTGCCACCTGGGATGTGGGGCTGCTCTCGGGTCACAGAGGGAGGCCTCCCACACCCCACCTGCCAGGCCGGTCTCTGCTGCTGCAGTGCAGAAGGACAGAGGGACAGGGGCCACCTGCCTCCAGCAAGCAGGGCTGGCCAGAGGTCAAGGCTGGCCAGACTCACCCGCGTCTCTAGCCGGTCACTGTTGAGCCGAAGCTCATTGCGTTCCTTTTCCACCTTCTCAAGCTTGCTCCGGAGCTGCTGAATTTCCTCCTAGAAACAGAACAATCAACCAGTTAGAGAGCATTTATTAAGCGTCTCCTGTGTGCCAAGCGTCAGTTAGGCACCGGTCATACAAAGAGAGCAGTAAGGTTGTCCTTCCACCCTGGACAAGGTTCTACTTTGTGGAAGGAGGGACAGTTTGAGCCCCTGAGTCTGTTTCCTTGAGGATGCTATGCAGGAAGTCTAAAGCCTGGGTTCAAATCTGGTCTCTGCCACTTATTGTATGACCTTAGGCAAGTCACTTTATAATTCCTCAGTTTCCCCTCCTGTAAAATGAGGGTGTGTGTGAACTAGATGACTTAGCACTAAACCAATGATCATCCAAGGGTCAATGACTGTTGGTCTGGGGAACCACAGCAGGGACTCTGGGGGACAAACCAAGCTTGCTCTGGCAAACAAACCAAATGCCTCAGCTGTGGATTTGGGGAGACTCGCTGGACAGAAAGGCCAGGAGGGGGTATCTGGAAGCAGACATGAGAACACCTCCCCCCTACTCCCACCCACTACTTCTAGGCATGCACAGCCAGCCCACCCTTACCCTAGTATCCATCCCCTAATGTTGCCCAACCACAAACAAGAAAAGCTGTGGACAGAGTGGACAAGTCTAGGCTGGAGATGCCTGTCTGTTCTTGATAAGAGAGACAGACACGCCTCATTCAGTGGGTGTGCACCTTTCACTTCTGGTGAGCGCATGGGCCCAAGCCCTGATCAGGGGAGCCGTTGGGAGCAGCCCAGCATACCCTGAGAGCGGGTGCCTGAGCCTGTGGGGCAGCAGAGAGGACTCGGGCTCAAAGCCCAGCTCTAACTCTACCCCTGGGTGAGTGTCTAGGCCTCTGCTGGTTCCTCTGTAAGAGGAGGGGGTGGGATGGACATGGCGAATGGGAGAACATGTTTGCTTTGCACACATTTGTTATGAGGGGTGTTTTTTTGGGTGGGGAGAGATGAGAAAGAGAAAATGCTTGTTGTTCATTGAAACAATAAAATGAATTTTGAAAATGTAAGGGCATCATAAAATGAGGGATGGGACAAGACAGCCTCCGAGCCCCCCCAGGGCCAAGCCTGCAGGATCCCAGAGCACCCGCTGACTCACGTCCTTGCCACGGATCTGCTCCTCAGACAGTTGCACCTCGACGAGAGGTCTCACTGCTGTGAAAAGCCTCCACCAAGGCCAGTCCTTCACCCCTTGGTTCTTTTTAATGTTCTTCTGGACACAGCGAATGGCCAGGTCTTGGATCTGTAATCACAGGACCTCTCCCTTACCTGGTGTTTTAAGGCTTGCAAAACCCTGAGTGTTATTGTCCCACGTTTAGAGATGAGGAACCTGGGGCTCAGAGAGGCTGACTATCTTGCCCAGGGGCTCGTATTAGACATTGGGTTCCACATCTAATGCTTACTACCTGGATGACCTTGGGCAAGCCATGTAACTCCTTCCATCTGTCAAATGAGAGAGGGTTGAACTACATAGGGGACCGTAAGCAAGTTCCTCAACCTCCCAGGGCCTCGTTTCCTTATCTGTTCCATGCCCTCCCACTCCAGAACCAGGATCAGACCATCTCTGGAGGGCTTAATCCATTTGGTTTTCCCAATATGGCTTTCTCTGTTTGCTGTCCCCAGCCCGTAAGGGCACGAGGCCTGACCCCCACCTTGGGAGCTCTCTGTCCTGTTCCCATCAGGACTAATTTCATCTGCTTTATTGGCCATCTGGTTTTTCCTCCTGCTCTGGCCTGGATGTACCATAAAACCTAATCTTGTTGAAACACAAGAGGCGTTGATGCTGGTTGCTTTATGGACGTGCTAACAGGAAAAGGAGCCCCTAACACAGCTCCTTCATCTTCATGGAAAGACCCAGGATCCTGAGCCTGACCCAGCCCTAACCCCCAAGACTCCCCTCTCTGTGGGGACCATGCCACCTCCTCTAGGCAGGGATGCCCCAAACACTTGAGATGCTCACTGGCCCTCATCCTAGGTGGCTGCTGAGGAAACCACAGGAGGGACAATGACAAGTTTAAGGGTTTTAGAGCAGAAGGACCTGAGTTCAAATCCCACCCATGCCACTTTGAACAAGTCCCTTCCTATCTCTAGGATGATCCATGTCTACAAAATAAGGGATGCCACAATTCCTGAGGTCCCTTCCAGATGCCTGTTCCCTTCCCTACTCCCTAGGGGTTAATGCAAATGGGAATGCCCTGGCCCTTCTCCTGCACACTGTGGCTCCTATGTCCAGCCCCAAGGCCCACTTCTTGGTCCTCTGCGCATTTCTCCCAAGTTCTCACTATACCTTCCCCCACCCCAAACCAGGGAAGCAAGCCATAGATAGATATCTGGAGCCAGAACAATGGTCAGATCAAGGCGTGGGGGGTCTGCCCTGGGGTGGTACCTTTCTCTTCTGGAAGTGCTGGCGGGCCAGGTAACCACGGCAAGCTGCCTGGAAGAGGGTCAAATTCTTGCTCGTCAGTTCATCCCTCTGCTCCTCCAGCTGGGCCAAGGTGCCTGCCCGGAAAAATACCTGTGGGAAAGAACCAGATAAAGGCAGGAAGTGAGGCCTGAGTGGCCAGCGGGAAGTGGGGGAGGCAGGGAGGGAGAGCTAGGAAGAACCAGGGAGCAGAGCCTGGAGCATTTATGAAGTGAGAGGCTCCCTCTACGAGCCAGCAAAAGTCACAGATGGGGGAGAAACAGAAATAAACTGGTGGGGACAGAGGAAGGGAAGGGTACATGCAGACCAAGAGGAGGTAGGTGCCAGAGGAGACCCACAGTTCTCAAGAGGGATGTGGTAGAGAGAAATGGAGAAGAGATGGGCCATGGAGACATCAAAACCAGTGGTGGCTGGGGGCTGAAGAGAGGGCCGTAGAGATGGCATTTCCTATCAGCCATCCAGTTGAAAATGCCACACGGTTCCAGGCCATTTCCACCTCCTCCCCCAGAAAGTCCAGCCTCCGGTTTCCCACTTTTGAGATCAAGGTTAGGGGTGATGATTACTGTACGACTATCCCAGGAGGGGACCCCAGCTCCCTCCTTTCACAGTGGCTACATTAGAATTCAGAGCCCTGCTGGGGCATAGGGCTATAGAGGAGAAAGAGTGGGGAGAGGAGAGGAAAGAGAACAGAAGAGCCCTGGCCCCACCCCTGGCCCCACCACTCCCCACTCTTTCTCTTCATCTGCCTCCTCTTTCATGTGGTGACGCCCCGGCCCCCGGCCCCAGTCCCCCACCCCTCCCCACACCCAAGCTTCCTCTCTTTGGTGGTAAAGCCAGTGGGGTGGGCGGTGGCTGGCTTAGGCAAGGGACCTGTCTTACAGGTTTGGGGCTGGAGGGTAGACACAAGAGGCACCAGCCCAGCGGGCGCCCCTGCTCCCTGCCTTCTTTGGGGAGAGAAGGATCAGAAAGGAAAACAGCTCTGGACCCTCTTGGCCTTCATCTTCAAAATAAAGCTGCCCTGAAGTCACTCATTTCCCCTCGCCTTTGATTCTGAAGTCAGGCATGTGGGCGCCACGGACGGTGCGGAGTGGCCAGCACTAGCCACAGTGACCCAGAAGCTGGCTTCCTCCAAATAGCTGTGCCCCCAAATGCCTCTAGATGAACAACCCGTAACTATTTCAATTTGTTCTCTCTAATTCTTCTGTGTGCACTTATATTTGCCTTTGTTGTCTCCCCTTAGAATGTAAGCCTCTCGAGGGCAGGGACTGCTTAATTCTGGCTTAATCAATGCCTGAGAACTGATTGATTCTTCTCCAGTAAGGGGTCAGGAGATGGACTCTGCCAAAGGCTTCTGCTTCTCCATTTCCTCTGCCTTTCTTCACCCTCTACCCATACAGAGTGAAGTTTTCTGCCGAGGAAATGTTGCCTCTGGAATATCCAACAAAACCTCCTTCCCCAGGGCAGTTCAGAGTCACAGCCAGACTCAGTCATCCTCAGGCCCTTCTTCCTTCAGCAGCACACCTGGATTTAAGCTCCTGGGACACCCTTTGGGTTTAAGCCAAGATGAAACAGATTCTGCCACAGGGGGCCGGGAGTAATAAAACATCCTTGTGATGCTCCCCAGGACCAGGCAGTCGCACCTGGGCAGGATTCCTAGCTAACTTGGGGAGGCAAGGTAGGGGTGGGAGGGGCTGGGGTGACACAGAGAGACAGTCAGAGAGGAAGGAATCTCTGGAGGAGAGAACAAATACAGCAGAAAAGACCCCAAGTCTTAAGGCTGAGAAATGTCATGATGATTGATTTAGAGATGGGGGCCAGAAGCCTAGAACCCCTAAAACTGAGGGTTTTAACTGGGAAATTCATGAACTTTTAATTTGTTTGATAACTATATTTCAATCTAATTGGTTTGCTTCATAATTCTATGTATTTTATTTTATGCATTTAAAAATATTATTCTGGGAAGGGGTCCATAGGTTTCATCAGCCTGCCCAAGGGGTCTAGAACCCTTTCCCTAGAGTAGCACGCTGACCATATATGGCATCAATGCCCTGCCTACCAGCCCCTGCCCACTATGGCACAGCAGATCTCTGCATACAGGAGGTCCTTGGTAAACTGAATCAAATTAGGCCTACATCACTCACCCCCAAAACAAGAGCCCTGACATCTAGCTGAGCCTGAGGGCAGGAGCAGGCACTGGGGCTTGTCTGTCTCAGCTAAAGGAGCTAGCATGGCTCAGAGCAGCACTGGGGTCTGAGAAGATGGTCCAGAAGGGGGCCAGCTTGGGGAGGCTCCATGATGCTTCAGACATGCTTGAAAAACTGCTTCCTGACCCAGAGAAGGGACCCCGGAAACATTCCCCCCACCTCCTGCCAAGCCTTGAATCTCAGCAAACTTTCCCGTTACACTCTTTGGGGAGAATCAGCACTGAATGGGGCATGACCTACATCGAGGAAAAACCAAATTACATCAGCAAGATCCTTGGTGCCAAGAACACCTAAGAACACTAAGGAAGGAGGGAGAGAGGGAAGGAGAAGATGGGGGGGGAGGGGAGAGAACAAAAATGAATAAAGGGAGGCCAAGACAGAGACACAAAACCAGAGACAAGTATAATGAGCAAAAAGAGAACAATGAGAGAGAGAGACAGAATGAGAGCGACATGACAGAGAGGGGAAGGAGAGAGAATACGGCGGAAATGCTGAAAGAAAAGACCATAAAACAATGAAGACAGAAAATAAAGGAAAGAGACTGATGGGGACGGATACCAACAGGAAAAATGAGACAGAGACAGAGACAGAGAGCAGAGACAGAGAAAGACTGAGGCAGAGACAGAGAGGCAGAGATACAGAGACAGAGAGGAGAGAGGGAATAAAATAGGGTGATAGTGGGGAAAAAAGCCAAAGCCAGAGAAGGGACACCCCCCTAACACACACACATTCACAGACACACAGAAAACCTCCTTGCCAAGCTCCCTCATTATTACTCCCCTCAATGCCACTCTCTGGCCTGGACAGATCCTGGACCGGGAGTTTCTTCCCCCTGGGCCCTGGGGAAGGTGGTCCTCGGCCCCTCTTCCTCCGGCTCCTGGCCTTTCCACCTCCTTCCCCCAGCCCCCTGGCCTACGTACTTGGAGGATGATGGGCAGGTCAATGCTAGGCGAGGGGCAGGCAGCTGGTTCTCTGATGAGGAGGGAAGGCGGCAGACTGGCACCCGGGGGCGGGTGTGCCTGGCCTTTTATCCAACACGTTCCATTCACATGAGGAATTCAGCCTGTGGGAAGGCAGCCGCACAGGCTTCTTCCTGTCCCGCCTGCTTGTGGGACCCCGGCAACCACGGTGCCCAGCCAGCTCAGGCAAAGAGGGCTTTGTCCTCCCGGGCACCATGCTGTCACCCTCTTCCCCTTTCCCTGAGCCCAGCCTCTCTTCCATCTTCTGCCTCATGTCTCAGCCCAGGTTCAAGGTCGCCCTGCGCCCACTCCCTCCTGACATCACAGACTGCTCTCAAGGCACCAGATAATCCAGTTATTTAGACACAGGCAGCTGAGAATGGAGGAAGGAATCACTAGGCAGGACGTGGCAGCTGCTCCCTGGGCACTCCTGAGGACAGGGTGAGTTCAGGCGAGGCGGGATGGCTGAGGGGGAGGAAGGGAGGGTGCAGGGAATGGCAGCAGCTTATCAGGCTTCCAGGATCAGCTTACCCGACTCAGGCCCATGTACCAGCTGCTCTTCTCCAGATCCAAGGACTCCAATAATTCCTCCACAGCCTGGAAAGAGAGGGTGGCACCGCTGAGTGTAGGTCCTGACCCCCCCTCCCCGGGGGAAGGAGGGCTCTGCCAGCAAAAGAAGGCTGGGGGCAGGGAGGGGGTAGGGGAAGATGGGTAGAGAGATGGGACTTCTTGTCATCTAAACACAGGGCCCGTCAAAGGCCTTTAGGGAGAGTGAAGCTGGAGGCTGGTCTTCATGGTAAGTCTGCTGTCAGAGTCTGCAAGGCGCCAGCCTGGGAAGCCCCCACCAGTGCCTCCCTGGGCAGAAGCAGCAGTGTTCCCTGGAGGCCAGGAACCAGCTTTTGTATTTCTTTGTGCACCCATTCTAGCCCAAAGCCAGGCACACGGTAGGGACTTGGCAAATGATTGCTAATTGACTGATGGCTACACCGTGTCACAGCATCCTAGGCCTACCGCTGAAAGGGATTTCAAAGACCATCTAAGTACATTTCACTAGGTCATCTGACTCCAAAGTCAGTCAGTCACAAGCATTTATTAAGTACTTACTGCATATGCCAGGCACTGAGCTCTTTCCCCTAGCTTACATATCTGATCTCTGCATGGCCAGGCTCTTCAAGACCCCATTGTGGGCCTTCAGAGGGGGCTTTCACTTTCACCATCCCTAAAGGCCAGTGTCAGAGGCCCTGAAGCATCACACTTCCTCCCCTGGGCCTGGTGCCCAGACATCTACCACTGTCCTGCTTGCTACAGAAACCAGGGCTTCTGATGCTCAGGGCAGGCCTACCGAGTCCAGTCATACACCAGCAGGACTTCGGGGAGAGCGGTTCTGACCAGAAGAGCGCACAACCCACTTTTCAATGGGCTTTCCACATCTTAAAGGAAAAGAGGCCGACCTCATCACTCTACCCACCAGAGATAACAAGGTTCCCCCATTCTGTTCCCTGCTCCTCTAACCAAATGCTCAGCCTACATCTTGGGCATCCAAACTCAAGCCTCTCTTGTCCTTTCTTCAACAAACACAGATGAGAAGACAGGACCCCCTGCCTTGGGGAAAGTGAACCCCGGAGTATCAGAGATACCCTGACGGGGGACTGGGAAAGAATGAGGGGAACAACTTACTCTTTTCTCATCCACAACAATGTAGTTGCGCCCATGCTTCTTGGTGAGGTGGGGGGCCAAGACATCAAAACGTCGCCGGAACTCTGAGAACACCATATGGTCGGGATATCCTAGATGGAGGAGAGCAAGGGCCATCTTGTCATCAAGGCTACGCCTGCCAATAAAGCAGTGCCCAGGTGTGGGAGGCGATGAGCCCAGAGGCCAGCTAGTCTGACCCCCTAACCAAAGAGGTATCAAGCCCCAGGGGTGACATTTGAACCAGACTCTCTGCCTCTCTATAGGTGCTCTGGAAGAGACCTTTGAGGCCACGTAGTCCAACCCCCTCATGAATAATGCTTTTAAATGCATAGGAAACCAATCCTATTGAAATAGTTACTAAAAAATATTTAAATTTAAAACATTAAAAAAAAAAGACATTATGGACCTAAGGTTGGCAGTAGTATGCACACCGTGCAACAGGGAAGACTGAAGCCAGGACTCAGGAAGGTCTTCCCAGGAGGCTTTGGGTTCCTAGACTGGCCAACCCAAACAGGTTGTAGAATATTCATCCATAAAGGTCGATACTGATTTTCTCACTCCTTTTCAGGATGTAGCCCCAATTAGAGGCAGTATAAAGAGCAAGAAGACCCCTAAAAGTCATACCCAATGTCCAAAGGTCACACAGCCAGGACTCCACTGGTTCTAACAGGAGAATGGTGTTAGAGTATGCAGCCCCTGGAGGAAACTGGACCCTGCAAGCGTGATGCCAAGGGGAAGGCAGGGGCCCAGGCAGGTGAGTTGCCCTGATGCTCACAATTGGCTCTGGGCAACCATCCAACTTGGGAATGAGGCTGATGCATGTGCCTGATAACTGAAGCAGGAGGCCAGGGTCCTCTGAGGGGCCAGGATGGAGCAAGTTATTGATTGTATCTGAATTGCAATTAAATTGATGGGCTGGGAGAGCGGCTGCAGACGCCCGGCATCTTAATTAATCATCAGCACGATGGATGGTTCGAGAGGCCCCGGGGGGAGGAGGAAGGCCCCCCTTTGCCGCCAGTCTCATCGACCCGCTTGTTTGAGTAAAGTACATTGATTTTGGTTCATCGCGGTAACAATCTGGTTTTGAAATAATAAACACCAACTCCATATGAAGACATGGGGACAGATCAATGATTTATTCAGAGCAGTAAAGGGAGTCCCTGTCTTGAGGCCCAGGCTTCTGAGAGAAGGGTTATGAATGGTGTGGTGGAAAGATGCGCCTGCACCTCCCTCGGCCTAGAGTGAGTGGGTTCAAAGGCCACTTGTGAAGTTGCTACATGTGTGACCTGAAACAAGTCCCATCACCTTCCTGGGCCTCAGATCCCGCCTCTGTAAATGACGGGGTTGGACAAAATGGGCCCTGAGGTCCCTTCTACTTCTACGGCTCTGAGCCTATGTTGTCAGAAGGCTGCAGGTGACCTTGGCCTTGGACCATGAGGGACCTCCTCACCCTGCCTGCTCAGACCTAACCAAAGGCAAAAGGAAGACACCTCAAACAAACAGTTGTCTTTCATTCCATTCTCCCCACCACTCCAAGAGATTACCAAACAGGCTAGCTTCTACCTGATCTGCCCTAGGAATTTCAATTATTCAGAGACAGGTTCCCCCTTATTCTCTGCTAGAATCTGACCCAACGCCCACTGACTGGAGGGAGAGGGCCAATCCACAGTGTCCTAGTTTGGTGAACTATTGTCACTGGGAATCCAGAATGAGGCTACTGAGCTTTGGAATGATGCTGACCCTTTACTCTGGGAGAGACAGGGATGGGGACAGGAGTGGGTGTGATAGAGAAGGGAGAGAGGAAAACAAAGAGGGTCAGGGAGAAGTGGGGAAGAAGAAAACAAGACCTGGGGACATGAAGAGAAAAGAAAGGAGGGGTATAAGGAAGTAGGGAAGGATGAGGGAGGCATGAAGGAAGGAGGAAGAGAGGGAGCCACCGAGGTTCCCCCATGAGCAAGATGCTGTCAGACACATGCTGATCCCACACATCTCCACCTCTGCTGGGAATATCCCAGAAACCAATTCCTTTCTAAACTCCTGACTCTTGAGCCCACAATCCTCTTGGCAAATCTGTCCTGACATTGCTCCCCAAAGTCCTTGGGGACTTGCCATTGGTCCTGATGCTTTCCCTGTCAAAATTTAAGTACTAACCGGCCTTTCCAACTACCGTGAATGGACAAGGTAGGAATGAGGCATGAGAGAAGGAAAAAAGAATTAGCAGGGAGAAGGAGAAATGGAAGAGGGAAAGAAGGGATAGAATCTGGGAGGGGGGAAACAAGAAAGGAGGGGTGCCAGGAAGTCAGCGAGGGATGGGAGAGAGGCAGAATTAGGACCTGGGAAGAGGGCAAGGGAAGGACTAGGGGAGGGAAGAAGAGACACTCAAGGAAGGAAGGGCAGGGAAGTAAGCCAAGGAAAAGGAAAAAAGGGAGGGGGGAAGCTAGGTGGGGAAGATGGTCTCAGAGGGAAGAGCTGAGGACAGAACAGAGGAAGAGAAAAGGTCCTACCTTGTCGATACATGCGCAGGGCATCCAGAAGACGAGAGCCGCGGATCTGGGCCCGGAGCAGGGGGATATCCAGTGGCAGAAGGCCGGCCTCACAGTGCTCCCCAGGGGGCAGGTCCAGCTCGCTGCTGCTGCTGACCCGGCGGGACGAGGCTGAGCGGGGCTCACCTGCCCAGCCCTCAGCCACAGGCAGGAAGCAGTGAACAAAGTGCAATTTTGATTTCCTGATAGTGTCAATGAGGGCATCCTACAGGAGGGAAGGAGAGAAGAGAGAGGGAAGAAGAAAAGATGACCTCAGGGGTCATCTACCATGAGGCCAGCTTTTGCCTCTGTCCAGGAAAATCAATCAATTAACATTTATTAAGTGCCTACTATATTCTAGGCAATGTGCTAAGTACTGGGGATATGAAAGAGGCAAGAGATAGTCCTTGCCCACAGGGAGCTTACAATCTAATGGGGGAGACAAGTCTTCAATGTCCCACTGTCTAGCTCCCAGCAGGCAATGACACCTGGGTGCTGGATCCCATATTCCTGTGTCTGCTGGAGAGATCTCAGAGCCTTGAGGTCCCTATCCTCTCAGCCATCGACCATCCACCCTGACATTGCTCCACCAGGTCCTCGGGGACCTTGCCATCTACCCTTCTGCTTTCCCTGCCCATGTGCTTCCTGGCCTTTCCATCTGCCATGCACAGGAATGTGAACACAAGTCCTCCCTTATGGGCTGTCCCCCCAATTAAAATGCAACCTCCTAGAGCAAAGGACTATTTTGATTTTTCTGTCTGTAGCCCTAGCACGTAGTCATGGAGAATCAGAAACAAAGCAGGTGCCCATCATGTGGGGAAGGGCTAAACAAATTGTGGCACAGGAAAATAATGCAACTATTACTGTGCTCTAAGAAATGATGACTCTGGAGAATACAGAGAAGTACGGAGAGACTTAATTGAACTGATGCGGAGTAAAACAAGCAGAAACCACACAATAACACCAGCCATGTAAACAGAAAAAATGTTGTACAATGTTACGGCACACTGTGTAAGGACTCTAAGGATGAAGCCTGGCCCCAGGAAAGAGTCAAGAAGATTCCTGGTTGTCCCCTCTTTGAAGAGGTGGGCTATGATGTGGAATGCGGCATCCTCCCTTAGGCACAATTAATATCTTGCTGAAATGTTCTTTTTTTTTCATCTTTCTTTTCAAATTGATTTGCTTATTTAATTTTAGTTTACAAGATTCAGTTCCACAATCATCTTTCTTTTAAAATCTTTCTTATAATGGGATTGACTCACCGGGTAGGAGAGGGCAAGAAATGTATTTGGAAATGGTATCAGGATATATGGAAACAAAATAAAATATGAATGAAAACAAGATTTGAAAGCCCGATACATTGTGATTTGTGGCCTGCAAAGCACTTCTATCCTCATTATGTCATTCCGATTCTCACAATAATCCTAGGGAAGGGTAGGTGTGATTGTGCTCCATTTTACAGATGAGAAAACTGAGGCCCAGAAAGGCCTCAGTAACTTGTCCCTGGAACAAGTGGCTAGGAGCTGCAAAGGCAGGAAAATAGCCTAAGCTTGGTGCCTCCTAGCGCCACCCTGCTGAGAGCTCACCACTGACCAGCCCTGCCCACAGCGCTTAGACTCTGCTCCCTTGAGGACAGCAGATGCTTTGGTCATCACCTCAAAAGGCAGCTATTCGGATATAACTTCAATCAATCAAATCACAAGTATTTCTTAAGGACCTAAGATACACTAAACCCTATGCTAGATGCTTTAGATACAAAGACAAAAATGAAACTGTTCCTGTCTTCAAGGAGCTTATATTCTAAGCATATGATACAAAGTATAAGCAAAGTAAATACAGAGTAACATTATGGGGAGGGGAAGCACTAGGCTGGCTGAGGCAAGATGAGCATCAGGAAAGGTCTGATGGGAGGTACTGTAGAATCAGAAGACCTGGGTTCAAATCCTGCCTCTGAGGCTTACTACTTGTGTGGCCTTGGCCAAGTCTCCCTGGGCCTTGGTTTTGGCCGGAGGTCTCTTCCTTCTCTAACTCAGTGAGCCTATAGAGACAGGAGGTGGTACTTGACTGAGCTTTGAAAGAGGCAGAGATGAGCAGGAGTGTGTGCCAGGCCACAGCCCATACAAAGGCAGGAAGGCAGGAAACTGAGCATGGCATATGAAGACAGCAAGACCACTTTGGTTGTACCACAGGCCCCATGAAGGGGAGGAAGCATAGTGGCCTGGGGCCAGGTTGTGAAGGGCTTTAAATGCCAAACAGAGAAGTTTTTATTTGATCCTAGGGGAGTGACACATTCACTCTGGTGGGCATCAAGGACTAGGACCCAGGGGAGCCCCTGTTTCAAGACAGCCTCAGGCCCCTCTCAGTCTGGGGCAGGTGCTGGGCTGATGGGCAAGGGGAGGGGGGGGAGGAGGAGGAGGAGGGTGCCTTGGACACTCAGGGGTCAAGGCCAAAGCCCTAGGGCACACTCACCACCTGGAGCTTGATCTGGATACAGAGAGACTTCTTCTTGACTGCAGCCACACCAGTGGTGAATGTCTTTCGCATGCTGGTGGCCCTGCGAAGCGCCAGCTGCGAACCCCCTTCCAGCCCGGCGATGGAGCCTGACAGCACCATGGCGCTGCCGGCCCGGCCCACAAACAGGTTACTGATGATCTTCCTAACAAAGTACAGGGGAGAAGCAGTCAGCTCAACTCAATGAACCCTGGCTGTCAAGCATCAGGACTCCAATGCCAGGCACTGCCCAAGGCACTGGGGAGAAAAAGACCAAACAGTCCAGAGGTTTACATTCCATTGGGAGGAAGCAACGTGCACAGAGAAAAAACACATATGAAATATTTCCAACGCAAATAAAGAGCAGTTTTGGAGATGGGGGAGAACACTAATATCTGGGGGGGAGGGGGGATTGTCCCTGGATGGACTGTGCTAACCCACTCCTCAATCCCTATCCACCTGCCATGGGTAACTTTTGGGACCAAAGTGTCCATCTCAGGTTAACACTCCCTGTTAGAATTCAAGCTTCCAGGGGCAGCTAGGTGTCACAGTTAATAGAGCACCGGCCCTGAAGTCAGGAAGACCTGAGTTCAAATCCGGCCCCTTACTAGCCGTGTGACCTCGGGCAAGTCACTTAACCCCATACTGCTGCCTTCTCCCATCCAAAAAGCAAAAAAAAAAAAAAAAAAAAAAAAAAAGAACGCAAGCTCCCAGAAGGCAGGGGGTCTCTTTGCTTCCAGAGAGCCAAAAAGACCTGGGTTCAAGTCCTGTCTCTGATACAGGTGCCAGTGGGGACTCAGAGCAACTCCCTTAACCTCTCAGTGCTTTAGGACTAGAACCTCCTGGACTATAAACTGCAGGGTATTTGGATTTGTAGAGGGAGCTTCTTCCCCAGGAAGGTCTCTAAACTAGTGAAATGAATGGCTGGTGGAGTCTCCATCCCAACTCCTATCTGCTAGAACTTGGCACATAATAATCACTTTAAAAATACCTCTTCGTTTCTTTATTGTTGATGCAAAAGAAAAGTGGCCATGCAACCTATTATGGGCCCCCCTAGGAAAGCTTTTTATTCGATGCCTTTAATTATCACCCTGGGCTCACAGGCACATAGATGTAGATCTGGAAGGGACCTCAGAGGTTACTTGCCTCATTTTACAAATGAAGAAACTGAGGTGATTTGCCCAGGGTCACAAAGCTAGTAAGTATATGAGGCAGGATTAGAGCCCAGGTCTCCTGGAGTCCCAGTCTAGCTCCCCTCATGGATTTTGTAGAACCATCTACAGAACCTACCAGGAGAGTGAGGTGACCCAGGGGACCCAGAAACCCTTCCTACAAGAGGAGCTGAGTCAGAGATGCTGGGGGTATGCTGGAGTTATAATGTAAGGGTTATTTACACCAGACCAAGTCCCATCAGACTATGCCCATCTTAGGTCAGAGGCAGCTGGTGATACAAGAGGTATGGAGTCAGGAAGACCTGAGTTCAGATCCAGTCCCAGACCCTTACTATGTGACCCTGGGCAAGTCACTTACCCCTCTTTGCTTCAGTTTCCTCATCTGTAAAATGGGAATGATAATAGCACCTACCTCCCAGGGCCATTGTAAGAATCAAATGAGATTATTGCAAAGCGCTTAAAGCGGCACACAGTAGGTATCACATAAATGCTTATTCCCCCCCCCCCTCCTAGCAGTTCTCTCATTCCCTGGAGCATTCTCAACACTTTTATAACACGGCCCCTTGGGAAGTCCCTGGAAGCCCACAGACTTGTTCTCAGCTAATGCTTCTGAATAACCGAAGAAGGGAAGGCTACATTTCAGTAAAAGGCGAATGTCAGCTTTCCCCATCCAATTCCGTGGAACCCTGTGAGATCTGCCATCAAATCCTGGAGGGCCTGGGGACCCCTGGTTAAGAAGGAGTCATGTGGGGTGGGGCAGGGGTGGTGGTACAAGATTCCAGCTTTGGGGAGAGACTCAGGCCCCTTGAGTTGTAGCCCATGAGCCTTCCCTAAATAGAGAACTTAAATTTCATAGGTGTCCAGTGGCTCCCTCTCTGGCGAGGCTAGCCACGAAGACTTCTGAATCATCTGTGGTTGGTTCCAGCTTCTCCTGCTGCCCCTTTGGAGCCAGCAACAAAGGTAACAAACATTTTTAAGTGCCTACTGTGTGGTAGGCACCATAGGAAGCAGTGAGGTCTGGTATGCCCCATGGGCAAAGACACCCTGGGCACATGCCCCCTGGTGGTCCATCAGACTTGAGCCCACAGCCCTACTTGGAGCCACAAGGTTAGGGGGGAACTTACTTCTGAGAGTCCTGTAGCAGCCGTGGGGCATTCTGCATGGCTGGGTTCTGCTTGGCATAGTTCCGCCAACCTTCCACATTGTACTCTACCCAGTTGGTGTTGTGGCTGTGGCCCAGGAGGAAGTGGTGAGGCTTGCTGCTCCGGAGGAGGGGGCTCTGTCCTAGAGGGAAGAAAGAGAAGAAGTGCTCGAGGACCGGCTCTTGAGGTTGGGGGGAAGAATTCTCCAAGGGAGGCAAAGAACTGGAAACTGAGGGGATGCCCATCAATTGGGAAATGGCCAAGCAGTTTGTGGTGCATAATTATGATGGAGACTATTATGTATAAGAAACGATGAGCAGGAGGCTCTCGGGAAAACCTGGAGACTTATGTGAACTGATGTAAAGTGAAACAAAGAGAACCAGGAAGACACTAAATACAGTAACAGCCATATTGTGAATGACTTAGCTCTTCTCATTAATGCAACATCCAGGACTCGAAGGACTTAGGATGAACAATGCTATCCATCCCCAGAGAAAGAGCTGATGTAGTCTGAATGCAGATCCAAGCACACTCTTTTTACTTTCTTTATTTTTCTTGGATTTTTCTTTTGGTCCATGTTTTCTAATATGGAAATGTGTTTTGCATGACCACACACGTATAATCTATATCAAATTGCTTGCTTTCTCAATGAGAGGGGCTGGGAGAGTGGGAGAGAATTTGGAACTCAATTTTTAAAATGAATGTAGAAAGATTGTTTGTATATGTAATTGGGGAAAAATAAAATACTAAGTTAAGAAAAAAAAAGAACTCCCCAAGGGACTGGGCACAGTGACTCAGGGTGGCACTGCCCTGTAGGAAACCCCAGAGGCTCCGGGTCCTACTCAGTTACAGATACTGCTGGGCAAATCCAGGGAGCTCACCAGAGAGCAGGAAGATCGGCCACCCTCTGGGGGTGCTGTTCTACCCACCTTTCTTGTCACCCTCCTGGGGGCCGTAGTAAGAGAAAAGGCGCTCTAGCATGGCCTCATCAGTGCCACCTGGGACCACCGCCTCCTCTTCCAACAGCCACAGGAGGCCCCGAGCCTCATCTGGCCGGGCCAGGGTTCGCACCTGAAATGGAACAGAAGCCCACATTACCTGGAGTTGCAAGAAACTTCCATGGGAAGAGATGGAGGAAGGAGAAGGCATAATAAGGGGAAAGAACACTGGCTCTAGCGGGCCTGGGTTCAAATCCAGGTTTATGTAAACATTTATGTAATCTTGGGCAAGGTGCTTCACCTGGGTTGTGGTTTAATGAGGGATTAGACAGAGGAGCTCTGAGGTCCCTTCCAGTTCAGTCTATGAGCTGGGCCTCAGTTTTCTCATCTATAAATGAAGTCCTTGCTGGATCTAGATCTGGGACTCTGTGACTGCTCCAGGATGGGATCAGAGGAACTGCTTGGCCTTCCCTATAGACGACTAGATGGCGTCTAGAACACAGTAGGCATTTAATAATAAGTGCCTGCCAACTGACTGACCAGAAAGAACCTACTTCACTTCTCTCCCCCTCCCCATGATCACGGTCCCCAGTGACTTGGCTCTGAGGCAGAGGAGAGAGACAGAGAGAGAGCTGCTTTCCCCTTTGGCTCTCTGCTTCTCCCCCAGCTGCTTCCCTGGCCCTCTGATCCAGCTGCTCACACCTTCTCCTGGTGTTGCCTGAGTCATTATCACTAAAAGGATAAAAGAGGGGACCCTGGCAGAACAAGGCTGAGGCCTGATGGGTGATTAAGGTACCATGACAGATGAGGCTGGGCCTCAGGAATACAGTCAGTCCATTAGAATGATAAGTAGGTGCCTGGCTCTCCCTTGCAAGCAGGAATCCTTAATGGGGGAGGGGAGTCTATTATGGACGTCAAGCCATTGGAGGGCACCTCGATGCTTGGGCCCCATGGTAATAATAAGGGATGGCCTGAACCCTGCCCACAGCATCCTAATCTATTCCTGGGTCTCTCTAACACTCAATAATCCATCCTGGGGCTATCTGGAGCTCTCTAAGAGGTGTGCCCCAAGATCAGGATAAAGCTAGGTGGACCTCCCCCAAAAGCCACTGGGCCTGGGCATTGAGAGGGTTCACAGTCCTGGGGTGATGGCAGCTACCTCCCATCTCCACCCCTGAGGCCAGCTGTACAAAAGCCCATCCTCAGGGGAGGGGCTGGAAGAGGGTGAGAGGGATCAAAGCTAGGGAGGGAAATTAGCAACCCAGCATCAACTTCAATTTTCTAATAAGCCGTCTTATGCAATTTGCCTAATTAAGGGCAAATAGCAAGCATCAGGCACTTGTTGGAGCTAGCCAATCAGCATGGCTTTCTGGGGGCCTCACCACTAGTGGGGGAATCAAAGAAGCCTCCCCAACTTCCAACCCGTCTATCTCTGATCACAAAACCCTCTGGCGATGGGAGACCCGTTGTAGCCCAGATGGCTTGGTGGAAATGCCCCACTAAAATTCAAAGCCACTCTCTTCCAAAGGCAGGCTCTTTGGGAGAAGAGAATTTATACTTCTTTCCAGTGTCTGATCACAGCTCCAACCACGACGTCCCTCAAAGACCCTCCAAGTGGGATGGGGCTCTCTCTAGTCTGAGTTTCTAGGTTGTGTTTTCTCCACAGCAGCCAAGAGGGTCCGATGTGGGCCCAAAGCAGGTGGGAGTGGCAAGCTGGGCCCCTGTGTCTTGGGCTCCCCTCTGGGCTGCACACAAATGTAGAAGGCTTAGGACCTGGGTGGGTCTTTGAGACATAAGAACTCAGAGCTGGAAGGAGCCTCAGAGATCATAAGTACCCAGTTAATAGGTAGAAGCTGGACAGGGAGTAAGAAAGACCTGAATTCAAATCCTGCCTTTGACCCCTACTACCTATGTGACCCAGAGCAGGTCCCACAAATTCCCTGTACCTCAGTCTCCTTATCTGTAACGGGGGGATAATAGCAGGACCCATCTCCCTCCCTTGTATACACATGGTGTTTTGCAGCTGTAACATGCTATCTGGTCCAACGGCCACATCTCACAGATAAGGAGCCCAAGGCCCAGAGAGGGGTTATGACTTGCTCAGGGAGTAAGTGGCAGGGCTGAGATTCGAACCCAGGCCCTCTGATGTTAGCTCTGACACCCTGGACATTGACCCACACTGTCTCTGTCCAAGCTCACAGACCAAGAGCTGGAAGGGGCCTGAGGCCATCAAGTCCTATACCTCCTTGTTTGGGGCAGAGAGATGGACACATATGGGACTCATGACCAGTGTTTGCTGGACTGAACTTTCAGTAGGGGGAGGGAACGAGAGGAAGAGAAATGAGAATTGGGAAGACTTGGGCCAGCCCCACCCCAGCAATGCTCACCAGGGCTTGATGGGATGCCTGGTCCACAACAGCTACCGAGTCTACCGCGGCAGGCTCCATATCATCAAATGCCAACTCAACGTTCTCCTAGGAAGGATGGCAGAAGTGACAGTGAGGGACGAGGCAGCAGGCCCACCTACAAACACCACCCCATCCCCTGCATTCTCAGGGAGCTTTGCCAGCCCAGGTGGGCAGGCCTGGCGAGGGGCCTACCTCTTTGTATCTGTCCAGCTCCTGCACAAAGGTTCTTTCATGGAAGAGGGTCTGAAGCCGGTCCTGGGTGTAATTGTGGCACAGTTCTTCAAAGGAGGCCCCTCGAGTCGAGCCCCCCAGGTCTGGATTTTGGAAACCAGGAGTGTCCACAATCATCATGGAGCAGAGGGAATTCTGGCTGGACTTGAGGGCCCTTCAGGGGGAGGACAGGAGGCTGAGTAAGGAGCAGCAAGCACCTGCCCGACTCAGTCCACACCAAAGCGGCTGCCCACCCTCATGGAGCCAGGACCACAAGGCTCCTATGTCCTCCAGGGAAGGAGGATTAGCTCCCAGGCTCACAAGGAGCCTTCACCTCTTCTGTGTCCTAGGCCCCATTGGCAGTCTAGGGGAGCCTATGGACTTTTCTCAGAACTGGGTGTGTAAATGCATAAAATGAAATTTGGAAGGTTACAAAGGAAACCAGTTGCATCAAAATATTACAAAGAAAAAACAAATTCATGAACCCCAGGTTATGAACCTCTGTCTTGGAGGTGACTGAGGCATTGGGTCAAAGGGTCAGAGCTGGAGGGGACTCTGGAGGTCACTGGGTCATAGGGTTATTCAATCAGAGCTGAAGGGGACTCCGGATGTCATTGAGTCATAGGGTCAGAGCTAGAAGAGACCCTAGAAGTCATTGGGTCATAGGGTCAGAGCTAGAAGGAACCCTGGAGGTCATTGGGTCATAAAGTTAGACCTGGAGGGGATCCTGGAGGTCATTGGGTCATAGGGTTATTCAATCCAAGCTGGAGGGGACCCTGGAGGTCATAGGTTTATTCAATCTGAGCTGAAGGGGACCCTAGAAGTCTACAAGTTCAGCTCCCACATCTTACTGATGAAGAAAGGGAAGCAGGGAGGGGCTGCCCTGCCCATGGCCCCAACTGCCGGCATCCCACCCCCCCCTAACAAGGGTCTTCCCTGCCCCCTGCATCTCCCCTCCTTGAGCCTTGGTTCAGGAACCAGTCTTCTGCCCTGGGCTGGTGGGAGGTGTGCAATGCAAGGCAGGGAAGGCATCTGGGGGAGGTTGAAGACCTCCGCCTGGCAGCTGGGGGCCCACGGCTGGCCCTAAGCCAGGGACATACCTGTTCACCAAGAAGACGAGGAGAGTAAAGAGCTCAGAGTAGAGACCCGAGGCCATGCCTTCCACGCACTCGAGGGCACTCAGCTTGGAGCCTGTGGGGAAACCCATGGACCCTGGTCTCTTCCTGCATCTACCCGGGGATGCCCTGGCCTGCAGGGGGGCTCAGGCACAGCCCCTTCCCCTGGCCCCAGAGACCAGTCCTTGTTTTCAGGGCCACGCCACACCTGGCCTGGGAAATGGGCCTATGTGCTGGAGTAAACTAGCTCACACCCATTTACCTGACGCGGATGCCTGAGAACCAGGTAACATTCACAAACCAACAGTGTTTTAAGGTTTACAAAGCCCTTTATGGAAGTCATATCATCTGATCCTCACAATAGCACTGGGAGATAGTTCCTACAGGTATTTTTTTTTAACAATCTGTATTTTCATTGGCATTAGGACCTCCCAATGCAGAAATTCTCTCTACCAATGCAGATCAGCACCAGACTCTGCAATTTACTTAGATAGCATTGCCTCAAGTGACTCAGCCAGAGTCACACAGCCAGTATGTGTCAGAGGCAGGACCTGAACCCAGGACCCTCTGACTCCAGATTATCCAAAGGCACAAGTCAGAGACCTCCTGGCTCAGGGGTGCCTGGTCATCTAGGGACAAGAGCAACAACAGCAAAGTTGCACAGTCACTGTGCCACGCCGCCTCCCTCTTGGGATTACTAGCCCCATTTTAGAGATGAGGAGACTGAGGCTTGGAGGCCGACGATACCTGTAGCATCTCCTGAACTGTTCTCCTCAGGGCCCTGGCGGAAGGAGGTGGAGCGTTGGAGGCTACCCTTGGGCTGGTGCTTGAAGATGGCGGAGGAGAGTTCCTCTAGGCTACAGCCCAGCAGATACGCCGCCTTCTGAGCCCACTCATGGCGGGCAAACTGTTTGCGCCCAGCTGCAGAAAGGAGCAGAGGGCATCTCAGGAGAGCCGCCTCCCACCCTCCGGTGACCGAACATCCTGCAGCCTCTATCACCCTCTCTTCAGAGTGGGGGGCCTGAAGCTCGGCAGGGCTGTGGCCTCTGATGACCTGAGGGTATGCATCAGGGATGCCAAGAGAGGTTGGACCGTCCAAGGCCCCCCAAAGCTACTCGCTTCTCCCCAAAGTTGAGCGAGACAGAAAGGAGGCAGGTACAAGAATAAGGTTGGTGACTCCCACCTGCGGCCTCCACAGGACAGCGTACCTGCCATCCCCCTCGCCCAGGTGATCCATCTCAGCCGTGCCTCAATCTCTGAGCAGAGAGGTGGCAAGTAGCCACGCACCTGGCAGGGCTCTAGGAGCCCCCTCCAAACACGGGCATGGCACCAGAGCTGCCTGTCTGGGAAGCAGCCGGAAGCTGAGTGGAGGGCTCCCATTTCTGCCAGTGTCTGGGGGGTTCATCTCCCCATGTCCCACCTTCCTCCCTCACTCAGTGGCATCTCAGCAGCTGCTGGGGGGGAGCAGAGAAGGAGGCCTGGAGCGTACACCCCCCACCGCCCAGAGGGAGCTGTGGGGAGCGGCCCACGCAGACACATGTCTCAGCCAACATGTGGCTAATCATGGTAATTAAGGAAAGCTAACGAGAAACAAGGTTTTACCTTCAGCAGCTTCTGTAAGGCAAAGGGCCAGCATGCAGCATGCAAAGAAAAACAGTTTGTTAGCAAACAAAATCATAAACACAGCCTGGTGGGTGAGGGGGATGGGGGTAGAGAGAGGGAGGTGGGGGTGGGGGAAAGGGGACATGATGGGAGCAGGCTGAGTCCAGACACACAGACAGACAGACAGACACACACACGCACACACACGCAAACACACACAGCCAAAGTCTCGGTGAGGCTCCCCAGCCTCAAACACACAAACATGCTCTGAAATTCTATCAGACTTATATCTGTACCCCTGGGTGATGCACAACTGAGAAAATCAGAGACAGTGACAGATACAGAAACACACACAGACGTGCTCACACACACAGGGCTGTACAGGAGCTCCAGGACTACCCAATGCTTGCCCTGAATGGGATGGGGTCTCCTTGGGGGCACACGTGTTCATGGATGCTCACACTCACACACTTTGGAGACCACAACTTTAAAGCCAGACATTGACTTCTCCCCTTTCCTGGTTGGACCCACTGAAGGAGCCAGACCCCCTAGTCAGGCACTCACTGCAACCTTCTTTAGCTCAAAAGTCCTCCTGCCCAAAGAGAAGGGGGCATGAGCATAGGTCCAAAAGGAATGGTCCCGGCCCAGTCCCCAAGCCTCCCGGCCCCAGGAAGGACAGGGCTGTCCAGGGTCCTGGATTCTCCAAACCTGACTTCCTTGATGCAAGTCCCAGGAGGTGGGCAGGGGCCTCTGGCCACCTCTGCTCCCCAGAAGCTCCAAGCCCCCAGGGGTATCTGCACCCTTGGCAGCACCAAGCACACCTTCCCCCATGCCCCGCAAACCCATTGATCTCAGCCATGCCTTAATCTCCAAGCAAAAAGATGCAAAACTGCAGCCTGGCACCTGCTGCCCCCTCGTGGCCACTACCCATCATGCAAGAGAGAGGGAGAGACTGAGAAAGACACAGAAACAGAGACAGACCGAGACAGAGGGAGACAGACAGGAAGGAAAGAGGAGAGGAAAAAAGAAAGGAGAGAGGAGAAAATAGAGAGAGGAGGAGAAAGAGAAAAGAGAGAGAAGAGAGTAAAGGAGAGGAAGAGAGAAGGGACAGAGAGAGGAGAGAGACAAAGACAGAGGGAGACAGAGACAGAGGGAGACAGACAGGGAGGAAAGAGGAGAAAGAGGAGAGAAAGAAAGAAAGGAGAGGAAGAGAGAGACAGAGAGGAGAGGGAGAAAAGGAGAGCAGAGAAGAGAGAAAGAAAAGGAAAGAGAGGAGAGAGTGAGAGAGAGAGAGAAAAGGAGAGCAGAGAGGAGAGAAAGAAAAGGAAAGAGAGGAGAGAGTGAGAGAGAGAGAAAAGGAGAGCAGAGAGGAGAGAAAGAAAAGGAAAGAGAGGAGAGACAAAGAGAGAGGGAGAGAGGGAGAGAGAGAGAGAGAGAGAGAGAGAGATAGAGACAGAGAGAGAGAGACAGAGAGAGAGAGAGAGAGAGAGAAAGAAGAGAGAAGAGAGGAAGTAGAGGAAGAGAGGCAGAGAGAGGAGGTGGATGGATTCCAAAGAAGGGAGGCTTAGGGGAAGCCGACCTGTGGCTTCCAGGAGCTCAGGGTGGGGGCAAGCCCACCGTATCTGGGCCATGGGAAACAGCACAGCCCATTAGCTGAGGCAAGAGGGGCGGGCCTTGACCCTGGCTGGCACAGAGAGAGAACTGATCTGGGCGCCATTGTAGGCTTACCACCCAAGGGCCCCTAACTGCTTAAGATTATCCCCAGCTCCTGCCCAGGCCGGCTTCCTTCTCCATCCACTGAGCTAGACACATCCCAGCACCCTGGAGTAAGAGTAGAGGGAACACCGTGGAGGGAGCACCGTTTACCCCAGGAGTAGGGGGGAAGGGAAAGCACCATTCACCCCCAATAGGGAGGGTCACAGGGGCTTAGTTACCAGATTGTTCCTCAAGGGGCGCTGTATAGAAGGGAATAGGAATGAGAGTTATTCATATGGGGGAGGGGTCCCCTAAGTCCCCCTCCTCCTTCCTCAAGTCCCATGCCCTGACCATGACAGCAGTCTCTCCTGGTATTTCTCCTCCTTGCTATCTGACCACTTCTTGGTCACCTTTGCTGGATTCTTATCCAGGTCACGTCCAGTAACTGTGGGTGCCCCATAGGGCTCTGTCCTGGATCCTCCTCTTCCCCCTCTATACTCCTTCACTTGGTGATTGCATCAGCTGCCAGGGATTCAATGACCATCTCTATGCTGATGATTCTCAATCAACTCATTCAGCCCTAATTTCTCTGCTGACCTCAAGTCTCTCGTATCCAAAACTGAATTCACCTTTCCCACCAAACCCTCCTTTCTTCCTAATTCCTGTCACTGCTGAGGCCATCACCACTATCCCAGTCACCCAGGCTGACAGCCTGGCATTATCCTCTCCCCATCACTCTCTCACCACCCTCCTCTCCTTCCATAGCCAATCCAGTGCCAAGGTCCCTTGCTGAAGGCCCTCGCTGCTCCAAATCCGGACTACTGCAGTAGCCTGCTGGCGGGTCTCCCTGCTGCAAGTTTCTTCCTGTTCTGGTCTACCATCCACTCATCAGTAAAATTGACCTTCCTAAAGCCTGACCATGTTGCCTCCTACTCAAGAAATGCCAGTGGCTGTCTATGGCCTCCACGATCAGTCATAAAACCCTCTGTTTGGCGTTTGAAGCCCTTCATGAGCTCTCTGCCAGCCAGTCTTCTTATACCCCACAATCCCACCAGATCCCGGGCAATCCAATGACTCGCCTCCCTGGCTTTCTCCAAATCCCAGCCCAAATCCTACTTTCTGCAGAAAGCCCTGCCTGATCCCCTTTCATTCTGGTGGCTTTCCCATTGGGGATCTCCAAGCCATCCTGTCTCTAGCTTGTCTGTATAAAATTGTCTGCAAGCTCTCTCCCCAATTAGGTGGTGGGCTCTTGTAGCCCTACTACTGAGCACAGTAGGCACTAATGAATGTTACTGGCTGATGGAGCCCTTCCGAGGAAGACTTGGGAGTTTCAGCCTCAGAGCCCAGGGCACTGACCACAGTCATGCCCCCTTGGATCAAAGATGTTTACAGAGTTAGATCCAGAAGGGACTTTCTGGTCCAACTGCCTCACTTTACAGACAAGGAAACTGAGGCCCAGAGGCTGTGGAATCACAGCATCATTGATTCTAGGTCTACCTAAAGACCTCTGAGGTCATCTGGCCCAACCCTCTGCTTTTACAGATGGGGAAAGTAAAGCCCACAGAGAGGTTAAGTGACTTGCCCAGGGTCACACAGTTAGTCAGGTGTTTGAGATGGGAACAGAACCCAAGTCTCTCTGACTCCATCCGAGATTTCATGTTACCCTCAGGAGAGTGGTTGTGGTTTGGGCTGTCCAAAAGCCTTTCTGAGCTTAGCCAGGCTGAAGCCAAGAGGACAGAGCCAGGCTCAATGCCCTTCCTGAGCCTGAGTTCTGCTGGCAGACATTTTGAGAGCCCAGGGTTGCCACCCACCACGATGAGGTATCAGAGTAGGCTCCAGTGGAGGCAGCAGACATAGTCATGCCTGAGTGGAGGAGACTATCCTATCCTGGACAGATGACTACCTGGTGGTGACATGGCCCCTATGACCAGGGTCTCCCAGGAAACAAGTGCCCTGGTATCCCAGAGGGCTCTGAGAAGGTAAGATGATCAGTGTGCCCGAGATGGGATGGAGGAAGAGCTCTCAAAAGGTCATGGCTTTGATTCAGGATGTCCAGATGGCTCATAGGCTCATAGATTTAGAATGGTCAGGGGCCTAAAAGGTCAGCAAGCCAAATCCCTGTGTTTTACAGATGAGGAAACTGAGGTCCAGAGGGGTTAAGTGACTTAGGATCCCAGAGTAAGAGTCAGAAGAACTCTCAGAAGACATCTAGCCCCACCCCCTCATTTTACATGTGAGGACACTGAGGCCAAGAGGGAGGAAGGGACTTGTCCAGAATCACGAGGCTAGTAAGGGTCAGGCCTGAGCTTCCTGACTTTGAGGCCTTGGAATCTCTCAAAACTTCTGGCCACTCCCTTGACGGAACCAGGGTCCTTTGGATCTTGGGCTTATGGCTCTCTCACCCAAGCAAGGTCAGCTTTGTCCAATGGTCATTTACCTTTGGTGGCACCTGCAGCCCCCAGGTGGTAGATGGCAGCCAGGATGAACCAACAGGCCTTCTGCTCGTCAGGGGATATGCCCAGAACCTTCATGGCAGCCTGCAGCTTACTGAACTGCTGGGCAGCCTTCTGCTTCTCCTCGGGCTGTAGGGAAATGACCAGGTTTGTTGGCACCAGTGCCATGGCAGTGAAGAATGGAAATGGGCCTTCCTCACCAAGGTGAGGCGGGGGAGACTCCCTGTCCCTCCTCTTGTGGAGAGCTCAGGCCCTAGAGTCTGGCTTGAAAGGGCAGAAAGACAAATGTCTGCTGGGCCCCTATGAAGAGTCAAGTTTAGAACAGGGCAGCCCTGCTTGGGCTAGGTCCCCAAATGGCATCTAGGCAGGACCTTCTCATTTTACAGATGGGGAAACTGAGGCCCAGAAAAATTAAAGTGACTTGACCAAAATAAATTTAGAACTAGGAAGCACTTCAGAGGTCATCAAATATGACTCCCACCTGCCTAACCAGGGATGCCCACTCCAAGCCCTGCCAAACGAGCTTCCAGCCTGGGAGCTACCTCACCTTGGACAAGGGTACAATCCCAAACACATTGTTCTCTGCCAGGTGGTTGAAGTGTAGCTCTGTCCTGTGGGTGAAAACTTGGCATTAGCACTGGTCAGGATAGATACACCAAAGTCTGCTTATGGTCAAGGTCTAAACAGCTTCTAGACTCCTAAGTTCTATCTATCCAGAGAGCACAGCACCCCTACTTTCAGATCCTACCTCTTTTCTCCCATGAGGTGCCCAGTCACCTGAAACAGATGTTGCCAGTGCTGCCCAGGCAAGCCTGCCACCTCCATGACGCCTTCAGTCCTAAGGGTCATAGATCTAGGGCTGGAGGGGACCATCTGCTCTGGATGTCCAGTGGGGGGTGCCCTGGGCCCCACAGCCAAGGCCTCTTATGGAACGAGGGCCCTCTATGTCCCAGAAGGCTCTCAGAAGGCAGGAGCTGTGTGCCTGGGGTGGGGTGAGAGAGAACCCCCAATAGGTTGTGACCTTGCTTCAAGATGCCCAGATGACTCATAGATTTAGAGCTAGAAGGAAGCTAAGGAGGCCATTGAATCCAACCCCCTCATTCCACAGATGAGGAAACTGAGGCTTAGAGGGGTTCATGAGTCACCTAGGTAAGTGGCCCCAATTTAGCGCCTTCTCTCTTATCAAATTACTTTGTTTCTACTTATAGTTGCACATGTGGCTGGACAACCACTTGTCCATGTATTACAGAGAGAATTCTTTTCATGTATGAGTTAGACTAGATGGTCACTGAAGTCCCTTTCCAATCCCAAATCCTGTGGCCCTGTGTCATATCCCCTGAGTAGAATGTGAGCCCCTTGAGGGTCGGGATTATGTCACTTTTTTGTCTTTATATCCTGGTGTCTGGCACATAGTAGGTGCCTGCTGAATACAGTAGCACATCTGTGCTGCCTGGGAAATAAGAAAAACCACAATCGTGCCCACTGTGGCACCAAGAGCTGAGGTGGAGGAAGAGGACACAGGAGCGACCACCCGTGGCCTCCGAGTCCCTCCTGTCCCTTTATGTGATCAAAGAGCATGCCTGTCACATGGCTCACTGGACCTCTGAACTGGAAGTTACCTCTAAGAGCAGCCTGTCTGACCCAGGAACCCCCATCCCCCAAAACCTCTGTTAGAAGTGAGAGGGAGCCCACAACTTCTGGAGGTAGCTTATCCCAATTTGGGGAAGGTTCTTAGCCCCATTACATCTGCCTTAATCGACTCCTAAATCTGCCTCTTGGCAACTTCCATTGGCCACTACTAGTTCAGCCCTCTGCAGCTAGGGCTGGGGAACTTGCAGCCTCAAGGTCTCTAGGTCCTCAGGTGCGGCCCTTTGCACGAATCCAAACTTCACAGAACAAATCCTCTTAATAAAAAGGATTTAGACTCTAAACTCTCTAGGGATAGGCTAGGCTGGATCTGTGCTTTCATTGCTCTAGGGAACTCTCTATCGATAGAGGGCAACATCTTAGAATCTTTGAGCCAGGGTTTTTAACCTGAGGTGGATGAAGAGCTTCCCTGGACAGCTAAAGGGGTCCATAGCACATGACAGAGGTTAAGAATTTGGGTTGTGGGGCAGCTAGGTGACGCGGTGAACAAAGCACCAGCCCCAGAGTCAGGAGGACCTGACTTCAAATCTGGTCTCAGACACTTGACAGACTTACTAGCTGTGTGACCTTGGGCAAGTCACTTAACCCAATTGCCCTGCCTCCCCCCCACAAAAAAAAAAGAATCTGGGTCTCACCAAGAGCACTGGACATAAATGACTTTCTGGGGTCATAGAGTGTGAGTGAAAACCCAGGTCTTTCTAGCTTCAAGGCTAGCTCTCTATCTACTATACCACACAGCCTCCTTCTACATGATAGTTCTTTAAAAACTTGCATACCCCTACAGTGTTACCCTAAATCTTTCTCTGTGCCCATTTTCTTCTTATATATTCTTATAAGGCATGACCTCACTCAACTAGTCAATCAATAACCATCTATTGCCAGGCACTGATCCTTTACCACCTTGGTTATCCTCAAGTTAATCAATGTCCTTCCTAAACTGTGTTGTCCAGAACTGAATACAGCCCTCCAGATATGGAACTGTCTCCTCCTTGGTCCCAAACATTCTCTCTGCTTTGCACTCACTTGTGCTCTCCCTCTCCCTCCCTCCCTCCCTCTCTCTCTCTCTCTCTCTCAACAGCCTAAGACTGCACCGGCTCCTATATCACATGATGTATTTACAGTCCTCATTCAGATTTCCATATCTTTTTCTTTTCCCACAGGTTTTTTTTTTCATATTTTTTACTGCTTCAAACACAGGCAGGGACAGCCCAAAAATGAAAGTTGATCTACTCAAGAGGCAAAGTTCAGGGGCCTAATCCTCTGGTGAGGGAGCCTCCCTTTTCCCAACCACCCATTCTGTCTCACCTAAGGGTACTATCTCCACAGGCCAGTAAGTAGTAGAAGACATTGAAGGTGGCTTCATTGGCTGGGCGCCGGGCAACTCGGAGCTTCTCAAGCAGCATAGTCTACAAGAAAGTACAGGACAGGGAGGTGGGTCAGGCCCAGCAAGTGCTCCCCACCTCCCCCAATCCTTCACCAGGAAGGGCTTGCTACCACTGTCTGTACCTGAGGGACAGGGCACCCCATCTTACTCTCAAGAGTCTTGCCAACTCTGCCATCAGAGGCAGTGCCAGCCAGAACTTTGTTAATAATAATAACCATAATAACAGTAACAGTAACAATAGCTAGCACTTTATATAGCACTTTAAGGTTTGCAAAGTGCTTTACAAACATTATCTGATTTAGTCCTCACAACAACCTGGGGAGGGAGGTGCTATTATCACCCCCATTTTACAAATGAGAAGAGTGAGGCAGACAGAGGTTAAGTGACTTTGCCAGGGTCACACAGTTAATAAATATTTGAGGAAAGACTTGAACTCAGGTTTTCCTGACTCCAGATCCAGCACTCTACCCATCATGCTACGTAGCTGCCCTAAGCCTTGGCTGGGTCCCACTTAATCACTCAGATTTCTAAGCAGAGTCCCCACAGCCCATGACTGTCACCCTTCTTCAGAGAACAGAAGGATTGTGACCATTTGGTAGGGAGTTGATGTGGTCCATATGGTCCATGACAAGCCATGTTGACTCTACTCACCACTAGGTGTAAATGATACTGAGACCAGTTACTGGCATTGAGTTGAGGATATGGGTAAGGGGATGTGGGGCAGGGGGGGAACTGATAGAACCTCATACATCTCTAAGTTCCCTTAAGCATTGTGGGGATGAAGGGGGTAGAAGTAAGAGGGAGTTAAGAGTCTTTAAGGAAGTGGATCTCTATCATTTTCCAAGGACCTGGTCCTAACTGAGTGAAGGGAACTGGGATCACAGATGTGACATCCCACGTGTACTTCAATGGAGCAGCCGCTAGAGCAGGGAAGGCAGTATTAACTGGGTGTGTTCATGGGCTGCCTGTGTCCACGATGGAGGACCTGAAGCTCCAGATAATGGGCTGCATTCAACAAAATAAAAGCTAGAGATGGATTGCCAGTTTCTAGCCACCATGTTCCTAGCCCTACAAGATCAAGGCATCAAGGCTAAGCCTTCCTTTCTCCAAACCTCTGGTCTGGGGGCGGGGAGGGGGGCATCTCCTCTCACCTGAACAGAGGCTGAGGCCACCTGGCCAGCTTGGTCAAAGTCCAGTGAGAGGATCTGAGAGAAGCGGGTAGCATTGCCATTCATGATGGTGGGGCTGTTTCCAAAGGCTTCCAGGATGGTGTACAGAGCCTGCCACTTCTCCACTGTGAAGGGCAAATCAGAGAAACAGTCAGGACACAAGGAATGGGACAGCAAGGGCATGTGATAAGGAAAGGATGGCTTGCCCACCCAGTGTGGACACACGAGGCCAGGCAATATCTCGGAGAGGCCATGCTGGCCCCTAACCCAAACTTGCTCCTCAAGAACCCATCGAGCTTATAGGGCTGGGGAAAAGCAGACACAGCAAGTGAACCAGCTTGCAGTCAGCCCATTGGGGATTATAGGATTTTAGACACAGAGCTGGGAGGGACCTCAGAGGTCATCAAATTCAACTCCATTTTGCAGGAATTTGAGTAATTTGACCAATGTCATACCAGTGCCTGAGACAGGACTCAAGCCCAAGCCTTCCCACTGCCAAGACCAGCACTCTGCCCATTGCCTTCCTGTTTGCCATCTCAGAAGCAAAGGCTTACTGTGCCAGGCTGGCACCAAAGTGGGAATTACAAGGGACAGCAGAGAAGCTTGGCCCCTTCTCCCCACATCCCACCTACTTCCCTAGCCTAGAAGCTTGGGGTCTGCCTTCCGCCTCACCAGAGAACACCTTGTTCCCACTGGTGCCTGCGATGGTGGCCAGGTATTGCACTAGGTGCTGGCAGCTAGCAGTTTTGCCACTGCCGCTGCTGCCCAATAAGATGATAGACTGGTCTTGGCGGTTCATGAGCATGGCGCGGTATGCTGTCTGTGCCACGGTGTAGATGTGGGGTGCCATCTCCTCCCGCCGGCACCCTTTAAACATGTGCATCACCTTAGGGGAGAGAAGAAAGAGGGGAGAGCATCAGACCTGGAGTCCCTGGGAACACTCCATTGCCTGAGGGCTCAGCATCAGAGCTCTCAAGCTCGAAGGATGATGTCTAGGCCACAGGATCATAGACTCAGAGCTAGAAGAAACGGTAGAGGTCATTTACTTTAAGTCCTTCATTTTACAGATGAAGAAAGAGAGACACAGGGAGGCTGGGACTTGCCCAAGGTAACAAAGACAGTAAGCATCAGAAACAATATTTGAACCCAGGCCTTCCACCCCTTCCAGACATCTTACCATGCTGCCTATGCTGACCACCAGCCTCATTTCTTACCCCTCCTTCACCCAACAATGAAATCCTGGGCTCCAGCCCTGGGTCTCCCAGCTCTGATGTCGAGGCACGGACCGGCCTCCATGCCCCTCCTGGGTCATCTCATTACCGTGCTGTCTACGCTAGCCATCATCCTCATCTTCACCCCCACCTCTGGCTAGACCCCTTATTGGAACCTTGGGTCCTACTCCTGGATTCTCTGGCTCTGATAGGAAAAATTAACTTTACCTTGTCAAAAACAAGCATACATATCACTTCCAAGCCATCTTCACACCGTGTTCCATCCTCATCCCTGTTTTCCACCCCACCCCTCCAGTTCCCCTTTATATCTTCCAGAATTAGAATATAAGCTCTTTGAAGGCAAGGAATTTCTAGTTTAGATTTTTACTCCTAAGGCTTGCAGTGCCTGACACATTCTAAGAGATTATTATTATTATATTCTCATTCTCTCTCTCTCTCTCTCCATCTCTTTTTCCTCTCCCACCTTCCTTCCCCTTCCTCCATCCTGTGCCTGAGTCTAGGCAATGAATGGAAATGCAGCCAGTAGACAGGCATAAGGTCTCATCCTGGGGTTGGGTATTTGAAAAAGACCCTTTTGTCTTCTTTGCTTTTTGACAGGAAGCCAAACAAGCAGACTGGAGGAGAGAGCCAGACAAAGGACGCTGGAGAGATGGATGGGGTTATGAATGGAGAGACAGGGTGAGAATGCTGGGAGAAAGGACATCTGGCTCATACCTTCTCAGAGTACATTGCAGGGGCCCCTCGGGGGCTGAGGATAAGCAAGCTGGGGCCAGCATATGTGTGCAGCAGGCTGGCCCCATAACGCTGGCGGAGGGTGTGCAAGACACTCGACTCATTGAGGTACACCAGGGAGGCCAGGTCTTCCAGTCGTTCGCAGGATGGGGCGTTGGCCTACAGGAAAGGGAAAAGCATGCAGCGTTCATACCCACCTCCCTTGAAAGCCCGGCAGACCCCATCTGCAGGTCCTGGCCTGCCCTGTACCTTCTCCACGTCGTCCTCATCCACGTCCAGTATGGTCCCATCATGATCCAGTTTCACTCGGACCTTCCCCTCAGGTAGACTTAACTCCTCTGACTTCAGCTGGCTAGCTATACAGGAAGAGAAACAAGCATCTGTTAAGTACTAAGTGTCAGGAACTGTACTAATCTCTGGAGAAAAGCAAAAACAGCTCCCTAACCTCAAGGAACTCCCATTCTAAAAGGGAAGACAACATGCAAATAACTGTACAGACAAGATGTAATCAGAGTAGGTGGAAGGAAATCTCTGAGGGAATGGAGAAAAAACTGGAGGCAAGCGGACCTCAGACCCTTACCCATGAAAAGTTGCGGTGCGATTGTGATAGAACATTGTTGCACTATAAGAAATGATGAGCAGGATGCCCTCAGAAAAACCGGGGAAGACTTAGATGAACTGATGCAAAGTGAAGTAAGCAGAACCAGGAGAACATTATACATAGCGGCAGCAACACTGTAACAATGATCAGCTGTGAATGATTTAACTCTTCTCAGCAATACAATGATAAAAGACAGTTCCAAAGTATTTATGATGAAAAATGCTATCCACTCCCAGAGAAAGAACTGATGGAATTTGAACGCAAATTGAAGCACATTTTTTAAAACTTTCTTTATTTTTCTTGGTCTGTGTTTTCTTTTACAACATGACTAATATGGAAATATGTTTTGCATGTCTGCACATTTATAACCTATATCAAATTGCTTGCCTTCTCAATGAAGGGGGAAGGGAAGGAGAGAGAGCATTTGGAACTCAAATTTTAAAAAAATGAATGTTTAAAAATATTTTACATGTAATTGGAAAAAACAAAAAATTTGAAAAAATAAAAAAGAACCCTATGAAAGTGGAAGTGAGAGATGCTAGAAGTCAGAGGTAAAGACAGAGAGCATTGGAGGCATGGGAAATGGCCACCAGAGCATACAGAGAGCAAAGTGTACAAGATCAGAAAGGTAGGGAAGGAGCCAGGCTGTGAGAGGCTCTGTAAGCCAAACAGAGGCTTCTATATTTGATCCTGGTGATAAGAGGGAGCCATTGGAGCTCCCTGAGTAAGGGAGGTGCCAGAGTCAGACCTACACTTTAGGGCAAACAGAATGCTAAACAATAGTACTGGTGGGTGGTGACAAGAGCTTGTACTCAGGAGGCAGCTATAGAAGGAAAGAGAAGAGGAGCCATACAAAAGTGGTCAAGGTAAAAATGGCATGAGCTAACAAAAGATTGGACTGGCAGCACCATGCTGGGCACAGGGAAAATGTCAGGATAAGCAAGGCATGGTCTCTGCCCTCCACCCAGTAGAGGTTATGACAAATAGACACAGATAAATCAAATAGAAATGAGGATGTGGAACGTGCCTGAAGCTGAGGGTAGGCTTCCCTGACAAGGTGCCATTTGATCTGGGCCTTGAAAGACGGGCACAAAATCAACAGGACATACGGAATCAGATTGTGTTGGTCAACTTTCGGTGGTACTTTAATATAAATCATGAGAAAACTGTATTACTTTAGAGGGCTTGGTATATGCTAATTATCAGGCACTGATCATATCTCATAATAAATCACTGAATAGCAATGGATAATGAATGATTAGCACATTTCCCAACAATTATATTAATGTACCATGAAAGTTCACAGAGACAACCCGATGCATTACACAGGAAGTAATGGGGAGAGGATATGCTCTCTGCCTATACCAGGGGCAAACGTACAGAGGAGGGGAAATATGGAACGCAGGATTTTGGAGTTAGTGCTGGAAGGGACTTAACAGAAGCCACTGAGTCCAAGCTCCCCAATTTACAGATGAGGAAACTGAGGTCCAAGAAGGCACAATGACTTAAGATCACAGAATCATAGATTTCGATCTAGAAGGGACCTTATAGAGACCATTAAGACCAGTCCCCTCATTCTGTAGATGAAAAAACAGGCTAAGTGACTTGTCCAAGGTCACACAGCTAATACAATGTCTGAGACAGGATTTGAATTCAGGTCTTCCTGGCTCCATCTACTATGCCGCATTGCCTCCTATTTGGGAGATGGTAAAAAATCCGTTTGGGTAAAATGAGAGTCCATCAGAGGGAGTAGAGTGGGATAGTGCTAGAAAATCCACCAAAGCTAGATTGAACATAGAAAGTCTTTATACATAGAGACTACTCTACCAAAGCAGTCTCTGTCACAGAAGAGTATCCTGGGAATGAAAAATTATTTGACCTGCCCCAAGACACAAAGTCAGTCTGTGTCAGAAGCAGGACTTGAACCCAGATCTTTGTAGTTCCAAGGTCAGACCTCTATCCATAATGCCATGATGCCTTGCCATTACCACTTAGCCAACTTTAAAATATGTCCTTTAGGGAAACTAATATGGTAACAGTGGGTATGGATAAAACTAAAGAAAACATAATTGGTAGAAGTAGCAGCTGCACCAGCCCAGACTATGGAGGAGGCTCATATTGGAGGAACACCAAAGGCGCTGAAGGCAGGATTCTCTAGACAACCAGAAGAAAGGAGGTGACCAAACACTTAAAGACAAAATGAGACATCTTTACTACCAAAAAAAGGCAATTAAGAAAACAGGAATAACTGCCGATCCATGTGACGACTCTCTTTAAAAAAAAAAAGGATTATAAACTTAGTATTACACATCAATACAACTAATTAAAATGGCTTTGTAATCATTTACATTTAAATCAATTAATTTCAACGCCTAAAATAGCATAAGCCCTTCTCAGTGACTCCCTCCAAGGGCACCTCAGGATTCTGCGTTTGCCCATTCATTCTCATTTGCTTTCCTTCCTCTACGGTGCCAGCGTGTGCTTTGTTCACACATTTCTGCTTCCCCGGCCTGGCGGTATTTCATTAAGGTCTTTCTGGCTTTCTTTATATTGCTCAAACTTGTTGTTCTTAATTGCATTATAGTATTCCATTACATTAATGCACCACGATTAAGTCAAGCAATTCTTCTGTTGTTGGGTGCTTGCTTTCCCGTATCTTCAGAATCTTTAATGGGAAACACACACACACACACACATCCCTTCTCAAATACCCATCAAGGATACCCTTGGGGTGTGAGTGCCTGCGTGTGTGTGCATGTGTGTATGCATGTGTGTGTATGTGTATGATATCCTTGATGAAGATCTGAGAAGAGGCGTGTGCATGTGTGTGTGTATGTGTGTGTGTATTATCCTTGATGAAGATTTGAGAAGAGAACAGGCACATTTTTGCTAACAGTTTTTTCTTCATCATTATGAACTTGACAAATATCAATAAACATGACTATAGGATCATAGATCTAGAAGGTGAAAGAAGCACGGGGCCATAAGAGGATTGTGAAAGGCAAATCAATCATCCCTCTTACTCAGAGTGAAAGGTTGGAAGTGCCCCAGCCACGCATGAGTCAGAGATTCCAACCTTGATTGATAGGGAAGCTTTCACCAATTCTTTTTTCTAACTATAGAATTTGACCTTCTTTCCATTTGGTGAAAGACTTAGTTTGGATGCTCCATTGGCTTGATCCCTACAGTGCTACAATGGATACAGCACTAGGCTTAGAGTCAGGAAGACCTGAGTGCAAATCCGGCCTCAAACACGAGCTGTGGGACCCTGGGTAAGTCACTTAACCCTGTCTGCCTCAATTTCCTCATCTGCATGAGCTGGAGAAGGAATGGCAAATCATTCTACTATCTTTGCCAGGAAAACCCCAAATGGGATCATGAAGAATTGGAGAGGACTGAAAATGATTGAATGACAACAGAACTCAAAGCTTCTGAACTCAAAGATCCACCATCCTAACCTCCCAAACAGCGGGAACTATAGTCATCTGCCACCATGCCTGCCTCCCCCTTATTTTTACAGATGAGGAAGGAAAGCAAAGAAGTGACCTATGGGCTCATAATTTAGAGCCAGAAGGAACCAGAGAGGTCATTTTGGTCTAATTCTACTCCTGCATGTTATACTTGAGGACACTGGAATCCAGGGAGGTTGAATAATTTTGCCAAAGGTCACACAGGTGGTAAGCAATAACAATAAAATTTGAACAAGTCCTCTGACTCCCAAACCAGTATTCTTTCCACCGTACCATACAACGAAGATCAGAAAAAGAGCACAGGAAACTAAATCTCCACTAAGTATAGCTTGTTGTAGTTGGGTTTGGTTTTTGCTTTTTTGTTTTTAATTTAACATTGTAATTTCAACATTTCCCTGTTATCTCTGTCACCTTCTAAACTTCCTTCTGTTCTCTTGTGTTTATTTTTTTAATGATTCATTGATGAACTCTTTTTTCTTTTTTTTCTCATATCACTCTCCCTACCCCCCACTTGCCTCACAAATCTCCTCTCCTAGAAAAATAATAAAAGCCCCTGCTTGTAACAACCAAGTAGTCACATAAAACCTATCATTGGCCATGTTTGAAAAAGGAGGTCTCAACAAACATCATTCTGCAGGAGAACACATCTTGACAGGCACAGAATTGATGGAAAGATGCAGAGAATACCAGCTCCCACTGTGTCAATTGTCTGTTGACTAGAAAGAAACATTTGATTTGGTAGTGCTGAATGCTACCTTGGGGGATCTTGTTCTACAAGGTGTTTCCCATGAAAATGTTAAGACCATACACAGTTCCTTTAAAGATGCCGTAACTGAGACTGCCGTGTTTGATAATTCTAGAGAGAAAAGGCCCTCCCTTTTGTGGAGCTTAAACAAAAGAGAGGTTTCCTAAAAATGGTAAGGTCCTTTAGATACTCCTATATGCCAACAAGTTTGTGTTGACCGTACCAATGCCCAGTACACTATGGCGCCTCCTGGAGGAGATTTATAACTAATCAAAGTGTGATCCAACCATCCACATGGGGAAAACCCAGTGGATGAAAAACGTCTTATGTCCAAGAAGTTCAGAAAGATACACAAAGAGGGTAATTTTATTCTTAGGGATTGGGCAATTTCAATGCTATAAGGAACTCTACAATACAGATCAGCACTTTCTCTGTAATTTATGTTGCTCTGTTGTTTCAGTCATGCCTGATTCTTTATTGAATCCCATCTGGAGTTTCCTTCAAAGGGATCCTGTATTGATTTGCCACTTCCTTCTCCAGATCATTTTACAGAGGAAGAAACAGAAGCAGAGTTAAGTGACTTACCCATGGTCACATTGCTTCAAAGCGTCTGGGGCCAGATTTGAACTCATGAAGATGAGCCTTCCTGATTCTAAGCCCACTGCTCTATCCACTGCATCAATCAGAAACCACCCAGTCGCCCCCTGTAATTTACAGCCTTAAAGAATTGCCTGAGGTCCTGAGATGTTATGTGAACTGCCCCGGGTCATGAAGCCAGTTTGCATCAAAGGTAAGACTCAACTCAGGTCTTTCTGGCTCTGAGGCCAACTCTCTTACTACTACACCTTGCTGCCTTTCTTTGTTACTAACTTGTAAGACCTAATATAAACTAAAAAACAAAACAAAACTGTACAAACTTCAAACTTAGTTTCTTATACAGTTCATATTTTTCTTTGTATAGTGAAATATTTGTGTTGGTGATTGTTAAAATCACAATAATAATACATAAACAATATTAATAATATGTAATGATAAAATAAATAAATCATAATAACAAAGAAACAAGGCGCTATTGGCTAGTCCCAGGAATTTGATTTGCAATATTTTTTGTGTCCTGGATGCCTCTGGGCCTCCTGGGGAAGCCTACGAACCCCTTCTCAGAAGAATGGCTTTAAAAACATAAAACAACAGGATTACAAAAGAAACCAATTACGCTGAAATTCTATTGTCAAAATATTTAAAAAGAAGATTTCGGTTGGGATTCACCCAAAGGACAACAGAGAAACATATGATGGGCACTGCTGTCATTTTGTTCTGTAGTGACTGATTAATCTATTCATCCACAAGCATCCATTAACACATCTGCTTTGGATATCTTAAACTCAAACCTTCAGGTGTGGAGGTGCACTGCTTGGTTGGGAAAGCCAGACCTGGAGCTTAAGGGAAGCCCTGAGGCTGGACACAGATCTGAGGGTCATCTGCCCATGAAGCCAGGAGACTGGCTGGCTCACCAAAGGAGAGGGTGCTGATAGAGATCCACAGAAGGACAAGGGAGAGAGCCTGGCAGAACTCTGCATTAAAGATGAGAATGAAAGAAGGAACACTGGGAAACAAGAAAGGGAAAATGTCAGCAAGATGTGAGAACCAGGAGAGAGTGTTATCAGGAAAGCCAAGGGATGACAGAAAATATATCAAAAGAGTCAACAGAATCGAATGTTGCACCGAGACCACAGAGGATGCGGGATGAGAAGAGGGACCTAGATTTGGCAGAGAGGAAGTAACTGGTGACCTCTGGGAGAGCAGTGTCTATAGAATAATGATAGAAACCAGATTGCTGAAGGCAAGTAGATGGAGGCAGCCAGTATAGATGCTTCATTCAAGGAGCTTAGGCAGTAAAGGGGGAGAAAGACAAATGGGATGGTAGCCCAATGGGATGGTGGGATCAAGGGAAGGTTTCCTTTGGGACAGAGAGACTTAACCCCAAAGACAGAAAAAGACTGAAGACACAAGAAGGAGAAGGGTTGAGTAATCAGTCATCATATGTGATTTCCCTTTATGCATTCTACAATCCATTTCCCATCTCTATGCCTTTGCCTAGGCTGTTCCCAATCTTGGAATGTATTCTCTTTGCTCCTCACCTCCATTACTTAGAATCCCTAGGTTCCTTCAAAGCTCAGCTCAAATGTTACTGCCTACAGGAAGCCCCCCCCCTCCCCCTGATTCCCTTTAGCTATGCATGCCACCACCCATAAATTATCTTGTATTTATTCCATATATATAAGCTTAGGGTGGTTTCCCCAATAGTTCAGAAGTGCTCTGAGGGATAGAATGGTTTCATTCTTGTCTCTGTACCTCCAGCACCTTGTACAATGTCTACTGCATAAAAGCCACTTAAAATGGCTTGTTGGAGCATCGATTCAGAGCTGGAAGGAACCTCAAGGGCCAACTAGTTCAACCCCCTTATTTTACAGATGAGGAAAGTGAGTACAAGGAAGGGAAATGATTTAGATTCATGATCACAGGCATGAAGGAAGGCAGGAAGGTGGGATGGGTCTCGGGATTCTGGGTCAGTCTCATGGGGAAAGTGGTCCTGAAACCTCCTTCTCCATTCCTGCCCCCACTCTGGAATCCAAAGATGTATCTCATGCACCTGGTAAAGACACATGTCATGGGCAAAGGAGATGGGAGGAGGGAGGTGACAGAGACAGGTAGCGTGCCCTCCACCAAATTTCTGGGAATTAAGGGAAAACCAGAGTGGCATTCATAGGCTCAAAGAAGCACACAGCTCCAGACCTTAGATGCCATCCAATTCCCTCATTTATAGCTAGAAGAAACCAAAGCCCAGGGAAATTACTCGACTTCCCCAGAAGGAAGGTAGGTGGTATTATTATCCCTACTTTATAGTTGAGGAAACTGGGGAAACCAGGTTAAGTGACTTGTCCAGGATAACAGAACTAGTAAGCATCTGAGGCTGGATTTAAACTCAGGTCTTCTTGATTCTAGGCCAGGTGCTCTATCCACTGGGTCACCAGCTGCCTCTAGGCAGGCTTGAAAGCTACTGAAAAGAAAAAAACTAGGAGAGAACCCTGGATAGTTTTGAAAAAAGAAAGGGCTCCCCTGACCCTTCCTCTCATTTTGAGCATTGAGGCACGGACAAGTCTTGGGTTTTAACTCGGCCTTTGGAGTGAGATAGGGGATAAATGAACTCCCCTTCAAATAGCTTTGATTTTGTTAAGAAAGTGGATAGGGTGGGGGTAGCTAGGTGGCACAGTAAATAGAGCACTGGCCCTGGAGTCAGGAGGACCTGAGTTCAAATCCAGCCTCAGACACTTAACATTTACTAGACCTTGGGCAAGTCACTTAACCCCAATTGCCCTGCCTTCGCCCTCCAAAAAGAAAAAAAAAAGAAAATGGGGAAGGATGACATCTGATGAGAACGGGGCATTGGGGAGAGAGGAAGAAGCTGGGAAAAAGCAAGGGATGGGCAGTCAGGAAGTGATCCAAAGACACAGACTGCCAAGCGGCAGTGAGGGCCTAGTTGCTTTCACATTAAGTCAAGAATGGGGAAAAAAAATAAATCATTGAGTTTTGAGACTTTATTTTCTATGAAGAAAGGATTAGTAGGAGAAACGGCAGGTGATCAAAGGACCGACCTCCCTCGTTCTCAAGACTCACCCAGAGAGAAGCCATCTTGATGGACCAGCCAGACCTTCTCTGTCTCGTGCCAGGCTTCCTCGGCGGCAATCTGCTCCTCTGTCTTGGCCTGTTGGGGGAGTGAGGATATAGAGTCAGACTTAGGTTCTGGGGGGCTGAGAGCACACAGGAAGAGAAGACGGAAGAGGATTTGGACAAGGAGGATGGACACATGGCGAGAGGGAGAGGGGAGGAAGAGGCAGCAGGTTCTAGTGGACCAAAAAGGGACACAACAAAAGAAGACAAAAAACTGGGAACACTTGGAGTGTGGCCTGGAGGACGGAGCACAGGAACGGGTCAAAGATGGCCAAACCAGCCAGAATCTTTTTTAAAAATGGGAAGGTGGGGAGAGGAGAGATCCCACGCAAGGTCAGGACTATGGAAAATCCAAACTGTCCTTAGACGTCCATTTCCTTCTCCCTACAAAGTCTGTCGGGTCACTGACCCCCAGAACTCTGCTCCAACAAAAAAAAGTGACCACCCCACCCTGGGCCACAGTAACTAAGCAGGGAACACATCCATGACCAGTCCTCCATCAAAAGGAACAGTTTGCTCCTGTATGGTGCCAAGGAGATATGTGTGTTTTTGGGTACCCTCCTACAAAAGGTGGGCACTGGTACCTCTCAGCCTTGACCCCTTCCTCCCCAGCACCCTGCAGGAGAGTGCCCCCAGCACATGGGCCAGCTGCCCATAGGATTTCTCAGTCACAGATGGGCCCTTCTCCCACCAAAATGCAAACGGGGACACAAATGCGGACGTACTACGCATGATCAGAGAAACAACAGGATTAAGGGGAGTACTGTACTGCATCAAACAGAGGTGAAAACTTGCATGCCAAGGCACAGACATGGGCACGAGGGAGTGAAGGGAACCTACAGATGCTGTGGTGGGAACAAATTGGATACAGGTCCCAGCAGATGGTGCCAGGCCTTGGGCTGCCAAACCTGAGCCAGCAATGCAGGGGGTTGAGGCCCAGAGAGGCCAAGTGTACCAGCCATCGAGGAAGAAGGAAGGAAAGGTTTGAAGAAAGAGTTAATCCTTCACTCCTAGTAACATATACCTGAGCAGGTGAGCTGGGGGTTGAGGGGAGCCAGCTGGGAGACGGAAATCAAACCATGCATTAGTTCGGAAAGAGAAAACGTAGAGGCGAGAGAAGACTTATCCCTGTCCCCTGGGGCTCCCTTGGATGGGTCCCTTTGCAACACAGGGGTTGGCAGATAACAGATATTCCCCAGGGGGCTGGAGCAAATGACAGGGAGAGGGGGGACCCATCAGGCTATGATTCTGTCCCCTCGGCCTGAGCAAGGGGATAGGACTCCAGACTCTAGGTCAGCTTCATGGGGAGAGCTGTCCTGAAATCTCCTTCCCCATCCCTGCCAGTCCCAGGTTATGGCGCATGTCACAGGGAATGGCAGAGCTGACAGAAAGAAGGGGACAGAGACAGGTAATGTGCCCTCTGCCAAATTTCTGGGAGTTAAGGAGAAGTTTGAATTCTGTACTCATAGACTCAAAGGAGGATAGCTTCAAGCTCGGAAGGACCTTGGATGCCATCCAACTCCCTCTTATTATAGGGGCAGGAAAGCTATTGCATGACTCACCCAAGCCCAATATTCTTTCTACTGGACTATCTGCTGCCTCCCTCTCTAGCTCTGAATTGTGCCACTAATAAACTGCATGCCTTTGGCCAAGTCACTTGCTTCCCATACCAAACTTCCATTTCCTCATCTGTAAGATGAGGGACAACAAGGGGGTGCCATGGTGCACAGAGTGATGGTCCTGGAGTCTAGAAGACTCACCTTCCTGAATTCAAATCTGGCCTCGGACACCTACTAGCTGTGTGACCCTGGGCAAGTCACTTAACCCTGTTTGGTTCAGTTTCCTCACCTGTCAAATGAACTGGAGAAGGAAATGGCAAACCACTCCAGTATCTCTGCCAAGGAAACCCCAAAATGGGGTCATGAAGAGTCAGACATGACGGAACAACAAGGACAAAGCATGGGGAAGGAAATGACAGGGACGAGACCTTTGAGGTCACCTGAAGGTCTGGTATTTTATGATTACAATGAGACACCTCTCAGAGGCCACTGAGACCAGCCCCCTGGTTTCACAGAGAAGGAAACTGAGACCAAGAAAGGAGTGCTCTGCCCAAGGCTTCACGTGTATTCAGTGGCAGAGCTAGGCTTACACCCATCGGACTTTGCTCTGACAAAACATGAAGAGCAACTTGGCATAATAAACACGCCTTCTGGAGATAGAAATAGTCCAAATAAGTATATATGATATATGTAAATATATAATATAAATAAATGAATATAGTCTTGTTTTCCCCCAAATATATGTAGCTGTTGTAATTAATAGATTATAACTAAAATGTTACTACTAGTTTTCCGGTACTTTTTTATCCACATGGAATTTCTACATCAATGGATAACTGGAAGTATAATTACTATGACCCATCGAGAGGGATTAATGAATTTTGTTTAGAAGCTGAAAAAGCATCACAGGTATTACTGGCTGAGTTGGGGCACTAAAGTGCATTAACTCTGATTCTGAGCTGCAGTTCCCCTTTTGACCACCAGATGGGGACAGAGAACAGCTCATGCTCAAGCTGGCCTGGTACATGTACATGGTCCCATTCATTCATTCTATATCCATAGGAGCCCAAGGGACGCTGGGGCCCTAGGACATCTGAAGCCGGTGTTAGTTTTCTCTTCATTCCAGGAGAAAATAAACACGCAGCCCCAACTCCTGCCTTGAAGACTGGCCAGGCCAACATGTTACATGCAGGATAACCAGCCAGTCACCAAGAACATGGGTCAAGGAGGCTGTTCCATGTGGTCAGCTGGCATCCCTCTGCCCAGGAGCATGGACCAAGGAGGCTGCTCCATGTGGTCAGCTGGCATCCTTCTGCCCAAGAACATGAACCAAGGAGGCTGTTCCATGTTCTCAGCTGGCATTCCTCTTCCCGAGAACATGGACAAAGAAGGCCACTCCATGTGCTCAGCTGGCATCTCTCTGCCCAAGAACCTGAACCAAGGAGGCCACCCCATGTGCTCAGCTGGCATTGCTCTGACCAGAAACATGGACCAAGGAGGCTACCTCATGTACTCATCTGGCATCCCTGTGTCCCACTCCCCATGATGCCATCATAGCCAGATCCTATCTCAGGGGGCTTCACAGCTATGTAAGGTCCACCTGGGGAGACCCAAAGTCCAGGATCCAGGCCAGAGAGGTCATTTACCCTTCTGAGTGGTACAGAGGGAAAGAGGGGAACATGAACAGGGGCACGTGGCCTTACACTCCAGCATGAGGCCCGAGCACAGACACCCGCCCAGGCGCAGACCAGGGGCATTGGTCGGTCAGTGGAAGCAGAGGGTTCTTGAGGGCAGGGGCACCCTACCTGGTTCTGGGCGGTAGAGACGGCCTCAGTGTCCAGCTGACAGCAGCAAAAAGAATGAAGGAGAGAGGGGAAAATAAGATGGGTGAAAATACAAGCAGAAGATGGGCACATACCCTCCATCTGGTACAAGACAGGCATAGGAGCATCTGTATACCACTGCCATGGCATGGGCGGGGGGGAAAGGTGATAGGTCGTAGGATGAGAGAAGGTCAAAGCTGGAAGAGACCTCAGAGGCCAATGAGATCCAACCTACCCCTTCCAGAGGACCATCACTGGGCAGTGCAGCCAAGGACAAGCCCTTCAGGCGACCAGAGGGCAGTGGGAGAGTCCCAGCTCATGGTCTCCAAATAAGAGGCCATACAATAGCACAAGACCCTCATCCCACTGAAATAAGCCATGGTGATGGGGAAGGCAGCCCCATACCTTTGGCACACAGGGCCTCAGCCAGCTCCCACCAAGCACCAGGAAGCATGGGGGTGCCAACTCAGCCCCAGGGCCAGGGTCCTCTCCAAGCCAGGCACTTGAGTGCTGAGCTTCAGCAGTGGCTGGCTGACTCTGGCTACATGGAGCTCACAATGCGCCTCTCAGTCCCTAGCAAGACGCTCAGTCCAAGACCCAGAGCCCAACCCAGGGCCCTCAGTTGGACTGAATGGAATGGAGTCATTCAGCACAGCTCAGGACCAGTCTGTCCCTTCCCCCAGGGTGATGAAAGAAATCCCAGAGATGTGGTCCAACTTCCTTATTTTATGGATCAATTGGATCAATCGTTGATTTTACAGGGAAGGGAACTGAGGCCCAGGGCTATGAAGTGATTTACCCAAGGTCACACAGGCAGCGAGCATTAGAGGCAAGATCTGAACCCCAGCTCTCACACCAGGGCCAGGGATCTTGCCACTGGACCACACTGCCTCTCTGTTCCCTGGCTACACCTCATTCTCTTTTGCTCTCTTCAATAGTGCCCAGGGACCTATAAAGAGGCCCCAAGCAGCTATTTGCCCTCCTCCATGGTGGAGGGAGTTTGCCATGTGGATCACCCAGGACTAGCCTTCTTGTTTGTAGCTATCTGACGCCACCCCAGAAGCTGGACCTCCCACCCTAGGAAAGGGCATGAGCCAACCATTCTTAGGCTCTCCTGAAAAAGGGCCCATCTCTAAGTTAATGACCGTCCCCAGGGACTCAGAGCCACAAGTCAGCCACAGCACACCTCCCCTCCCTCTCATTAAATCAATGGGTCCCATCATCAGACCCAGACCCAGGCAGCCCCTGTCCCCACTGCTCCCCATCTCCCTTTCACCTGCTTCTGAGCAGGCTCAATACCCCGTGGCCATCCCTCCTGACCCACATTCCACCAGGCCGAGCTGGTGCAACATTTCCCACAGGTCCAGATGCCCACATCTTACACATACATAGTTACTCTCCTGCACTCTTGTGACCCTCAGGGTATAAGCTCCTTGAGGGTAAAACTGGTGTTTTTGTCCTTCTCTGTATCTCCAAACCTTAAGCAAGGGCCTGGCACAGAGTTAAGTCCTTACTAAATGTTTAGCAGTCAGTAATTGGGCCAGATTCCTACCCTGACACCCACTACAGTGCCCACACACAGGAAGGGGGCAAGAGACACTGGCCCACCCCAAACTCAAGGGAGCAGAGGTGGGAAATCAGCCCCCTCGCTGGGGCCTTCTCTCTTTAGTGAGGCAGAGGGGGGGGCCCAGATGGATGTCCTAACACACAAGCTTCCCTGCCTCAATACACCCCTCCCCAGGAACTGAGACCTAGACCCCCAGACCACCCGCAGCAAGGAGTGCCTGGGGGGCACAAGGAGACCCCCCCAAAGAACAGAAGGAATTACGGAAGTCATGAAGATCCTCTCCAGCCGCGCACGTGCCTCCTCTCCGGGGGTTGGCTGGGCTTCCAGGACGGGTCCTGCCTAGAGGTTAAACCAGCATTAGTCCTAACCCTGGGATGGGGTGGCACCTTTTGCCAGGCCCCTGGCCTGTGATGTCAGGGAAGGACAGGGAAGACCAGGGGTAGGGGAGAGAGGCCGAGCTCTGGGGAATTTCCAGACCATCTGGGGAGAAGAACTAAAGGGTCCCTTGGAGCCAGCTACTGGGACCACTAGAAAATCATGGGGTTAAAAAGCAAGGCCCTGAGAACCAGTGGTTCAGAGTAAGAAGGGACCTTCAAACCATCTGGCCCAAAGGGACATCGTCTAGACTTCAGAGCCCATTTAATGTCCATAACTCCAATAACAGCAAAAATGCTGGTGTTTACTTGGGGCTCTGAGGTTTGCAGAGCCCTCCACAGGTTCCACCTCATCTGATCCTCCTCCAGGAAACAAGATCCAGCTTCAGCCCTCACTAGCCGGGCATCACTCCACACTCTCATCTGTCAAATGGGGAGAATACGGGCACCTCCCTCACAGGATCGTGGTGAGAAGTGGCTCCAACCCCCTCATTTTCCAGATGGGGAGACTGGGGCCCAGGGAGGTTCAGTAACTTCCCTGGGTAACACAGCTAGTGAGTGTATGAAATGAAATTGAAATCCATCTTCCTAACTCGGCCCCTCTCCCCTGTGCCAAGCTGCTTTTCCCATATACCACACAGACACATTGAGGGAGCAGGGCTGTGCCCTGGGAGCCCCAGGGAATCTCAGTGATTGGTGTGTGTGAGTGGGTAGTAAGGTTATATTGATCTGGAGAAATAAAACAAGATTCCTGAACTCAGGCCCACCGCCTCCTGGCCCCCACTCCCCAGAAGAACTATGTGGTTTGAAACACTTTGCTCCTAAAACTCCAATGCAACTTGGCAGAGAAACATGACAATGGTGCCACCCCCAACTCCACGTGCCCCAGACACACAGTGAAGCCTTCCAGCAGGACAACGGGAGTGGCATGGAGGGGTGGAAGGTTGCAAGCATGCATCAACCAAAGAAGCACAGGTCTGGCTGGGAGAAACCTCAGAGGCCATCGAGCCCAACCCCTTTGTTTTACAGATGAGGAAACCGAGACACAGGAAAGTTAAATGACTGAGGTGGGTTCTGAAACCCAGATCTTCTTGACTTATTTGGTACATCAGGCTGCCCCCCAAATTAGAGGAGTTGGTGGGTGGAGGGAGTGGAAATGTCAGCACAGAAAGAAGCCAAAGAAAAGCGCTCCCCACCTCTGGGGTCACCTGCATGGAGGACTCTGCTGGCAGTCCCTACCTTGACACACCACCAGCACCTTCCTCCCTCCCTCTACCCCCACCCTCTTTCCTAGGTTTTGCTAAAACAGTGTATTAATTAGGAGACAGGAACCATTCCTGGCCCAGAGGGCTCCCAACAGAGCAAAGTGGCCCAAGGGTAAACATTTTCCCTGGGAGGGGGGGTCTTCCGCCAGGTATGATGCTACCCCAGGGCTCTCTTTCTAGGAAGGAGGTGCTAGAGAGTGTCTGGGGCATTGCATGGCCCAAAGAGAACCCTCTGGGAGTGGGTCTTACAAAGGTTTGGATCTCTGAAGCCAAGCTGAGTAATATCCAGGAAGGGAGGTTCACAGTGTTGGCATCACACCCCTTTAACCAAAAGGATACCGAACACCTTGCACCCCAGCCTCCCAAGCATGCACTGTTACTTGGGGGAGGCCAATGAAGTATAAGCCTGGGAGAAATAGGGTAGTGCCACTGCTATGGGCAAGAGAGGTTAGTAACGCTCCAGACAGGGATAACAGTACCTCCTGCTGGATGCCAGGAGCTGGCACCTGGGGAAGTTCAGCTGGGGCGTGGTCTGAGTTGGGGATAACATCTGGCACAGTGTCTGCATCCTCCTTTGGTGGAGTTGGGGAGCACGGCTTTTTCACAGACTCAGGCTCTGCCAGGGAATCTGGCTTCTTGGCCGGGCCCGCTTTCTGGCCTGTGGGCCTCTCCCCTGCCTTCTCAGAGGCCGGTCGGTTCCGTGGCTTATGTTCTTTGCCTTTCCCTCGAGACATCAGGCTCCTAAGGCCCAGGGAGATCTCATCCTTGGTTGGCTCCTTCTTTGCTTCAGGTTTGAGTGGGAGGGGAGGAGGACTGGGGGCAGGGGGAACCTGAGGGACCTTTCCCCCCTTCTTAGCATGGGCAGGGAGTTCAGGAGGCTTGGCACCTTTGGCCGGAGCCTCCCTGGCACCTCCAGGCTCATCCCCAGGGAGCACCTTGCTCACCACCTTCCTTACAGCCTTTGCCACCCGACTGCTGGAGACTCCCTGGGGCTCCTCCCCTTGAGGCTCAGATGAGGTTGTCCCCAGGCCATTCATGGAAGGCATAGGGGTGTCACCATTCAACACGTGGGCAGGGCTACTGGGTCTCTGGCAGGTCTCCACGGGCACTGGGCTTCTGAGGGGGGAGGCTCTGTCCTTCACGGTGCCCTCTAACTACATTTAAAAACATGGGGAGGAGGGGGCATCAGAGTGAGGCCCTTAGGCCACAGCCCCTCCATGCACAGGGGGAGATGTAAGGACAACCTGGCCCAGTGTCTCCCCTACCCTCATACCCCAACATCCAACAGATTCTGTAAAAACCAGCCACACACACACACACACACACACACACACACACACACACACACACACACACACACACACAGAGCCACCCCTTCCAGTCCTAGCTGGAGCCCAAGAACCGAAGTCTTTATCTATTGGTGAAAGAAATCTGCAACAAAGCCTGGCCAAGACTCAGGATTTCCCCTTCTAGACATCCTGCCACTCCCAGCTTATCTTCATCCCAACTCCTCTTTGCCCTCTCTCCTAAATTCTCATCTCATCACCAGTCCCTCAGTGAGTACCAAGGACAGAGAAGGAAAAGCCCCTCACCCTGGGCTTCCTGTCCCATCTCAATCATCAGGGCCCCTCCATGCCTCCATCCCATGCCAGTCTTCTGGGCTGAGTTCAGACCTAAGTCTTGTTCATACCTCAGTGCCCAGAAGTAGAGAAAAGGTCAGGGGAGTGCCTTTTCTCTCCCAAACCAGGGTCTCTTCCAGCTCTCCTCTTCCTCCCTGCTTCTTTGGTGGCTTTTCCAGCTCCCAGACACCACCCCCATCCACCTTAAACCCAGTCAAGGAGTCCATTAAGTGCCTTCATCTGCTTGGTTTCTGGCTCTGCTCTCAAGAGCTCCTCCTTTCCATAAGATCCTTTAAGCATCATGTTACTGGGCTCCCGAGGATGGGGAGGCAGGGAAGTAGGGGTATGGAGTCATTTCTGGCCTATGATGAGTTAACCACTCAAGCTGATAGCAAAGCTCATCCCTCCCTCCATCCTCAAGCTGATGGCAAAGCTCATCACCCCTCCCTATCCTCACCCCCACCCCCAAGCCTGCTGACGCTACCTCTCCTGAATGCTGGGGAACAACAGCAGAGCTGGCCAGCAGTCAGCCTGCAGTAAAGTCAACCCATAATGACAAATCCATCCCCTCCCTACCCTGGAGAAGCCTGGAATCCAGATGGGGAGCGCAGCCCCAACCCAAGAGGACATCACTGAGAAACCAGAGTCAGGGGGCTCAGGGCTGGCTTCCCTGTAGATCCAAGCTGCCAGAGGGCATGACGTTAGGTGCCAGGCTTGGTATTTTCTCTCTTTGGCTAGTGAGACGCTACCCCAACTGCATTACAGGAGGCAGCCCCATGCTTACAACAGGCCTGGGTTCAATCTGCACCCCCTATTCCAAAGAGTTGTAAAGAAGCCCACAGATATCTTCTGCCAAGATCCTCCCCAGGCCTTGGTGGTTCTTGGGCAATGAGCTAAGGAGGCATCTAGCCGTGTGCCACTGCAAGAGCCAGGCAGGCCAGGAGGGGAGAAATTCAGCACTGGCGACAGCCTGCTGCAGGTAGGAGTAATCCTGACCCCACCCCACAGAAGAAATTGCTCTCCCTTCCCTGAGGGTACCCAACCAACCTTGGGCCCAACCTGGGCCATATCAATGCTAATGGAGTGGGCATGGGGAAAGAGGTGAAGCTTGATGGTTACCCTCAGCAGGCCAATCAGGACACTCAAAGCTTGCCCTAAAATTTTCCCACCTAGGATACCTTCCCATTTATCCTGTGCCCCACCCCTACAAACACACATCTAGAATTCCAGTGGTTCTGAAGTCTCCCAGAGGTAAACATATGACTTTCCCAGTCTGAACACTGAAGCCCTGATTCACAAAGCTGCTTAGTCAGAAGAGGAACATTTTCTCTTCCAAACACGACCCCATCCGATGTCTAGGGAATTGTGGGGTGGGAGGAAAATTGCTGGAGGGAGGAAGGTGGAGAGGAGAGAAGACTCATCTTCTTGGGCCATGAAGGAGGAGCCTTCATTCCTCTCTGCCCCCCTGACCTCTATCTCTAGCCTCAGCTCAGCTCCCTATGGATACTTCCCCAATCTCCCTTTCTGCCACCATATTCCTCCTGCTTGAAGGCAGGGAGTGAGCATGTGTGTTGGGGGTGGGGTAAGGGAGAAGAAGGGCCTGCCTCAAGGTCTCCAGAGCAGAGCCACTGACCAGGGCTGAAGAAAGAAGGGCAGCAGCTGCATGGAGTCCCTTTCTGACCCCCCTCCTACCGGGAGCTGGCCACAGAAGCCTCTGCTCAGCTGAACTTCCTCAGTGTATTCCCCGTCACTCCAGCCAAGTTGGGGATCACAGGAGGCGGGCCAAAAGCTAAACAGAGGCTCCCCCCAGGGAAAAACTGTCTTCTTTTGGCCTTGCTGAAGTAGTTCTCTGACTAGGCAGTGGCACCTGCAGGTTCCTGACCCATTATCTCCCTGGATTCAGGAAGGAACGACATCCAGTAGTACCCCTCCCTTGATTTGTGATCTCTCCTCAAGCTAGTCCAGACCTCCAGAGGGGACCCACCCTGACCTACTCAGACACAGACACACACAGAGACACACACACAGACACACACACACTCCCAAAGAACACTTACAGCCCTCTCTTCTTTTCCAAGAGGGCTCGGCTTTGGAATAATCTTGTCCTCATCTTTAACCTAAGGGAGCAAAGAGGGGAGGGTCACCAACAGATTGAGGCTGAGGCCTGAGCTAAGACAGGGGAAAAGCATCCACGCTGGCCCTATTCTCCCAACAGGATGGAGCTCTGAGCTCTTCCTGTCACCAGGGATTGAGAGGAGGTGGTTGGGAGGCCCGTGTTGGTTAGGCGGTTTCCAATTCTGATATCTAAAAGCAATTTCAAAACTAAAAGGGGTCTTTTGTAGGATGAGAAATGGTAGGAGATTTGGAGCCGGAGGGACCTTGACCGGAGGTCATCAAATTCAACCCCCTTATTTTTCGAGTGAGGAAATAGGAGTACGGAGACTGAGTGAGCATATGAGTCACAATTTGAACTCAAGTCTTCCTAATACCAGATCCAGCAATCTATCCACTACTCCAAGCTATCACCATGATATGCTCCTTTAAAGCAGCAAGCCAAGCTCAACCCAACTGTCCAGAGTCCCTGCAGTCAGAGTAATACCACTGGTTGGGGCTAGCCCACTTTGAATAACACTGTCAAGCCAATTCACTCCCTACTTAACCACTGGCATTGCTCCTGGATGAGAGCAAAATAGCTTGAGCCACACA
>CM053593.1:363408776-363447636 GCA_028646575.1 Pseudocheirus occidentalis
CTCAATGTTCCATGAGCATCTCAAACTCAATGAGTCTAAAACAAGATCCATTCTGCTCACCACCACCCCTCCCCTCTACACAGCTCTTTTCCTAACTTGCCTGTTTTTATCAAGGACCCAATCCTTCCATTTCTGAAGGTCTGCAGCCTAGGACCCACCCTTTATTCTTCCCTCTATTCACTCCCTACTCCTCAGTATCCAATTAGTGCCAAGTCTTACCAGCTGCCATCCCCATCATCACTCTTCTCCATCCCTTCTTCCCTCTACTCACACACAACTATCTGTTCAGGGCTTCATCACTTTTTCACCTGATCTGTTTGTGACAGCCTCCTAATTATTCCCTCTGAATCTCCCAACAATTCATTCTCCACACAGCCCACAAATTAAGATTCCTAAAGTGAAGCTCTAACATGTCAATCTCCTGCTCAAGAAGTCCAACTGATGAGGCATCAAGGTGGCAGACTGATACAGCCCTGGGTCTGGAGTCAGGAATATCTGAGTTCAAATCCGGCCTCAGACACTTACTAGCTGTGTGACCCTGGGCAAGTCACTTCACCCTGCTTACCTCTGTTTCCTCATCTGTAAAATGAGCTGGAGAAGAAAATGGCAAAGCACTCCAGTATCTCTGCCCAAAAAAACCCCAAACAGCGTCACAAAGAGTCAGATGTGATTGAAACCAACTAAATGACAATGAAGTGTATTGAGGGGGAATTTTCCACAGAGAACATAGTGTGTCTGGCATCTTATTTCCTGCTGAAGGGAAGCAGAATCCAATGGCAGGTGAAATTTTCCACAGATCAATTTCTCCACAGGTCATTTCTTCGCATGGGATAAAAGCTTATGACCTTCCATGGGAGCACTTGGCCACTTTGTCCCCCAAAGCTCTCCTAGGCAGGCCTGAACACCTGCTTGCCTTTGCCCACCCCAGAGCTGAGGCTCTTAGGACGAGGGCATGATTGCTTGGTTGGCATCACCCATTCACCTGCCCCATAACTGTTTGGTCGGCTGTATCAGTCCCCCCCGTTCAACACTGGTGACTGGCCAGTGACTTCCTCTGCCCTAGCCCTGACACGTCCGTCAGACAGACCAATATATTAGGGGTCAAGAGAGCAAGGCCCAAGAAAGGAAATTGCTTGGGCGAGAATGTGGCAAAGAAGGGAAGACAAAATCCAAGAGTAATCGGCTCCATTGATACAATGAGTTCTTTCCTTTCCTTTGACTGACCTCAGGGATCAATGAGGCAATGTGGGATGGGTAAAAGGTAGGAGATGGGAGTTGGAAGACCTTGGTTATTCTTGCTCCCACCTCCTGCCCAAGGTCACTGGACTCTTCATGTATAAAACAAAGGAACTGGATTAGACAGCCCCTAAAGCTAGCTCTAAAGTCAATGAATCAATGACTCATGTGAAAATAAGTTCCATATGAATGTATATGGAAAATCTGTATCAAATCACACACTCTCTTGGTGGGGGAAGATGGGGAGAAAATCTGGAACTCAAAATCTCATAGAAGTGAATGTTGAAAACTAAAAATAAATTAGTATTTTTAAAAAATAAATAAAGTCTATGAACCAGTGACTTGGATTCTGATCTCAGTTTTGCTAGTACAAGTTTCACTTGGGTAGGACAGTCCCTTGATTTGATCATCTATGAAATGAGGGGCTGGACCAGATGACCTCAGCTCCCTTTGCACTATAAATTCTAGGCTCTTACTAGACTCTGGCCCGTGTTCCCTCTATCTTGGAACACAAAAAATATGATGAGAGACTTTGTTAAATGCTTTGCTAGGATCCAGAAATATTGTATTTCCATCATCTCCAGGATGTATCCATTTTGTAACCCTATTAAAAAAAGAAATGAGGTTAGTCTAGCAGGACTAGGGACCTTTAAAGAGACAGCGTGGGGCACTGTGGGAGTTGGAATCAAGAGAACCAGGCTTCAGATAAAAACCAGTTCTGGCCCTGACACCTCTGTGACATAGAACAAGGCGCTGCTTCCTTCTCTTTTGTAGTGGCAACCGCATTGGCATACACAGGACGGCTGCCAGTACAGGTTCTTAGATCTGCTTTACTAGGAAAGACTGCTCAAAAAAGGTGCCAACAATCTTCTTTTAATTACATTCATTAGTTTAGGGGAAAAGTCAGCACCCCGAACTTCAAAGAAAATCCAAACAAAGAAAATATAAGCAGAGAAATAAAATCCAACAGACAGGGTTTCTAACTGTCTGAGAAATTAGCACAGACCTATAGACAGATCCAACTGTCTGACTAAGGCAATACATGCATAGTTACCAGAGAGAGAAGCACCAACATCTGGGTTTTTCAAAGCTGGGGGGCGGGGTTCCTTAATGGCTACCCAGAGTCTCATAAGAACACTCTTCCAATGAGTGAGTCTCAAAGCAAAACGCTAACCTCAAGAGTATATATACACTTCTTTCAGGGTCAGAGGGCATCACAACCCTCACAACCCACTGCCTAATTACAAAGTAAGGTGTGAAAGCCTTCCTGAAAAACAAGCCTCCCCTAATCAAACTTCCCTTGATGGGCTCCACATAAGGCCTATTCATGGATGGAGAAGATCTTATATCCCAGTAACATTATATCTTTCAAATAAGAAAATTGAAGAAATAAATAAATAAAACAAGAAGATTGAACCAGGGGGGTCTCTGGGGTCCCTTCCAGCTCAGAACCATGACTCTACACATCCTTCAACCTCCCCAGGCCTCAGTTTGCTTCTTTATAAAGTGAAGGAATTGGACCAAATGGCCTCTGAGGTTCCTTCCAGCTCTAGAACTAGTATCTTAAGGTTTCTTTATACTTTGTGTCTCCTGCCTTAATGTCAGTTGTCCCTTCTTGCAGCCTCAAATATGCTTCTCTTAATCTGCTGTGGGTTACAAAGTTTCCAACCCAACCTAGTAGAATTTTATGTGAGCTAATAGCAGGGGAGAGGCGAGGGCCTGAGAGGCTTTCCAGTGAGGACAGTACAAGAGTTTCAGGATGTTGCAACATCTACTCCAGATGCTCGGAAACCATCTTGGCTGACCTAGTTCTCAATTAAACATACTGTGGCTAAGCTGAGAGTGCCCAGAAAGTAACCTCTGGATGAGCGAGGTGTTACAATATTTATACTGAACCCTGATGCAAATTACTCCTCATTCTTGTGATGCATTGGCTCTGACGGCTGGTGAGATGGTCCCCTTCTTCAAAGGGTTGACACCAGAGCGTTACTTTAGGCTTTGCCCCTCTGGAACTAAGTTTCCTTATATGGAAAAGCAAAGGATTGGATTAAAGGTCCTTCCAGATCTAAATCTATTAACTCCAATGCTACAATTCTACTTCCCCTTGTCCAGAGGAGAGGAATCTTCTCTCAATTGCTGTCCACATACACAAAGCTGACCCATTAGATAAATTCCTGACTGTCACAGTGACAACTTCCAGATCTCATCAACATCAGAATCTTGACTACTGTCTGCCTCCTCAAATCAGTCAAAACTAGTGGTTCCAGGGAACCCTTATAGGGCACTTTCCTGTCTTAGCACGCAGAATGATTCCTCTGACATGGAGCAGAACAAGCCTTAAGATAATAACAGACTCAAAGCTGGGAGGGACCTTAACGGTCATCTCATACAGCTCCCATATGAACAAGTGAAGAGGTTAGTCTCCCAATGTCACAGGTGGGAGGTTCTCTGATTCCAGATCCTACTCTTCTTTCCCCATTCCAAACTCCTCATCATCCAGGCATTCAAGGGTCTCCAACATCAAGCCCTATCTTCTGTCTCCACCCCTCCCCAAACTGAACCACTCCCTCCATTCAGTTAAATAGGTCCCTTTAAGGGGTGGCTAGGTGGCACAGTGAATAGAGTGCCGGCCCTGGAGTCAGAAGGACCTGAGTTCAAATCCAGCCTCAGACACGTAACACAAAAACTAGCCATGTGACCTTGGGCAAGTCACTTAACCCCAACTGCCCTCCAAAAAAAAGCAAAAATAAATTAAAAAAATAAAGATAGGTCCCTTTATGTCCATGGTCTACTTACTTTACCCTCTGCCTAGGAAACTTCCTCCTCTTCCTCCTCATTCCCTCACTTACCCTACTAATCCTTTCAGCCTTCTTCAAGAGACCTTTCCTGACAATGATAGTCAACACTGACCCCTAGCTTTCTTGACCATCCCCTGCACTCATCTACACTGGAATCACAACAAGCCTGCATCTGCCTTCTGTTGGTCCTAGCTTGGCTGCTTCTGACCTGTGTGGCCTTTAGTAAGTAAGCTACTGCACCCCTTTGGGTCTCAGTTTCCTCATCTGGAAAAGCAAGTACTAAAAGTCCTTCCAGATCCAATCTATGAACTCCAAGTCCTATTATTTCAATATTTTTTGAATTGTTTATTTTTGGACTGGTCATTGGTGTGGTGAACTCCTTGTAAGGAAACTGTTCAGTGGAGAGATCATTGGACTTGGAATCTGGAAGATTCATCTTCATGAGTTCAAATCTGACTTCACACACTCACTAGCTGTGTGACCCTGGGCAAGTCACTTGACCTGTTTGCCTCAGTTCCCCATCTATAAAATGGACTGGAGAATGAAATGGCAAAGCACTGCAATATCTATGCCAGGAAAACCCTAAATGAGGTTGCGAAGAGTTGAAGACCATTGAAAAGACTGAGCAGCAGCAAGAAATTCTCTCTATCAATTTAAATTAGCACCTTGGGTATTGCTAGCCCCAGAGAGTTGTGGGGGATGGTGGTAGAGGACACTAAAACATAAAATGACTTGTCCAGGGTCATACCCCTGTATATGTCAGGACTTAAACAGCCCAAGGCAGCTCTTTACCATTAACCCTTGTGGCCTCACTCCTCTCTCTTAGTGGTTATAAACTTTCCCCAATGCCAGAGAAATAAGAATATTTGCAGGGGGTAGCTACGTGGCACAGTGCATAGAACACTGGCCCTGGAGTTAGGAGGACCTTAATTCAAATATGGCCTCACACACTTAACATTTATTAGCCATGTGACCTTGGGCAAGTCGCTTAACCCCAATTGCCCTGCCCTCCCCCCTCCAAAAAAATTTTTTTAAAGAACATTTATAAAACACTGAGAGGTGTCTTGGGTAAATGGAAAGAGAGCCGGTCTCAAGGGAGGAATTGAAAGAATCTAGAATTTAAAGTTCTGCAATACCTGCAACTAGGAATTAAGATATACAGGGGCTGGGATAGGGAGACCCTCCCTGCCCTACCAGAAAGTAAGAGAGCAGAGCAGGGGAGGGGCTTTACAGTGGGATTACTGTTTTAGTGTTGGGGCAGGGGCAAGATGGGGAGAAAATTTGTAATTCAAAAATGACATGAAACTGAATAATGTAAAGAAGGAAACAAATTTTAAAAATATTTAAAAAGAAAAAAAAAAGAGAGCCGGTCTCTGAATTAGGAAGAACTGGGTTCTGTCACATCCTGGCTGGGTGACTCCTTACAAAAGGGATCCATGCCACAAACAAGGTTGAAAACCTCTGATTCAGACCATCTCTCATCAGTTATGAATCCTAGACCCTCTTCTCCTTTACTGAGAGGTGAAGTCACTCCATTTCTCAGGGCCCTTGGTAACTCTCCCAGACTCTAAATTGATGCTCCAATTAAACCAGTTCTATATTTTGTATTTTTTTGAAGGCAGCTAGGTGGCTCAGTGGGTAGAGTGCTGAGCCTGGAGGCAGGAAGACTCATCTTCCTGAGTTCAAACCCAGCATGAGATACTTACTAGCTCTGTGACCCTGGGCAAGTCACTTAACCCTGTTTGCCTCAGCTTCCCCACCTGTAAAATGAGCTGGAGAATGTAATGACAAACCAATAAAACCCCAAATGGAGTCACAGAGTCAGAGCTTCATGTTCTGACTGAAATGACCAAACATTGTGTTTGTATTTACTTTGCTAAACATTTTCCAATTATATTTTAATCTGGCTGGGGTTGCACTCAGGAATATAGTGCAGTGCAGGCTGCAAGCAGAGGCACTTCTGCTCTCTGCTAACCCCATGAGATAAGCAATCTCACTAACCTCCGTTCAGGAAACTGAGTCACAGAGCCCAGTTAGCGAGCAACTGAGGAGGGTTCCAATTTAGGCCTTCTTGATTCCAGATTCCGACTCCTTCTGACCAATGAACATATTAGGAACACTGGGGCCTGAGTAGAAACCTATAGATTCAATAAAAAGCTCTTCCAATGCATGCCCCTAGCTCTAGCAGGAATGATACCTGAGGTTTTACACTGTGCCTGCTGATTCTCAGCTGAAAGGTCTACCACTGCCTTGCACTTTGGGATTTCAGAAAATGGGGAAAACAGAATTATAGCACTCAGAAGGGAGATCAACTAAGTCAGAGGTTTGTGCCATGGATCCCCTGGCAGTCCGGTAAAGCCTATGGACACATTCTCAGAATAATATTTTTTAAGTGTATAAAATATATAGTTTACAAAGTAATGAATTATATTGATATAAAAAATAATTTTTTCATGAATCCCTCCTGAAATCTATTCACAGAGGGGCCTGTGGACCCTAGGTTAAGAACCCCAGGGCTAAAGGAACCCTAAAAACTAGCCATGACTTCAGCTTAGACCAGCGGTTCTCAACCTGTGGGTCGCAACCCCTTTGGGGGTTGAACGACCCTTTCACAGGGGTCACAGGGGTTACCTAAGACCGTTGGAAAACACAGATTTCTGATGATCTTAGGAACCAAGACACGGCTCCTCTAAGCATCTCCAGGAGGGTCTGCCCATGTGCAGACACATCCACATACGAGTATTAAAGGTTCACGGCATTAGGAAGGTTGAGAACCACTGGTTTAGACAGACGCCGACCTGAGGAGACTTACTGAGGAATGGTGGTGTTCAGTAAATATATAAGATAGCAGACCAATTATAAGCTGTCCCACACCAAACAGTCCAGAGACTGGGACAAAACAAACTCAGGGGAGGAAGACCTTGGACAATTCACTGGGGCCACCAGAGAGGAATCAGCCTCCCTGATGAGCAGAAGGAAAAAAGTGATGGAAGGGAGACCACTAGGTGGCGTCATAGTGCATAGAGTACCAGTCTTGGAGTAAGAAGACTCATCTTCCTGAGTTCCAATCTATTCTCAGACACTTACTAGCTGTGTGACCCTGGGCAAGTCACATAACCCTGTTTGCCTCAGTTTCCTCATCTGTCAAATAAGCTGGAGAAAGAAATGCAAAGCATTCCACAATCTCTGCCAAGAAAACCCCAAATGAGGTCATGGAGAGTCTGAGTTGCCTGAGCAACAACCAGCGGTAGAACGTCTGAGCTCTGAAAGTGATACTTTAAGTGAGGGAAACCATGGATCCTGCAACCCAAAAGGAACCTTGCATCAGCCACCGGGAGGACTCGCCAGGGTCTGTCTTTTGCCTTGTATCCCTAGCACTCAGAACAGTCCGTGGCACATAGGCACTTAATAAATCTTTATTGATGGATGAAGCCCCAAGATAGCTCCTTCCCCCACTCCCAGCTCCAGCTGTGGAGACCCCAACACAGACTGCTAGTGTCAAACTCAAATAGAATCTGGGACCACTAATGCACACATAGGGATTCCTCGGGACTGCACACTGACTTAGGAAACCACGTATTAACATTACTTATGTCTTTTTATTGATTTAATATATTTTTACTTTATGCATTTTTATTTATCTTATATTATTATTTTAGTTATATTTTTATAATTGTATGTATCTTTTATTTTGTTAAGAATTTCCCAATTGCATTTTTTTTGCTTTTTGCTTTTTGGAGGGTAGTTGGGGTTAAGTGACTTGCCCAAGGTCACAAGGCTAGTTTTTGTGTTAAGTGTCTGAGGCCATATTTGAACTCAGGTCCTCCTGACTCCAGGGCCGGTGCTCTATTCACTGTGCCACCTAGCCACCCCCCAACTGCATTTTAATCTGGTTCAGGCTATATGTGGGAGGGGCCCATTAGACAACTCTGATGCAGAGATCATTGCTAGTGGATGAGAAGGCCCTGAGGCCAGCCTGGGTCATCTAGGAGCCCAGGTTGGGGAATGCATCCCCGAGGGTCTGAGGATAAGCCTATACCACCCACCAGTCCAGATATCTGTTGAGAACAGGCCACCAGACCACCCAGTCAGTTTCCAAACCAGACTATGAGGACGTATAAGTGATTACACATGTTGACAGGTAGCTATGCCCACTATCATTCCACATGGGTCCATTTTCTGTTTTTGCTGCTCATGGGGCAGTGGAAAGAGGACTTGATTTGGGGTCTGAGAATCTGGGTTTGATTCCTAGCATTGCCACTAAGTACCCAGGTAACCTTGGACGGGTTTGCTAACCTCTGCCTAACTAATCCTAGTTTTCTCATCTGTGAAATGAAGACAGCGCAACCTCCAGAGTCCCTTCCAACCCAACAGCCAAGACGCTAGACACATAGCTCGTTTATTAAGTGCTTGTGTATGCCAGGTTCCAGCTAAGCCCTAGAGGTTATGGATGCAAGCAAGACAGTCCCTGTCCTCAGGGAACCTGCATTTTAACAGCAGAAGACAACAACACATCAAGGGAAAGAGGAAAGGTGAGGGTACATGGCATGGGGTGAATATGGCTGGGGAGTGACATGCAGCTCCAGTCTAGATGAGAAGAGAGCTCGCCTCTCAGATCTGAGTGCCCCAAGAGGCAAGAGCCCTTGCCCAAACTGATTCGCTTATATGTGAATGACATGCATGCACTGCTGCTGCAGTCTGTGACCTATGCATTTGTGCTGGTTTATGTTTATTATCAAGTATAAGGTTAAGTGTGTGTCTTTTCTATATGTTCATGTAACAGGGTCTGCTCCCTACTTTAGACATGTAGTCACTGAAGTGGCTTAAATACTTACTGTTCATCGTACAGTTATATCAATCATGTCTGAACCTCAGTGATCCCATTTAGGGTTTTCTTGGCAGAGAGACTAGAGTGATCTGCTATTTCCTTCTCCAGCTCATTTTACAGATGAGGAAACTGAGGCAAATAGGGTCAAGTGACTTGCTTAGGGTCACAAAGCGAGCGTCAGAGGTCACATTTGAACTCAGGTCTTCCTGAGTGCAGCTCCATCCACTGCACCACCTAACCACCCTTTAATTGACCTACAGAGTCTGTTTAACTAGGTTTGTTTCTTTAGAGTATGTAGGTGATTACGATTTGTTTTACTAAGTTTAACTTTTACAGCAGAAGAGGGATGTATGAGATTACTACATGTCAAAAATTCCTTCTCTATCTGACATAACTTTTGTCTATAAAGAGCCTCACTAGAATCCTCATCTTTGTTTGGGGTTATTTTTCTACCTTCTGAACTTGTCTGTGATTAATCATAATAAAACTTGGGTTTTTCTGCATTGTGGAAGATCTCTCTGGCAGCAGTCACCTGACCCAAGAACCCAAAGAGGAGATACTTCTCCCATAAAAACAATCAAGACAGAATGCTATTATATTATGCTGCAATGCAGGGACCAATCGTGACTCTGAAGACTGAGGGTTCCCACCTCTTGGCAAGGAGATGATGGACCAGAGGCAGACGATGAGACATGAATTTCCGGACGCTGCCAATTAGCTGATTGGTTTTTCTTAACTATAATATTGGTCACAAGGGAAGGTTTCTGTGGGGGTGGGAGAGTGGGAAGTGGGGGATGGAAAAGTGGGGATCAATCGTGACACACACAGTGAAGAAAAATTCCATCAGTAAAACATTAAAAAAATACACAGAGAGAGAAGAGGCAAGTCTGGAAGGGACCTCCTTGTCTCTCCTGTACTGTGTTAAATATACACTTTTAAAAAAGGCAAATTGTACATAAGAGACATTCGCAGTTTTATACATAATCTCAGTTCTTTGAATATTGAAATGTTTCAGTTAATAATAATAAAAAAGACATTTATATTTTTAAAAATTATAATGAAAAGTTTGGTCGAAGAGAAGACGTGAGAAAGAATCCCCCCCTCCCTTCTTTGCAGAGGTAGGTGCTGATGGGTGTGGACTCATTTGCTGATTAGTTTTGCTGGAGTTTTTTCCCCTTTGTTTATAAGGAATGCCTCCCAGGAGGGGAGGAATAAATGTAGGTAAAATAAAAAAAAAAACTTAGATAAATAAAATGACCAAGCTTGACCCCAGAGAAGGACTAAAGAAATGCATTTCCTTCCATTCTTTGCAGATGTGGGGGCCTATGAGTTTTGTTGCTGTTCAGCCGTTTCTCAGTTGTGGTTTTCTTGGTAGGGATACTACAGCGGTTGGCCATTTCCTTCTCCAGATCATTTGACAGATGAGGAAACTGAGGCAATCAGGGTGACGGGACTTGCCCAGAGTCACATGTCTGAGTATCTGAGGACAGATTTGAACTCAGGTCTATGGGTATAGAATATCAAATACAGTCAGACGGCTGAAGAAACCCAAGGAGCTTAAATGAATGCTAATAACAATAATGAATAGGTAATATTGATTTGGGGCTGTAATGTTTGCCAAGCACTTTACCCCCATCATGCCAGTTTACCCTCACAATAGCGCCTGGCAGGAGGGTGCTTTCATTATTACCTCCTTTTGGCAGATGAAGGCTCCGTGGCTTGGCTTCTGGTTACAGAGCTGGCACCTACTGGACCCTTTCTGACTGCATGGGCAGTGTTTTAGCCACCAGGGCCCCCCAGCTGCCTTACAGGATGGCAGAGGAGAGGGGCCTCAGCAGCCACTGAGTCCAGCCTGCCCCTGCCATTTTAAAGATGGTTAAGATGTTGGTTTGGGGGGTTTTATGGGACAGTTTAAGACTCTGGGGCCCAGGAAGGGGGCGCAGCTTCAGAGCTGGCCCAGGCCTAGGCCATGCAGAGCCCATCACAAAGGCCCAGAGTGCCTAAGATCAGGCAGGGAGTGAGTGGCCAGGCTGGGATTCCATCCACTAGCTGGGCACCCTGGGAGCAGGAAGCCTCCTCAACCATTCACCCAGGGCCATCATGTCCTCAGCCTCTGCCCAGGCTGGGTTAAGGGGCTCAGGCCCAAGCCCTAGGGCACCAGGGCCCAGGACAGCGCCCAGGGCCCTTCCGCTTCCTGGTCTCCCAGGACAACAAGAGCCAGGAGGGCGGGGATGAGCCGGGCGCATGCGTCAGGAGGGACAGAACACTCACTGCTCACCCACCCCACTTCCTGGCCTGCCATCCTAGAAGAGCCCAGCAGAGGGGAGCCTTGTCCCTCTCATCATTCAACCCGGCTCAAACTCAGCATCACCCGGGCAGGTCCAAGCATCTCCCACCCCTAAGCCAAAGGATGCTCTCCCCTCTCACAGGGCCAAAGCCTGGGAAAAGTTCGGTAAAGGGGCAGGGGGGGGGGGGAGAGCTAAGGAGAGGCCAGGTCCCAGGAGCTAGGGCAGGGGGCCCTGGGAGCCCAGATTTGGAGCATGAAGGGACCGGAGAAAGTCCTGATTCCAAATCCCTTGTTTCACAGATTAGGAAAGCGGGGCTGGGAGACTGAGTCATTGCCCAGGATCCCAGATCCCAGTGTCCAAAGCACACTCAGAACCCGGTTATTCCTTGACTCTAAACTTCTGCCAATAATAATTGTCAGCGTTTACACAGCTCTTTAAAGCTTGTAAAGCGCATTAGTCAGTCCACTAGCATTTATTAAGCCCCTACTATCTGCCGGCCATTATGCTGAATGCTAATGATGAGAAAGGGAGGGGGGAACCAATCCCTGCTCTCAAGACACTCACAGTCTAGTGTAATGGAGCAGACCACATGCAGACAACTCTGCCCGATCAAGATACAGACAGATAAACTGGAAATGATCACCAGGGACATGGCACTGAGATCAAGGAAGGGCTACATATAACCATCCTGTGACAGCGGGGCTACAATGAGCCCCATTTTCCAGATGAAGAAACTAAGACTGAGAGAGGTTTGAGGGTCACAGAGTTATTAAGTGGCTGAGGTAAGATTTGAACTGAGGTCCTCCTGACTCCAGGGCCAGTGCTCTATTCACTGAGCCACCTAGCCACCCCAATTTGGGCTTTTCTTGACATTATCTTTATGACTTGCCATTTCCTTCTCCACCTCATTTTACAAATGAGGAAACCAAGGCCAACAGGGTGAAGTGACTTGCCCAGGGTCACACAGCTAGTAAATGTCAGAGGCAGAATTTGAACTCAGAAAGATGAGTCTTCCTGGCTCCAGGCCTAATGCTCTAACCATTGCACTATACTGTATCCATTTCAATGACCTGGAATGAGGGATGGGCCTGCTCCTCTTGCTTTTTAATTTTGGTTCTAGATCAGATCAATAATTCAGATAAGGAAATTCACTCCACCAAGTATTGGCAGCTTGTTTTCAGGGAGTTACCTGGGGCCCAGCGACACGTGGCAAATACCAAGTGTCAGAGGGGAGGACTTGAACCCAGACCTCCTGGAATCTGACGCCATTGCACTAAGAGCCTTCAATATGTGCTAGTGAAAAGCTGTGCCATGACACCTTCAGCATGGTTTGTTGTAGCAACAGAATTCAGTCCACCAGCCAAGCATGATGGACCAACAGGCCAGTCACTGGCAGAGAGTCAAGCAGACCCCTCTGCTATGTCTACTCCGGGGGCGCCAAGCTGTTAACCCAGTCCCCTTCAATTTGGTCCATGTCCAATGACAGGAGGTATGGAGGTATTGAGGGAAGACCAGTAAGTGGAGTCAGAAGACTCAGGTTCAAATCCTGCCTCTGACCCTATCCATGTGACTTTGGATAAGTCATTAAACCTCTTTAGGCTCCAGTTTCCTCATCTGTAAAATGAAGGGCAGCTTGGTGCCACAGAGGAGAGAGTGCAGGTACTAAAGTTAGGAAGACTCACCTTTCTTTGTGAGTTCAACTCACGAGCTGTGTGACCCTAGGCAAGTCACTTAACCCTGTTTGCCTCAGTTTCCTCATCTGTATGAACTAGAGAAGGAAACGCAAACCACTCCAGTATCTCTATGAAGGAAACCCCATAAAGGAGTTACAAAGAGTCAGATACAGTTGAAAAATGTCTGAACAACAAGAAGTCCTTTGAGGTTCATATGTCTTCTCACTTAGAGCTGAAGAGGTTTCTGCTTCCCCTAGAAAGCTGTCACAACAGTGCCAATACTACAGTGCCAATTCTGCAAGCACTGAGGCAATCGGGGACCCAAAGGCTTGCCACCCAGGAATCAGTCCAGGTTATATCCCCAAGGACCATCATGTCTGACCTCTAGGTCAGACTGGAAGACCCTTATCACACCTCCCCTGATGGCTCCCAGCTGTGGAGGATTTCCTCCCTCACTCCTGGGGATTTCCAAACTCCCTCTGCACCCACACTCCCTAGAATAGGGCCCAAAGCCAGGAAACAGAGGGTTCCAGCCAGCCTTCAAGATCTTTTCCCAAAATCCACCACCCCTGACCCAAATTCCTCCTCTTTCCCTCCCAGCCTCTCCTCCAAATCTCACCAAAACAACCAGTCAATTTTGAGCCTGGAGAATCTCCTGAGAGTTATCCCACCCCTTCCCACTCCACTCCACCATTGACTCAGAGAAATAAAATGGTCCATTGTTTTTGTTGATTTTTTTTCATATAAATGCCAGCTGCATTCCCACTGAGTGCCAGGAAAATGGAAAACCAGTTTAAAGGGTGGCAAGAGGGATTTAAGTTAGATGCAAGGAAGAAATTCCTTTGTGAGAGCGCCAGGGTTAATTCCCAGAAGTGGCTGGGGAATACCCCCTAGACCAGAGGAGTCAGCCACCTGGGGGTCACAAGTGGCCCACTTGTTCTGAGTGTTGCTGAACCAAATTCAAATACAACTGGGAAATATTTAACAAGATGAGTGCAAATACAATGAGGCCTAGATAGTAGTAAAATGTGGTTTTCTAAATCAACATGAAGAATCTTTACTTAAGGGTTAGTGGCCCTGTTTCTATCTGAGTTTGACCCCATTGGCCTAAACTACTCTCAGGACACTTTGGAGAAAAAAATATGCCCAGAGGCAGAGAGCTAGTATGGCGCCCACCCCAAGTATAGTAAGTTGATTAATCAGTCAATAAACATTTATTAAGTACTCCTATGTACCAGGAACTGTGCTAAGCTTAAAGAATATAAAAAGGGGCAAAAACTCATCCCTGCCTTCAAGGAGCCTACAGTCTAAAGAGAGAGACCACATGCAAACAAATATATGCAAAATAAATTATGTAGAAGATAAAGAGGACATCATTCAAAGAGGGAAGGCACTGGAATGGAGAGGGGTGAGGAAGGCTTTTGGCTGGGACTCAGGAAGCCTGGGAGGGCAGCAGTGAGAGGGGAGGAGACTGTTGCAGGCATGGAGCACAGCCAGGGAGAATGCCCAGGGCCTGGAGATGGAGGGTCCCCTTCAGGGAACAGCCAGGAGGCTGGCTTCACTGGATGGAAGAGGATGTGTTAGGGAGGAAGGTGTAAGATTAGAAAAAACTATTCATTAGTTGGTATTATTGACCCCCAGATGGGTGTGCCCAGGATTTTTACCATTCAGTGAAATCTAATTGGAAAGTAAGCACAATGCCTAGAGGGGCAAGAAGGCTGGATCTGAAGCCAGGGGACCTCTGATGAATGAGGTATGTCACCTCTCTAAGCCTTGGTTTCCCTATCTGTAAAACAAGGGGGACCGGACCAGGCGGCCTCTGAGGGCCCTTCCAACTGTAGCTCTAAGCTCTAGCATCAAGGAGAACAGAAGTACCCATCCATTCCAGCAGCATGGCAGCTACATATTTGCCAGCACGGCCGAATTCACTGGGGCATGTGAGTGCATGTTTATTTACAAGGCTGGGTTGAAGACATGCCTCCATGGGGGGAACTATCCCAACTGCAGTGGGCACAGGTCCAGGAGCCTGACTGGCTCTGGGGCACCAGGATTCTACAGGAGCTGATGAAGGGATTTAGAGGGAACATTTTCTCTCCTCTAACTGGTAAGAAAACACCAGCCTCCCCATGTTCACTGCAGAGCCACAAGAGGGTACAAACCCCTCTTCCTTCCTCCCTGGGCACTTGGCAGGGGCTTCCCCATCACTGGCCTCTGCCCACAAATAGCAAAGTTCTGTTAAAACCCTTGGCTGCGCCCAGAACCAGAGCCCCCCATCAAGACCCACCACTTTGGTGCCTCAGAATGCTCGCTGGGTTCGAGGACATGACCTTGGGAATCCCAGGCCCCAGAAAGAAGCCAGGGAAGACGGCATCAGCCACAATAACCCATTACTCATCTGGAAGCCAGGCAGAGCTGGGAGAAAGACAGAAAGGAGGAGTTTGAAAATGCAGGACCCTGGGGCATCCCTGCCCTGGGACACAGACAGCTCTCTCACTGAGGGCTCACAGCACAATCGTTTCTTGTGTCTACTGGACGCCTTGTCTGTCCGTGCCAGGATGGCTATGATGTCTGGAATGTAGCACCCTCAGGGGCCCAAAGAGGCCTCCCCCACCTACCCGCAGCTAGACCCAACAGCCACGTGCCCTCCTGGACAGACACATGCCATGGACAGCTATGCCTCCTGAACCCTAGGTGGTTGTTATTCAGACCAAAATGACATCACAGTCCTGAGGTCAAGGTACAGTGTGTTCGGCTGTGGCTGATCAGCCCAGTGCAAATTCAGAAGGCCTCCTGTCTCTATCCAGATACCAGGCAGCGACCCCAGAACCACTACCACCACCACACCCCTGGCTGAATTCCTAGCTGCTCTGGAGCAAAGAGAGCAGTGGTGGGGCCTCCCCATCCACCTCCCGCCAAAGGGGTCCAAATTGTAAATTGTGCAGCTGGGCTTTCCTCTCAACAACTCCAGGAGAGGTAGGGAGTACAAGTTATAAACACCTCCATTTAACAGGTGGAGTGGATAAAGGTGCCCTTAGAATCAGGTGGACTCAAGTCTCCAATCCAGCCTAAGCAAATTACTTCCACTTCTCAGGGCCTCAGGACCTAAATTGCAAAGGGGATGCTGACCTGCTTTGGTGGAGGGAGTTTTCTGCTCTGGGAGTTCTTTAGATCAAATGAAATCATAGCCCTGGCGCCTCTCCCCTCCCTTTCCAGGTGAAACTAGGACTGGTCCATGATTACAGAGCTAGGGAACAGGTCGGTCGGCACTTCAGCTTAGATCCTCCTTCCTCCTAATTCCAATCTCTCTTTGCCTCTCAAGGGAGGATACAGGGCCTAAGAAGATCCTGGCAACCTTGTAACAATATTTGTAGCAACATTATAGCAACATTGTAGCAAAGCTGTGCTTGGGAGTCTCCTAGGACTGAGAAATAGACAAATCAAACTTGACCATGCTCTGAGGCGGCCTCCCTCCCAGGCTCAGCTCTGGGTGGGTGCTTGTCATCAGGCTTCCTCTACCACCAATATCCCCCCACCCCCATCCCTATGTCTGCTGGCCCAGCTCTTCTCACTGATCCCCACCATCCCCTTCTCTACCAGCAAATTCCGTAACAAAGACCCTGTTATTATAATTCAGTAGAAACATACTGCTCTAGTTAGAAAATCTGACCGGGACAGAGGGGGCTCGGGGAGATTGGAACATAGGATGGACAGGGCAAAAGGGAGCAGGGGGCTGGCAAGTGAGGAAGCTCTGGCCAACTCACCTGACCTCTCTGGGTCTCTGTTTGCTTCTCTGTAAGAGGAGGGGAACTGGATTATACGGCCTCTGAGGTTCCTTCCAGCACCAGACACTTACTAGACACTTGGACTGAGTCCGAGTTTTATCGAACAAATCCTTTTATTAAGGGGGCTTGTTCTATGAAGTTTAGATTCAAAGGCTTCAAGGCCGCAGGGTTCCCACCCCTGGAAATAGTTCTGGTAGTTGAATCCATGCCTGTGAATCTGGGGAGTCCAGAGAAGCAATCTTGGGGAGCCCAGGGCTCTCCCATTGGAGAGAGTCTGGAGTCCCCTGCCACCTCCTGTCCCTCTTTCCCTCAAGCTGTCATAGTCATTGCTTTCAACCAGCTCCATAGTGACCATGCATCTGTTTCCATGGTGACAGAGAGAGATGCATCATTTGGACCAGGAGAGAAGGAGAGACAATAGGGGAAGAGTCCTAAGCTGCTCCACTAGTGGCCAAGAGACCCCAGCCTTCTGTCTCTCCCTCTGCCACAGAGACCACAAGAGCCAAAGAATGATTGGGAGGGGTCATCACATTGTAGACTCTCATTTTACAGAAAAGAGTCACAGTAAACAGCAAAGCCAAAGTTGAACCCAGGTTCTCAGACCCCCAATTCCGCCTTTCCATTGCATCACAGCACTGCAGAGAGAGCTATGAGAGGTCACAGGACAACACATCTGCCCCACGAGGCCATCTAGCACAATCTATTTCATTTTATAGACAAGGAAACCGAGGAACAGGAAGATTAAGTTAAAAATAATTATATTAATAACTAGCACTTATGTATCAAGTTAAGGTTTACACAACACTTAATAAATATGATCTCATCTTATCCTCACAACAGCCCTGAGAAATGGGTGCTGTTTTTATCTTCATTTTACAAATAAGGAAACTGAGTCACAGAGGTTAAGTGACTTGACCAAGGTCACACAGCTAGCAAGTGTCTGAGACTGGTTTGAAACTCAGGTCTTCCTGAATCCAGGCCCAGCTGTACTATCCACTGTCCCAACCAGGGTCCACAGATTTAAACCCTGGTCACCCCTCTCAAAGGCCAGCACTTCATCCAGCAAGCCAAGCTGCCTTTCATGTTACACCCAGACTCCTCTCCTGACTCTCACTAACCTCTCTCTGCCCTCTCTCCTCCCCCTGCCCCCGACTTTTTCACAGATACAGAGATAAAAGCGCTGTCAGAGGCCTCCCCCATTTTACAGGAAAAAACAAAGCTGCCAGGATTTTAAGTGATTTCCAGGCTGGGGAGTTTCCAGGCTTTAGTGCTGAAAGTGCCCCAGAAAACTTCTAGTCCAGACTCTTTATTTTACTGAGGCCCAGAGGTCAGTGACCTTTCCAAGGTCACCTGTGCCCCCTTGCAGCCTCCAAATAACCCATCTCATTCCTTCCCACACCCCCATTTGCCCTCGAAGTCTGGGAGCACACAGAAGTCACAGGTGCCTGGAAATGGAGAAATCACCCTGCCAAGAGCATCCAGGCAGTGAGGGAAGAATGGAGATGTAGCTGCTCCTCAAAGGCTCCTGGTCCAGGGGATTTTCCAGTCCCCAAAAGCAGAGTCAACATTGGCATCTACTTTATCCACAACCTCCCCCTCCTCCTTGGCAGCCCTCACTCCTCTCCCACTGCTCCTGACTTCGCCCTGGTGCCAAGCCTGCAGGGGCTCTGCCAGGCCCTTTCAGGATGTCCTCTATTTGCCCTATGCTACCAAGGAGGGATGCAAGGCAGTGCCAGGGTTCTGAGGCAAGAGACAAACAGAGTGAGCGAGACCTGGTCTGCCCAACTAAGGAAAGTGGGCAGGGGGTGCCAAGCAGGGTACCAAAGAGTTGTCAGCTTCCTCCAAACACTGGGCCTGAAAGGAGGCCTCCTGCCTACCAAGGAAATAATACTTGCCCTGAAGTCTTGGCTTCAGCAGTCAATTCTGCAAACTGATCAATAAATCAGCATGACGTGCCAACTATATACAAGGCAGTGGATAGAGTGCATGGCCCCAGGTCAGGAAGATCTGAGTTCAAATCCAGCCTCAAACATTTACTTAGTTGGGTGACCTTGGGCAAGTCACTTAACCTGCATTTGCCTTAATCTATTGGAGAAGGATCCTTGCCAAGAAAAGCCCATAGACAATACTGGCACGCCATGGCCCACAGGTTCACCAAGAGTCAGATATAAGTGAACAGCTTGGCTGTAATGCAGGAAGGGGAATGACCCTGGTAACAGTGCTGGCAAGGCAGACTGGTGAGGAACCAACCACCAAGATGCAGGGCAAGGGAAAGGAGGATTCCTACCCCACCCCAGGATTTAGCTCAAGGAGAAGCCGTAAGACATTTGCCCCTGGCAGAGCCCTGGGCAGATCTGCTGGCACCTGGCATCCAGCATGTGTTAGGAGAGAATTCTGCCACCAGCACAGAGTAAGCAGGAATCAGGGTACATGCCAGCCTGCCACCGCCTGGTCCTACCCAGACCCCAGTGACCCGTGCTCTCTGGAGAGGGTTTCAAGACTTATCAAATGCTTTCTTCACTACCCTACAAGGAAGCAGTGTGGGGCTGCTGCCATCTTACGGACAATGAAATGACCTGCCCAGGGTCATTTACCTTGGGTAAAGGTCAGAGCCCCAACCCTGGACTTCTGACTCTAAAGATCACCTTACATTGATTCCACCACCGTGACCTACTTACAGTCTACACAGGGTCAGCAAACAGCCTGGACTTGTCTACAGTATAGGAGCTTTTGTTTAGGGGTTTTGTTTAGTTTCAGTCTAGAGCTGGAAGGGACCCCCAAGGCCAAGAATTCAGTGCCCTGCAGTATCACTGAGGTAACTAACAGAGATGGGATTCAAACTTAGGTCCTCTCACTCCAAAACACATGGTGTGGTAGTAATGGTAGTAGTAGTAGTAGTAGTAGTAGTAGTAGTAGTAGTAGTAGTAGTGGTAGTAGTAGTAATAGTAGTAGTAGTAGTAGTAGTAGTAGTAGTAGTAGTAGTGGTAGTGGTAGTAGTGGTAGTAGTAGTAGTAGTAGTAGTGGTAGTAGTAGTAGTTGTAGTGGTAGTAGTAGTACTGGTAGTAGTAGTAGCAGTAGTAGTAGTAGTAGTAGTAGCAGCACTGGTACTGGTAGTAATAGTAGTACTAGTAGTAATAGTACTAGTAGTAGTAGTAGTGGTGGTAGTGGTAGTAGTAGTACTGGTAGTAGTGGTGGTAGTGGTGGTGGTGATGGTAGTAGCAGAAGCAGCAGTAGTACAATAATATTAATAAGACCAATAATAATAGCTAGTGATTTAGGGTTTATAAATCAAATTTCTTGGATCAAATAAGTTAACCAATAGAAAGTGTTTTGAAAACCTTAAAGAAACAAATAATGTTATTATTAACCCCAGATGAGGAAACTGAGGCAAACAGGGTTAAGTGACTTGCCCAGGGTCACACAGCTAGTAAGTGCCTGAGGCTGGATCTGAACTCAAGGCTTCCTGACTCCCGGTCCATCACTCTATCTGCCTTCGTAGCTTCTCCTCTTTGTACAGGTGGCTTCCAATTAGTGCAAACAGTGAATCACAATTCATGATTGCATTACTGGAATTCAGCAGTGCATATTTCCATTAGGCTGAAACCAGTTACTAATATGATAGTAATAATCAATAAAAACAATAATCATGAATGACTATATTTGACCTAATTATACCTTCAAATAGTGTGAATTCAAATACAGGCAGCCCCATTAGGGGATTCCTCCCCTACACTAATCAGAGACCAGGGTGTACTCCCAGTGCCTGGGGCAGAGGGGGCTCTCAAAAGTGTCATCTGTTTCTGATGACAGAGCATGCTTTGGGGGTCCTACTGAGCCCAACCTTTCTCTCCTTGCTAACCTTTCCCTCACACCTGAGTGTGGACATGTGCTCTTGGGCCAGTGCGTCCAAAGATGAGCCATGCTGCTCACAGCCTGGTCGTGGGGAGGCACCCCAGCCAGCAGCACACACCTTGGGTGCCCCCTCCTGAGGCCTCTCACCCAGAGCAGCCTTTCCAATGTGCCAACCCCCAGCAGCCACCTGGCCTGGCAAGCGGAGAAGCCAGGGAAGGAAAGAGTGAATCACCCCCACACCCACTGGGAGGAAGTGCCAAACGGAGGCAGGGAGGAGCCGGTGAGTAAGAGGAGGGGGCAAAGGGCATAGCGTGCCAGGAAGACAATCAGGAAGGGGAGCCAGCCCTCAGCCCCCAACAGCCTCAGCCAGTCATGGTGCAGATTTCTAAAGCCTCCTTTCCTCATCACAAACCCTGAAAGCTAGACAGATGAGTGTTATTATTTCCACTTTAGAGGTGAGAGGTCAAGCAATTTGCCCAGGGTCACACAAGCTGATAATTAGCAGAGGTAGGACCATAGAACCTGAGATTTAAAGCCAGAAGGGACATAAGAAACGGAGGCAGATAAAGGGTAAGTGACTTGTCCAAGGTCACACAGCCAGCACGTGTCTGAGGTCAAATTTGAACGCAGGTCTTGACTCCAAGGGCAGCACTCACAGGATCACAGATTTAGGGTTGGAAGGAATCTCAGAACCAACTTATCCCCACCGTTTCACCTCGGTTTTACAGGTGAGGAAACAAGGGCCCAGATGGTGAAACGTCTCGCTCCAGGGTTACACAAGTAGTAACGCCCAGAAGCAGGACAAGAATAGTGAGCATTTCTGTCCTACTCCAGAGTTTGCAAAGAACTTTACGAATGTTACCCCACTGGATCCTCACAACAACCCTGGACAGGGGGTGTTATTTATTATCCCCATCTTACAGATGAGAAAACCAAGAAAGACCAAGGTTGGGGTGACTTGCCCAAGGTTATAGAACTACTAATGATCTGAGTCTGAATTTGAACTCAGGTCTTCCGGATTAATCACTGCATGGCTGAGCTGCCTCTGTAGTAGTACAGAGCATTTATAGAGGTGGCGCCAGAGTGCCGGGTCTAGAGTCAGCAAGATTCATTTTCCAGAGTTCAAATCCAGCCTCAGAAACTTCCTAGCTGTGTGACCCTGGGTAAGTCACTTAACCCTGTTGGCCTCAGTTTCCTCATCTGTCAAATAAGCTGGAGAAGGAAATGGCAAACCTCTCCAGTGTCTTTGCCAAGAAAACCCCAGATGGGGTCATGGAGCGTCAGACAGGATTAAAATGACTGGACCACAACATTCACAGAGTGCTTTCAGATTTTCAAAGCACTTCCCAGACACATTATGTCATTTGATCTTCACAACAGCCCTGTTAGGTAGGTGCCACTGTTATCATTCCCATTTTAAAGGAGAGGAAACAGAGGAGGAGAAAAGGACTTGTCCAGGGTCACACAGCACACAGGGTCAGCACTTAATGCCTCAGAGGACCACTTTTGTACATTTTTGCATCAGCTGGTATGCCAAGTCCTCCTCCTATCTCTGAGGCAGGACACAAAGTCAGATCTTCCTGACTTAAGTCACTGGGCCACCTAGCTAGGAGGATTTGGTGCTGGAGCCAATGATGATGCTTTGGGTGGCAGCCACTCTACATCAGCAATCTGAAACAGTGCCAGCCTGCCATCTGTCCAGCGTGCCCTTGGCAGAGCGAGACTGTGCTTCCAGGCATCAGGAGAGGCACACAGACCCCTTGGCTCCTCCTCTTTCAGAATCTACAGCCAGGAGGAACTCTGGTCCCCTGCTTTCCTCACCACTGTGACAGCTCCCACCTGAAGCCCTGAAGTTTGCCACGACCTGATCCTGAATCTGGCCAGGTTTGCTCCTGGCCTGCTGGGGGCAAGAGCTGAAGTTGGGGCACACACAGACAGAAGTGATGAGCTGTCTCCCTCCTCCCTATCACACCCCCTGCCTGCCCAGGAGCTGTCCCCAGTCTCCAGCTGTAATCTGTTGCTCTGGCTGGGAAACAGCCTCGCTGTGCAGATTCCCATCTTCCGACATTCCAACACAAAGACGGCAGGGGGAGATCGGTAAAGGGGGAGAGGAAGCAGCAGACCCTGCCCCGTCACATTCCACCCCTTCCAGGACCCAAAGCCTGGAAGGGAAGCACATTCCTCTCTCATCTCTAGGGACTGGATGCTCAGAAATGTGGCCCACTCCCCCAAATCTGCCTCCCTCTCCAACAGAGATGCCTCTGGGAATGAACAAGGGGAATGGATGTGGGAGGACAGGGGATCCCTCCACTGAGCTCACTCTGTCACAGACCTGCCTCTCACAAGCTAGCTTGGATAGATTCCTTCCCTGACCTGAATCCCATTCCAAATAAACCCAACTTCCCCCCTCCCCCAACAAATCCCCCTTCCAAAAAGTCAGAGAAAACAGGACATGACCACCAGCTACAGACAGGACCAAAACAAACTGGGAGGGGGGGGGATTTAGAAGATGAATGGAGTTTATTAAAGGGAAGGGGGGAATCCATAGGAAGGAGATTCAGGACAGAGAGAGAATAGAGAAGACTCTGCTTTAAAAGTTACATGAAGGAAGACTACTTCCCTCCTTCCCTGACTTACTGGTTGGTTGACATGGAGAAGCCACTGAGCTTCTCTGACCTTCAGTCTCCTTGTCAAAAAAGTGCTTTGAAAATACCAGCTCTCATCATTATTTTCTCTCTCACCAAAGTAGTGTTGGGGGTGTATCTGAGACATACCATAATCCAGGGAGAGATCTGAGCACCAGGAGAAGCTGCCAGGGAGCTGAAGGTCTAGACTGGTACTAAGGTATAAAAGGTTACCAAGAGGGAAAGTAGGGGCGCCTAGGTGGCTCAGTGAATAGAGCACCAGCCCTGGAGTCAGGAGGACCTGAGCTCAAATCCTGCCTCAGACACTTGACACTTACTAGCCATGTGACCTTGGGCAAGTCACTTAACCCCAATTGCCCTGCCTTCCTCTCTCCAAAAAAAAAAAAACCCAAGAGGGAAAGTAGAGGCTTATGGGGTACAAATATCCATCCATTTATTCATTCAACAAGCATTTATTGGACACAAAGCACCATGCTAGGTGATAGGTGAGATGTAAAACATAAATTAAAGTAGATTTAAGTAGATTAGCCTTCAAAGAGCTTACTATCAAGTAAGAAATAGAAGAAGGTCATCACCTATGATCCTAGGCACTAGACTTGGGAGTCAAGAAAAGTCAGATTCAAATCCCGCCTCAGACGATCCGCTTCCTAGATGACCTCGGACAAATTAATCCACTTCACTGGGCATGATTTTCCTCATCTGTACGTTGAACGGACTGGCTGCTAAGGCTTCTTCCAGCTCTTAAGTCACTTGGCCTCCTTGTTTCAATTTCCACATCCGTAAAATGAAGATATTGGAGTTTCTGGGCCAAGAACTCACTATTTGACAAAAACTACTGGGAAAACTGGAAAAGAATATGGCAGAAACTGGCAAAGACCAGCCTCTTACACCCAAGATAAAGTCAAAATGGATACATGATTTAGATATAGAGGCAGATACTATAAGCAAACTGGGAGAGCAAGGTTTACCTATTAGATCTATAGAGAAGGGAAGAATTTATGACCAAACAGGAGATAGAGAACATTATAAAATGCAAAATGGGTCATTTTGATTACATTAAATTAAAAAGTGTATGTACAAACAAAGCCAATATAACCAAGATTAGAAGGGAGGCAGAAAGCTGGGAAACAATTTTTACAGTCAGTGTCTCTGATAAAGGTCTCATTTCTAAAATATATAGAGAACTGAGGCAAATTTGTAAAAACACAAGTCATTCTCCAGTTGCTCAGTGGTCCAAGGAAATGAACGAGCAGTTTTCAGATGAAGAAATTAAAGCTATCTATAGTTATGTGGGGGGAAAAAATGCTCTAAATCACTATTGATTAGAGAAATGAAAACCAAAACAACTCTGAGGTACCACATCACACCTATCAGATTGGCTAACATGACAAAACAGGAAAATGATAAATGTTGGAGAAGATGTGGGAAAATTGGAAGACTAATCCATTGTTGGTAGAGTTGTGAAGTGATCCAACCATTCTGAAGAGCAATTTGGAACTACGCTCAAAGGGCTATAAAACTGTGCATACCCTTTGACCCAGTAATCCCACTTCTAGGTCTGTATCCCAAAGAGGTGATAAAAGACAGGAAAAGGACCTACATGTACAAAAATATTTATAGCACCTCTTTTTGTGGTAGCCAAGAATTGGAAACTGGGGAATGGCTGAACAAGTAACGGTCTATGAATGAATGTGATGGAATACTATTTTACTGTAAGAAATGAGGAGTAGGCAGACTTCAGAAAAACCTGAAAAGACTTATATGAACTGATGCTGAGTGAGGGGAGCAGAACCAGGATAATACTGTGCCCAATGATACCTACATTGTGTGATGACTCACTGACACACGCAGCTCTTCTCAGCACCCCAAAAGACTCGTGATGGAAAATGCCGTCCACATCTGGAGACAGAACCGTGGAGTCTGAACGCAGATGGAAATGTACTATTGGTTCTCTTTTTTTGTTTTCTTTCTTCTTTCTTCCCATTGGATCTAATACTTCTTGACAACATGACTAATGTGAATTTTTTTTTTTTTTGCTTTTTGGAGGGCAGTTGGGGTTAAGTGACTTGCCCAAGGTCACACGGCTAGTGTTTTGTGTTAAGTGTCTGAGGCCGTATTTGAACTTAGGTCCTCCTGACTCCAGGGCCAGTGCTCTATTCACTGCGCCACCTAGCCACCCGCTAATGTGAAATTTTTTTTAAAAATGAAGGTGTTGGCCCAGCTTCCTCTAAGCCCCTAATCTATGATCCCACGGCCCGCCTCAGTGCTGAACAAGCTCTCTCAGGCAGCTGTGACTCTCTCCTCTATTTATAAAGATGCTCAGAGAAGATCCCCTCAACTTGCTTACTCACCCACGCCTGGGCCTCCTAATCCTATTGGCAAGTTTTTATATATAGCTTATATGAACTCCAGCCTTTGCTGCCCCATCACCTTTTCTGGTTCTCAGGAGAAACACGAAGTGCTAGGATCACAAGAGACTTTAGATATCACTTAGTCCTGCATGGATGGAGGAAAATACTTATCCAACTAAAATGGGTCCCAAACCCAAGACAGCCAGGCCCCTGACCCAACAGCACCCCCTTTTATTTAGACTTCTAAGGAAGCCTCCATAGGGGAAGTGATTTGCGTAAGGTCACACAGCCAATCAATCAAAAGTCATTTATTAAGTTCCTACTGCATGCAGGGAATTGTGCCAAGCACTAGGGACAAAGTCAAAAATGGAAGTTCCTGCCTTCAAGGATTTTACATTTTATAAAGGGAGAAAATGTGCAGATATAAATATATACAAGATAAAGAAATACAAGGTAATTGGGGTTGAAGGAGGGGAATGGGGGAAGTGATAGCAGCTGGGGAGGAGGTCCCTGGGACAATCATGGCAGAAGCTGGCCTTTCAGAGCCCAGCCATCCAGGCTTAAGGCTAGGATTTTTCCACAAGACACTACAGATGAGACCAAGAGTCATTCCCCCTCCATCCTGTACCTGGCAAGAAGAATAAGATTTACCAACTAGCCCTCCCTGTTTTCTTCCCATTGGAAGGGAGGGGAAGGAAAAAGGAGGGAATGCGGACCAGGAAAGAACAGAAAAGGGCACTTCGAATGGAGAACCAGAGAAGAAACCAGGAAGGAGCCTCCAAGATGGTGGGGCTCAGAGAGCCCTGGTGAGAAGGCAGCTGACTAGTAGGAGGAGCAGAGCCTGGAGGAGGAGAGGCCCGGAGCTGGGCCTGTGTCTCAAATGCCTCTTAGCCTGATCTTTATTTCTGTTCCATGGATTTGCATTTCTCTCAGATCCAAGGACCAAAGCAAAGCAGATGAGGCGCTTAGGTCAATCAATAAGCACCTATTGTGCACCTACTATGTGTCAAGTACAGTTCTATGTGTCAAGTACAATTCTGCAAATTATTAAAAAAAAAAAAAACAATCCCAACTTTCAAGGGACTTACATTAAAAATTAATAACAATCCAGGCCTTAACATTTTATTTGGAATTGAGACTGACATTCTAGTGGGGGAAACAAGAAGTATATTCAAACTAAATCCAGGGTAATTTGCTGGGAGGGCAGGGCCTGGGACAATCAGGAAAGGCCTCATGGAGGAGGTGGCATTCTAGACTGAGCTGGGAGTTAAGATTTGGGTTCTAATCTCAGGTCTAGCTGTTACTTGCTGTACGACCGACCGAGGACCTCACTTTCTCTCCCCATAAAAGAAGGTTGGATTAACCGAGTCCTTTGAACTCTGACTCCTATGAATCTATGAGGCCTAGAGAAGTCCCCAAATTCCCAGGGACTTGCTGGTAAAAATGGGAATCAGGCCACAGAGCCAGGTTTTCTCCTTTTTTCCAGGGCACCCTGAATCCCTAAGGAATCAGACCCCAGAATCAGGCTCTCCCGGCAGGAAAGAAGTGGGCTAAGAGGAGCAAGGTCCTCAACTTGATCTGGGTCCTGGACCCCTTGGACACAGCCTGGGGACTCTTTCTCAGAAGTAGGTTTTTAAATGCATAAGATAAATAAGATACATAGGCTTATGAGGGAAACCAATTATACTGAAAAACAGTTATCAAAATAGTTTTTAAAATTAGTTCACAGACTTGGGTTAAAAGCAATTCCCTGCCTGGGTTCTTAGGAGAGGCGGAAGCCTGCAGAGGGGGCAGATGGGGGCAGGGGGAGGACCCATGTGGAACAAGGTCAAGGCAGCTCCCGAGCCCCAAGCACTGAAGAAAACATTTCCCTGACCAAAATGGGGCCCCAAACCAAAGAAAACCAGGAATCCAAGCTGCCTCACACCATCCCCTTTATTTAAATAGAACAACACAACCTTCTCCAAGCACAACACCCTCCAGCCCCAACCACAAGGAGTCCAGGAGAGGGGTGAGCCTGGGTAAAGCTCACCTCCTTCTAGGCATGCCATGCTATGTCAGGGTGGGAAGCAATGGCCCTGCCCATTGACCGGGGCCTGGCATCAGCCCCCCCATACACACCCCAAAACACACACACACACACACACACACACACACACACACACACATACTCACAAACACACACACTCTGGAGCATCTGTCAGTCCCTCTCCTGCCCAAACCCCCTACCCCATCCAAGCCCTACCAAGTCACTTCTTCCCTAGATACTCCCCTTCCCTATGATTAAGTTACCCTGGTGGAAAGGTGGGTTTCTGGTTGGTTTTTTCCTGTTGGGGGGGGGGGGGGAGTGTCAGCGACTCAGTGCAGAGGGGTAGCCCAAGCCCTGTTGGCAGGAGGAACGCGTGCTTGTGGTTTCTGGGAAACACTGCAGCGATTTGCAGCATTTTTAAAATACTTGCCTTCCCACCCCCCACCCCCCCCCCAAGCCCAGGCCTTTGCATATCTGGTATTTTCCAGAACCATTTCAATGTAAATAAAGGAGATTAGGAGGGAGCAGAGGGCAGGGCTGCCCAGGGGACATTGGGAGCAAACCACAGTGGGTACACTACCAGAGAGAAGGGACAGAGGTCAGACCAGATCCCCAGGCTGGGTTGAGGCCCAACCCCCACGCCGGGGCTCCCAACAGGGCCAGCCAACAGGAACCAGTGTTCCAGGCTCACCCCCGCCTAGCCAGGTCCGGTGCTGCCTGGGCACTGTGCCCACCACCCACAGCCTGGGCTGCCAGGGGTTCTTGGTGCAGCTGCTGTCAGGGGCAGCAGCTCTCAAAGGGAGGTAGGGAAGATAAAGCCGAGTGTAGCAGAGGCCATGATGCCCATCAGACACCCCTCCACCCTCACTACTGAGAAATAAATGCTTGGCAATGCTCCTGATTGGTCAGTTATGACAAACTTCATGCCTTTGATATATATCCCCAAGTCTAACCCATCCACCAGCAGTCAGTAAGACCTGAATTCAAATCCTGCTTCTTCTATTTACTAGCTTTGTGACCCTGGACAAGTCATTTAACTTTTCTGGTCCTCAGTTTCTTCATTTAAATTATAAATGAAGGGGACTGGGCCAGATGACCTCTAAGTTCCCTTTGATCTTCCCTCCCACCCACCCACAAAAAGGACTTCCCAAACTCTCCAACCTCTCCATCACAAGCTGGGCCCTGAGCTCCTGATTCCCAGCGGGCACACTGGACCTCTCCAGTGCCAGAGGTGCCTGGAGCTTTGGCACAAGATATGTCTAAAATTTCCTGTTTAAAAAAAAAAAATCAGAGGTTCGTTTGGAGTTAAATTAGGAACAGAAGCATTCCAAAGTGCTGAGACTACAGCACCCAACCCGTTAGACCAGGGAGCTGTTAGGAACCTACCCCCACCCCCTCAACTGCCAAGCACCCTGAACCTCCCGCCTGGGGAGCTGGAGGATATGCTGACCCTCCCCAACCCAGAAATCTTGCCGGGTGTCACTTTCTAACAGTGCCACTGAGCCCCGAGGCTCCTGTGGATCCCTACCTGGGCACCTGGGGTACCTGGGCATCTGGGGTACCTGGGAACCTGGGCCTTCCACCTCATGGAAGGAAAAGGCCGCTAGGGTAGGAAGCCTGGGAAGCACTCCCATCCCTTCCCAGAAATACCTACCCAAGGCTTATCTCTTACCTGTAGGGCCTTAATCAGGAAGCCTAGAGGCAGAAAGGAAAGAACAAGGACACTGAAGGGTAAGGCTTAGAGAACCCTACCTGAGCCCCACACCCACCTGCCTTCTTTCCTAGAGCCAAAGGGGGGAAAAACCCAACACAGTTCCTATATGCCCACGGGCAATCCTGCTCACTTTTCTGGGACCCAGTTTCCTACTGTCCAAAACTGGGGGGGTAGACCAGAGGGCCTTTGAGGTCATTTGTAGCCCTAAATCTGGGATTTAAGGGCAGGAGCTCCAGAAGTTCTAGAGTGGGGGGAAGGGCGAGGCAGAGAGAAGGGCAATGGGAGGTTTTCTGATCAGATCTGACCCTCCAATGAGAAGGCAAGGAAAAGTACGCTGTAGGTGAGTCAGGCTCAGCTCCGCCCAAAGTCACTTTGTCTCCTCCAGCCTCGGCACAGTGCCTGGGCCTCCTGGAATGACCAGGAAGGCCTGGGAAGGAGAGGCCAGGCCTGCTGGTCAGACTCATCCCCTTATCCCTGTGGGAGGCTGAGGATTTGCCTCCCTTCCTCCACTCCCCGGCAGCAGGCCTCGTCTCCCAGGATAGATGTTGGGAGGAGGAAAACAGGAGGAAACAGTATGTCTCCTCCTGGCCTCCCCCCTTCAAGAACCACCATTGCTGGAGCCTGGGCCTTAATGCCCAGGTCACCTTCTAATCCTGCTTCTCTCCAGCCTCTCTGCATATTCATCTAAAACAAGCACCTAGAAGAAGGGATTTAAGGTAATTCTTTTTATCCTCACCTGTACCAATGACCACTCCAGTCTCACTAGACCAAGAAAACATAAGCTTCTGAGCCAGAGCTGTAACTAAGGAGGACCACTGCAGCTTTGGCCCAGGGTGCTGAAGCACAGAGGGTACTGAAGGTACTTGTATTCAAGACGAAAACAAGCGAGCAAGACAGTACCCTAGGTGGGCTTTTCCCTGGCACAGTCTGACTTCTTGACTTCCCCAGGGGCAGTTATGCCCTCCACAGACCAGCCTTGATGCAGGGTATCAAGTATTCCTCTCCTCACAAGGACTTGAGTCTGAAAGTCTAAAGGTTTTCTCTCTTACCTCAATTGAATCTAATTTTAAAAAGGTGACTTGAAAGAATGCTCCAAATCACTAATAAGAAGGGAGATACAAATCACTTCACATCCAGAAAACTGGCAAAGACGGCAAAAAGATAGGAGTGTTTAATGTCGCAAGGGCTGTAGAAAGAGAGGCGAACCAGTGCATAGTTGGTGGAGCTGTAAACTAATACAACCATTTTGGAATTATGAAAATAAATTTCTGACCCAGAGATCCCACTCCTAGGCATGTGCCCTAATGAAGTCAGTGGTTCTTTTTAAAGGCCTCATATAAACCACAATATTTGGAGCGCCATTTTTTTAATAGCAGCAAAGAATTCAAACAAAGTAGGTATTGATCGGGGAATGACCAGACAAACTATGTGCTGTGCTAAAAAGGAAATAACAAGTACGATGACTACGGAGAAACAAGGAAAGGTTTCTCCACGGATGGAAACTGAAGTAAGATGAACCAGTTAAATGAGGCCCACAAGGCCGGCCCCAGGCGGATGGCTGGATGACCAGCAGGAAACAAGAGAAGCCTGGAGAAAGATGGGAGAAAATGTCTGAGACCGAGCGTGGCCCCAAAGGCCATATGAGAAGATACCTCCCTCCGTGCTGCAGTGGTGAGGGGCTCACACAAGAACAGCCGACATCCAAATAGCATCTGCTATGTGCCGGGTACTACAAAGGTGAGGGCTTTACAACTTTTAACTCATGTGACCCTCACAACAACCCTGAGAGGTAGGTGCTGTTATGACCCCCATTTTACAGATGAGGAAACTGAGGCATATGTGGGTTAAGTGACTTGCCCGAGGTCACACAAATAATAAGTATCTGAGGCTGGATTTGAACCCAGGTCTTTCTGACTTCAGGCCTGATTCTATCCCCTATGTTATCTAACTGCCTGGTCCTATTGCCTATATTGCCAAATATTGTCATTTTTTTTTCAGCTTGCTGGGGTTTTTCCCTCTCTCTCTTTTTTAAAAAGTTTTTTATTTTGGGGGCGGCTAGGCAGCACAGTGTACAGAGCACCAGCCCTGGAGTCAGGAGAATCTGAGTTCAAATCAGACCTCAGACACTTAACACTTACTAGCTGTGTGACCTTGGGCAAGTCACTTAACCCCAATTGCCTTGCCTTCACCCTTCAAAAAAAAAAAGAAAAAGAAAAAGAATACTATTTAAAACATTTAAATTTAAAAAAATTTTTTTTTAGATGGGATGACTCTCTAGGAGGAGAGAAGGGTGGGATGTGTGTGGTGGGGAGAGGGAAGGTAAACAATCTAGGTTATAGGAAAACAACAAAAAAAAAATCAACAAAAAATCATTTTTTTAAAAAGTTGAGGAGCTGGTAGGTGGCTCATAGAATAGAGCACCAGACCTGGAGTCAGGAGGAACTGAGTTCAAATTCAGACTCAGCCACTTAACACTTACTAGTCATGTGACCTTGAGCAAGTCACTTACCCCAACCGCCCCTCCAAAAAAAGCAAAAATTTAAAAAAAAATTTTAAGTTGAGTTGTGGGTATTGGCCCTAGGGTTTGAGAACCACTAGTTTGGGCTCTGAACAGTTCTTACCATCCCCACCCCCCAGCAAAAGATGTTCATAAAGCATCCTAAAGACATTCTGGAAAGAGGAAGTGGTTTCAGTTAGGGCTGGTGTTTGCTGGCTTGCTTATAAGCCTGTACAACTTAGACGGCCAGTCCCTACTCCTGAATGGACACAGCATAAGACAAATAGGCAGAAAGACAAAACCTGCTTTGGGTAAGTATTAGCATAACCCTACCCCCAAGGATCTCTGAGGGAGATAAAGAAAGAACAGGCTTTCTACTCCCTGGGCCATCTGGGGAAACCCAACAAAAGCCTGAAACTCAGCTCTGGGTCAAGGGAGGGCAGAGCTGTCTCGGGGACTCCCCTGAGTCAGGCTAAGGGTAGCTGCCGGGAAGGGTCCCTGTGGGGTTTGGGAGCTGTCTGGTTGCTCCGCCCAGAAGCCAGGCCCCTGACAGCCTGGGGATGACGGATGGCCGACGGGAAGACTCTTATTCTTGGCGCAGAAATTAAAGTAGGTCTGCCAGGAGGGGGAGGAGCTATTCTCTGGGACCAGCCCACATGGGCCTGCCAGGTGGTAGATGGAACTGCCAGGGTCACCTGTCCCAACTCATCCCCCTTCTCCCTGCCTAGGATTCTCATGCCCAAAACCTGCCCAAGGTGCCCACCCCCTCTTCCCAACCCAGAAGGAAGGAGCCAGAATACTTTCTAGCTATAGAGACAGTGCAGTACCCTGGAAAGATACAGGAGACTAGGAGTCAGAAAACCTGGGTTCAAATCCTGCTGACTCTGCCACTTCCCTGTGTGCCCCTGTGTAAGTCACTCAGGCTCAGTTTACGCATCTGTAAAAGGAGAAGGGTGGACCTCAGAGGCCCCTTCCAGCCCTATTTTTAGGATCCCGTTTCTTGGTGCTGTGACTTAAGGGCACGTGGTTTCACACAGCATCCTTCCTCAAGTCCTACCTGCTCACCTTGGGCACCAGCTGGCTCTGCCCTCCCCCTCCAGGGGCCTCTTGCAAGCCGATGCTGCAGAGACATTCACGCTGGCTCCGTGCCTACCTGCTCCTACACCACATCTTAGATTTCCCTGGGGATGGGAGGGTTTTTAAATTCCAGGCAGCTGTGATATGGGGAAGCGGCAAAGTTGGAAAATGGTGGATCATGGAGGAGACAGATTATGTGGCCTCAGAATGCCAAGCTGTGCCCATTAACATAAAGGAAAAAGCAGCAGCCTGGGACCAGCAGGGCCCTGAGCTGCACAGCATTGCAGGCTTCAAAGGCCACCTAAACCAGCCCTCCTCCTGCGGCAGAAGAGGGGTAGGTGAAGTGACTTGACCAAAGTCATACAGACAGATCCTTGAGCAAGCATCTTCTGTCTCTGGGCCCCAGTCTCCTTCTCTTTAAAAACAATTTGACTGGATCATAGGGTCACAGGGCCAGCAGTGACCGTAGCTGGAATGGATAGGAGCTCATTGTATGGATGAAGAACCAGAAACCAGGCAACATGAAGGAATTTGCCCAAGACTATACATGTGGGATTTGAACCCAGATCTTTTGACTTCAAAGCAAGAGATCTTTCCACCAGACCACCTAAGCCAGAAGGCCAAGACCATAGCCCTAGGGACCCTCAAGAATGCCAGAAACACCTCCCTCTCCTGTGTGTGAGACAGAACTCAGCCTGAAAACAAGAGACCGGTTGGACCCGTCACGGTTCCCCCTCCAGCTCTGCCATGGAGGAAGGAGGCAGCCGGGACTGGATCACTGCAATGTGTTGTGTTATGTTGTATTATATTATATTGTGTTGTGTTGTGTTATGTTCTGTTGTGATGTTATGTTATATTGTGTTATGTTGTTATGTTATGTTGTGTTATATTGTGTTGTGTTGTGTTATGTTGTGTTGTGATGTTATATTGTGTTGTGTTATGCTGTTATGTTGTGTTGTGTTGTGTTATGTTATGCTATGCTATGCTGTTATATCATATCATATATCATGTCATGTCATGTCATATCATAGACCATATCATATCATATCATATCATATCACGTCATATATCTAGGGCCATCTGAATCCTACCCTGGTTCCCACCATTCAAAGGAAGGTCACAAGATCAGATTTTTAGTTGGAGGGCACCAAGAGGTCATTGAGTCTAACCTCTCCCCTTTTACAGATGAAGAAACCGAGTCCCAGAGGGATGAAGCCATTCACTCAGGGCTGAGAAGCTAGCTAAGCATCTGAGGTGGGATGTGAGCCCCGGCTCCTCTGGCCCCCCAGGCCTCTCATGGACTCCTCTCTCCGCCCTCTCCCCCCTCTGTTGGCAAAGGTGCCCAGATTCCAGCCGAGCCCGAAGTCGGGGAGGGAGCCTGGACCCTTGGTGGTTCTGCATGATGCTGTGGCTACCGCCTCCCAGGCCTCGAGGTTGGCGGGCTGCCCTCCGCATCCGTTTCCTCTCCATGGAGAGAAAGCTGGGGTCTTGCCTCCCCCTGCTTCCTTGCTGTTTCCTCCCACTCCCAGGCCCAGAAGCATCTGCTGGTGCAATCAGGGCTGCGGAAAGACTGTGGGCAGGTCACGGGAGGCTGATTCTAGAGAAGGCCGGGCCAGCCTCGGGTCATTCCGTCCACTCCTCTGCCCCTGGGCCAAGGGCCCAAAGCAGTCAAGAGGAATGGAGGATCCAAGACACCTCTGAGAGCCTCTGCTGAGCCTCTCCATGCAAGGCCAGGCCCTCTTCCTTAGGGGTGCCATGAGCAGAGGCCTTCATGGAACAGCCAAGCCACACTGGGAAGCAGCCTGGCTCCACAGGGAGGTTCAGAATACACATCGCCCCCAGGGCCACACTTAGCACCTCCTCAAGACTCCCGCCTGTTCTTCTCCCAAAGGAACTACAAAGAGTCTTGAGGGAAGGATGGAGAAATGGAACAGATCTTAATGCCAGGCCTGCCAGCTGATACTTTCTCCACCACTGTTCTCCAGAGGTGTTGTGGGACAGTGTGGTACAACGGGAAGAAGGCTGCCTTTGGAGGCAGAGAACCCGGGTTCAAATCCTGACTGCCACTTACTATCTGTGTGACCTTGGACCCGTCACTGAACCCCTCTCAGTCTTAGTTCCATCATCTATAAAATGAGGAGGTTGGATTAGGTGGCCCTTGAGGCCCCTTTCAGCCCCAGGCCCTCTCTCCCCAAATCACTGAATCAGAGAATCCCACAGCCAAGACACTAAGACAAGAGAACAACCACTTCCCATTTCAAACCCAGGAGGACCAGCTACTTTCCTCACGAGAGTCCTGAAGGAAGGATCCTTGGAGGCAAGTCTTGGGGGAATTACTGTCCCCAGATTCTTTGGGGCCAGAGACTTTGGGGCCCGCTGAAGCCAAGGGCTCTCCCCACTAGACCAAGCCAGTGGATGCTGCGGCTTCCTTCCAGAGAAGGCTGTGGTACCATCCAGGACCGGGCACCATCTGTCCGGGGAACACTACAGGACATGCCCCAGCCCAGCAGATGCAGGGAAGATACCGAGCCTGGGAGAAAGCCTCAGAGCATCGCTGGGGAGGTTCTGCCAGGCTCCCCTGCTCAGAATCTCCATCCCTACGGCTCCCTGGAGCCTGCTGTGGCTCCCAGAGGAAGCAGAGGCTCAAGTATGATACCTGGGTTGGAAAATCTGTCTCAAACCGCTCTCCCACAAATCAGATCACCGTCCAACCAGGGCCACAGCAGATTTCCACAGATCCCACCCACTGGTCATGCAGCTGATCTACTCAGATACTGACAAAGAGGTCCCTGCTCTTCCTTCTTGGGGGAGCTTTAGGGCTCACACTTGCCATGATACAGAATAGGGCTTTACAATTCATAGAAAGGAAGAGATTTAGTGAGAAGAGACCTTGGAGGACAATCCCCTCACTTTACACATGAGGATACTGACGCCAGAGAGAATGAATAATTTCCCAGGGTCATCTGAGTAGGATCAGAGAGTCGGTGTTGGAAGGGACCTTCATGGCCGCCAGATACCCTGCCCACCTCATCTGTACACGTGAGGAGACAGGTGTAGGGAGGGTAAGGGACTTCCCAACGGCAAAGAGACAGATAGATGCACATGGTTTTAGGGGGACGATGACCCCGAGAGGAAGGCAGCCTTCTAAGTAGAAGACAGCCAAAGAGTACTGATGAAGTGCCTACTATGTACCAAGCACCATATTCCTTGACAGAAGCAAAGTCAGCCAGACACCAACCCTCCCTTCTTCCCTCCCTCCTTCCCTCCCCAACACCAGCAGGGACTTACGTCGACGGGCTCCCTCTGCGGTCCCAGACTACCCCTCAGCCAGCTGCGGCTCAGCTCGCTCAGCTCCGGGATGGGCTGCACCTTGAGCCGCACGTGGTCTCCAGACTGCCGGATCATCTCTACGATCTCATCCCGGGACTTGTTCTCCACATTCTGTCCATTGATCTCCACCAGACGGTCGCCAGGCACCAGCCCCAGGGCCAGGTCCTTGGTGCCTGCCCCAGGCTCGGCAAAGTGCACCACCCGCCGGTAGGCCTGCCCCTCGGGAGCCCGGTCCAGCATGGTTGTTCGCCGAAGGGAGAAGCCAAAATCCCCAGTGGGACGCCTCTGAAGCTCCAGCTCCCGAGGAGGGGGAGGTAGTAGGGGCGCTACGGCGGGCAGCCGCAGGTCAGCAGGGAACCGTCTGCTCACCAGCTCGGGGCCCCGGGGCCTAGAGCCTGGCCATGAGGCCCCAGAGCCGGCCTGGCGTGCCAGCTGGCCCTCCAGCATCCGAACCTCCACTTGAGGGGAGGGTGCTGCTGAGTGTTCCGAGGGGGTGGAGGTCTCTGAGGCGCTCCCATCACGGCTCCGCTGAGAGAAGGAAAAGCGCTTGACAATCATCTGCGAGTTCTGCTTGGCCAGGGAGCCAAACTTGGCGGCCCTCTGCAGCACCGAGGGTCGACCGCCTTCCTCACCCTTGAGGTCATCGCTGGAGCTGGCGGTACTCAGGTGGCCTGAGTCGAGGATGACGCTGCCCCGGTTGCTGTCGGAATCAATGTCGGTCAAGTGCAGATCCGAGCTGCTGGCCACCTTGATGGGGATGGGGTTGGAGATCTCCAGCCTGGTCCTGGACTCCCTCTTGGAGGAGCGGTTCAAGTTGAAGAAGCCCCGCCTGAGGCTCATCTCCTCCAGGCTTCGCAGCTCGGCCGCCGACATCCGCTCTTTCTTTTCCTTCTTCTCCTTCTTCTCCTTCCGACTCCCATCTTTGTCCTTGTCTTTCTTCATCAAGTTAAACATGGTAGGAGTCTTTGGGGTGGGAGGTAAACTCCCAGAGGCTCACAGATGCTCAGCACCGGGCCCCTGATCCCCAACTTGATGCTACAAATGGAAAAATAAATGGAACGTTAGGAACTCATGTGCACAGAGAGCCTGGACCCAGGTCTAACCCCAAGTGTGGCCCAACCCTCAGTCTAGGTAATGGAGTGGAAAGGTTGTTATCTGTGCTACTATTATCCTCTGGGCCTCAGTTTCTTCAACTGTTAAATGAGTTGGACTCCATGGTATCCAAGGTCCCTATCAAGAAGTATGATCCCTGGGGAAGACTGATTGGGTCTCAGATACTTAACTAGCCATATGACCTTGGGCAAGTCACTTAACCCCAATTGCCCTGCCTTCCCCCCTCCAAAAAGAAAAAAAGTTTGATACCCAAATTCCAAAGACCACAAGAGGCAGTGGAGTACTTGGGAAGTTTGGGGTCCAAGGACAGGAAGTCTGAGGACCTTGGGAACAAAGCTTGATTCATTCTTTTATTACCTGGGTGACTCTGGGGAAAAAACCAGTCTCTGGGCCTCAGTTTCCTCATCTGTAAAATGAAGGGGGTGGACCTTCAAGGTCCCCTCCAGCCCTAAATGTATGATCCTAAGTCACACTGCCTCCCTGTTTTCCCATCTCTCTCCTCCCTCTGCTCAGTTTTCTCATCTATAAAAAAAGGAGGCTAGACTGACTGACCACCAAAGGCTCCAGCTTCAGATCTCTGAATCTAACCTCCAAAGGAAGGAGCAAAATATCTGATTTTCTTCTTGCCTTTAGGGCGTCACAAGCTAGGGGACTTAGGTATCTGGGGAAGCATCAGAAGAAACATGTGTTCCTCAAAAGGAGAGGCATCAGGACAACCCAAATATAGAGGGGCAGGAGATAGAAAAATAAGATTTCTGCCCACCACTCCCTCAACCACCATCCAACAACCAAGAAAAAAGACCACAGCTACTGGACTCTCTTTCCCAAATCTAGGGGGGAAAATAATTGGTGCTTCCCTTTCCCATCCCCAGCCAAAGCTCCCTGCCCCCCCCAGGAGTATCTGGCCCCCTCTGACTGCCCTGATCCCACAGTAGAGGCCTGTGATCCCTGGAAGGGAAAAATAAAAGGAAAGGGAAGTTCCCAGCTGAAAGAAACAGCAAACAGCTGGGGGTAGGAGGCGATGTGGTGGGAAGAGTCGAGTCCTCAATAAACAGGATCCTGGAAAACTCATATCCTTTTCCCTGCCACAACCAATACCTAAATATATACCTCAGTAGAATAGAAGTCATGGTTGTGGTGAGACAGAGTGGAGCTCCCACGAGCTTGAGAGAGAAGAGAGAGGAAGGAGGTAGGGAGAGGGAGAGTGAAGGAGGATGGAGAAGGGGGACAAGGGAATGAAGAAAAAGAGGAGAGAGGAAGGAGGTGGAGAGAAAGGGGACAAGGAAGAGAAAGAGGAAGAAGAAGGTGGAGAGATGGAGAGAGAGGGGACAAGGGAGAGAAGAGAAAGAGGAGGAAGGAGATGGAGAGAGGGAGAGAGAGGGGACAAGAGAAAGAAAAGGAAGGAGGGAGAGAGGGGGAGAGGGGGACAAGGGCGAGAAGAGAAAGAAGAGAGAGGAAGGAGGTGGAAAGAGGGGACAAGGGAGAGAAGAGAAACAGGTGGAGAGAAGGAGAGAGAGGGGACAAGGGAGAGAAGAGAAAGAGGAGAGAGGAAGGAGGTAGAGAGAGGGGACAAGGAAGAGAAGAGAAACAGGTGGAGAGGAGAGAGAGGAGACAAGGGAGAGAAGAGAAAGAGGAGAGAGGAAGGAG
>CM053593.1:363448136-363461007 GCA_028646575.1 Pseudocheirus occidentalis
TCTCTCCTGACCTCAAGCCTAAAATGCCCAATTTGCAGATTCCTGGGCCGGTTCTCTTCAGCCAATCTGAACAAGTTCCATCCCTCTTCACAGAACAGCCCTTCAGGTATCTGAAATGAGTCAATTAGTATCCCATCTCCCCCATCTCAGCCCATGGCTGCTTCTACCCATCCTCGTATGAGGCACGGCCACAAGGCCCCCGCATCCCAGTCACCCCCTCTTGATGCTCTCCAGCCTATGTCCCTTTGTCCATTTCCTTTGTTCCCCAGAATCACCCCACGAAGGGAGCCCACTGTGGGCTGGGGGGGATGGGCCTGCTTGGGAATTCCCTTTCCATTCTGACTCAAAGAATAGGAGTCCTTGCCTCCTTTGTTATACTCTACTTTGATCTGTAAGACCTCCTTCCATCTTCCCCAGCCTCTAAGCACTTAATGAATCACAGAATCCCAGCCCACCAAAGCTAGAAAGGACTTGAGGAATCCTGGGATTTGAATCTTCCTCTCCTTTTTTTCAACAACAACAAAAAGTCCATGCGAGCCAACTGCTATCTTAACTTAGCATTGAAGTTGTGCCATGGGCTCCCAAGAGTCAAGTTAGTTAGTTTCCATGACAAAAGGACCTGGGAAGAAGGGAAAAAAAGAGAGGAGAGAGGTCCCAGTTGGATGGGAAAAAGCTGAGGAAGCCATCACCCCACCCGCAATGGCAGTGTCGCCATGATGCTTTCTGTGAGACCCTGTGGAACAGCTCATGGCCCAACAGTCTTCTTCTATAAAAAAGCCATAGAATTTTAAACAGGAAAGGAACATCAAGAATAGAATTTGTCTCCAGATTCTTTCTACCTGACCCCCACCAAGATACGTAAGAAGACGGCAGATACTTCTACAGTTACATTTGTGGAATATTATCCAATTATTTCCCCTTCCACTGTCTCATCAGGGAGGACGTGCCAGGATTGTATCCCCAATTTGTGAGTCATAAGAACAAGGATCTCGGGTCTTGAGCTGGAAGGGACTTCCTCTTTTTACAGACAGGGAACCTGAAACCCAGAGAGGTTAAATGATTGCACTTTGTGACTAGGTAGTAAGTATCACTGTCAGGATTTGAACTCAGGCCCTCTGACTCGAGTCAGTGCTCTGAGAAGTTGGGCCGCGTTCAATCTTTGTTCTCCCCCATACACACACTTCCAAATGCAAAATCACCCCTAACCAGGCTGCCTGGTTGTGCTACATGACTTTAAATGAGGACATATTTAAATGGGTCACCTTCCTGTTGGGGTGTCAGAAACCCTAGGGACAGAAGCTTATAGAAAGAGCCGCTGGCACCCAGGCCAAAGAGTACCTGAAATCGCCCCTGAGGAATGGGTCACGGCAAGGATTCCTCTCAGGGTCGCCTTCCCCTTCTCCATCCCTGTCCAGGCCTGACTCATAAATCCAAACAAAGCAAATGCTCTGCTCTCGGCTGACAGGCCTTCCTTCTCTGGCCTCTGACCCGTTAGAGGGGCCACTTCCTCCGGCTCAGGGGCTCTTTATCTCCCAGCAGTCCCCCACAGTGTCCACTTCACCCAACTGCAGACAGAGCTTGGTCTCAACACCTCAGCGGGTGAGCTGGCTAGAAGCAGCCCAGCCCAGGGAACAACGTGAGGAGGGGCCCAGCACCCTTCCTGGGCCTGTTGTGCTGAGCTCGCAGCCCGGCTCTGACTCACCACCCAGTCACAGGGTGCTTATCTGACTCCAGGTGTATTCCAAACCCACTGCACACGCCTGCTCTGGCTACACACTGGCTAGCTTCCCCTGCCACCCCACGTGGGGCGCCCCTCCCTGGCCATATGCTGCCCCTCAGAAAGGGAAGGGAACTGCAGAGCAGTGGCCAGGGTCACGCCAAGGCTTCCCACACAGAATGCAAGCATCTCACTGGCACCAGCAGAGGTGGCCAAAGACCCTGCTTCCCTGAGGGCTAACCTGCCTGGTCTGGCTTCTTTGCCCAAATATCTCTGACCCAGAAAAAAAAACAACAACCTGCAGGAGACTCCTCATGTAAATTCCCAATGTCCACTCTGCCCTTAAGCCAGTGACTTTGAACAAGTCATTTCCCATCCCTGCTCCTCAGTTTCCTGCTCTGTAAAATGAGAAGTAGGGGAAGGGCTGAGAAAATAGATCATGAGACCACCCATTTATTCCTACCTCTTCATTTTGTAGGGGGCATCTTCCCAACCCAGCCAGGAACAGTGACTTGCCCAAGGTCACACATGTATAGGGAGTTGGGACAAGACTCAAACCCAATGGGGTGGCTAGGTGGTGCAGTGAATAGAGCACCTGGAGTCAGGAAGACCTGAGTTCAAATCCAGCCTTAGACACTTAACATTTACTAGCTGTATGACCTTGGGCAAGTCACTTAATCCCAATTGCCCTCCAAAAAAAGAAAAAAAAAAAGACTTAAACCCAAGTCTTTTGATCCCTAACAATCTTTCTGGACTCAATTATCTCCAGCTTTCTGTCTAGCTCTATGTCTAGCTCTATGACCTGTGACCTGCAGAAAGTTCAACTCTACCAGTACCTGTTTTCAAAGGCTTAAAATGGCTTTATCGAAAAGAATTCCTTTTGATTATTAACCACGGTACATTCAGCACCTCCCCACAAAGCCCAGATCTTGGTCCAAGGCAGAGCCCTCAGAGCTGGAAAGGGTCTTTCATTCGACAAAAGGCAAGCAGTGGAGACAAGATTGAAATACAAATCCTCTGACTCCAAATCCATGGAGCTGGGATGGGCCACCTAGTCTCGCCCTCTCATCTTACAGATGAGGAAACTGAGGTCTTCTTGTCCAAGACCACACAGACAAGAAGTGTCAGAGGCAGGATCCGAATTCAGGTCTTCCCAGTCCAGGCCTCTAACAAAGGAATGCTGGTTCTAATCCCAGGTCAGCTTCATCCTTTTTCAGTTTGCTATGTGAGCCTGATCAAACCCTGAATACCAGGTATCTCACAAAAAAATCTGTCGCTAAAGTCTACAAAATCCCTGGCAGAGGAAAAGAACCCTTTAAAACCTTCAACACCCAGGGGCAGCTAGGTAGCTCAGTGAATAGAGCACTGACCCTGAAGTCAGGAGGACCTGAGTTCAAGTCTGACCACAGATACTTAACACTTACTGACTTTGTGACCTTGGACAAGTCACTTAACCCCAATTGCCCTGCCTTCCTCCCTCTAAAAAGCAAAACAAAAAAACAAACAAACAAAAAAACCTTTAGCACCCCAGTTTAAACCATTGAGTAAGGAGGGGCTGTTTGAAAGGTCAGGGGAATAGATAATTTACAGGTTGTACCATTCCTACCTCGAGACAAAGAACAGGCCAAAAAAGATGGTAGCCACTGTGGAGAAGGGAGGACCCCCAGTTCCTCTTTCCGTCCTCTCTGATCCCCACTCCAGCTTGTTAGCCTCCAGTGATGTCTTACTGACCCCCCCCCAGAAATGTTCCCCAGCCCTGCCCTAAGCTTTCTCCTCAGACTGTCTAGAAACTGGAGTGGGAGTGGGAATTCAAATCAGAAGGAACATGAGGTCTGCCACCAGCTGGTACTGGGAAGCTCAACCAAGCCCCCCATCCCAGACCCTCTCTGTGGACAGTCCAGGAAGAAGCAGTCTGAGCCGCTCTGCTCCCTCAGACCCATCAGCTGGGGCCAATCAGAGAATCCCCCTTCTCTTTACTCACCACACCCAGGTGATTACTCCCTCCCCTCTGGGGGGCCATGGTGCCCCCAAGAATCTGGGGAGCCCCCCAGGGGCCCCAGGACCCAACTGCCAACAGCCTGGAATCTGGCCAGCAGGTCAAGAAAGCAGATCAGTTGGAAGCCTATGGTTGTCTCTGCTGCTCAGCCCAGCCTGCTCCAGATGGACTGCGTCTGGTTGCAGACAGCCCCCTGCTACACAAGGCAGAAAAGGCGCCACCCACACACCAAAAAAGCCCACCCCAGCATTGCCCTCTTAGCCTGTGACCCAGCGCATCGAGGAAGCATTTAGTCTTCCAGAGACTAGGCAAATAAAGTAGGTACTCCACCCCTCAGCAGGGTGGTTTCTCTCTTTAGGCCAGGCCCTGGCCTCCTGGCTGCTCCGCTCCACCCAGAACTCCCCTGGAAAGACCTGTGGGACTTCTGTGGGACTGGCCTGTCCCAGCCTCAGAGCCCCTGGATGAAGGCCAGTAACATGGGTGGTCAGAGTCTGGGCAAGCAGTGGCGACCAGAGGCGACTACGTTAAGATGCCCCATGACTGAGTCTCTGGAGGTGAGAGGGCAGGGGTTAGAAGAGGCATCATATCAAGATCAGGGAGCCAGAACTTGCAAGGGGAGGAGGAAACAACTGCCTTTAGTTTTGTATTCCTGGCACTTAGGGACAGTGCCTGGCGCGCAGTAGGCACTTAAGAAGTGGTTATTTATTAACTGGGGTTGAGAAGGACCTGAATCCAGGTGTTAGGTCTCTGGCTTCCTCTAAAGGACAATTCACCATGCCATCAATGCCCTGTCTGAACCTTTCTTGCTCCTCTCAATCAACGAGTAAGCGTTTAATAGGCACCTACTATGAGCAAGGACAAAAGTTAGGTCTTGGAAAGAGGGTGTCAAGTCCTTCAGAGAGGGACATCCAGGCACTCTGCCCCAGACTGGGTGTCAGTGATGAGCCCGAGTAAGCAAACTGTGATGCAGGAAGGTAGGCCAGCCAGGGGACCAGGCCACCAACAGTTCAAAGTTCATCCACAAGAACGTCCACACCACTCCTGGCACTGATGCCCCATCAAACCTTCTTCCCTCAATCTCACAGCCTCTACCTATGGAGGAGGCCCTTTCCTTCTCCATCCTGGAGCCTCCTTCCACCCAACATGAGGACGTCAATAGACGGGCAAACCTCCACCCAGAACTATATTTAACTGGTAATGACCTGAAAGGGAGGCCATTTCCTGGAAAGCCTGAGATTGGGAACAAAGGAGCCAGAGGGGAAGCTCGAGAGGCAGACACCAAGAAGGAAGCCTTGACCAGTGGAGGAGCCCGCCAAGGGCTGGCCGGAAGCCCCAAGCTCCTGACAAGTGCCAGTACTGGCATTTGTAACATCCCCAAATAGAAACTGGCCCCCAAACCAACAAAAATGGTGGCAACAGCGGGATAAGACCCATTAACATGATGACAGGTCTGTTCACTGCTTAGCCCAGAGGAAAGAGTGGACCCAGAGGGTCTGAGTTCAAGTGTGCTGTGTGACCTTGGACAAGTCACTTAACCTCTCTGGGTTTCAGTCTCACTGGTAAAATTAATTGCTTCTCTTTCAGCTCCAAAACTATAATATAATGTGATCCTGCCCAAGGAAAGGACTAATTCTCATTCCTCAGAGAATGGGTTAGGAGAGGGGTCCTGGCCAGAAGGGACCACAGGGAAATCACCAGACACAACCCCACGGAAGGCAAGAAACCTGTCAAGGTTCTGGGACAGCTTGGCCAGCCCCAGTACACTCTCCTTTGGGCTCCTGCCTTTCTTAAATAATCTGTAGAGAGCACATGTCTCTGGGAGATCTATGTGCCCATGTGTGCCCGCCCCCTTCTTCCTAGCACACTATGACAAAGCCAAACCAGTGTGTGCTGTTTCTCCTTCGACCCAAGAACGTGACCACTCCTTGCCTAGCTTAGTATGGCAAGGAACCGCCCCCAGGGAACCCCGGGAGGGGCAGATAACCCCTACGCCTGTCACCCAACCAACTGGCACGACAGGTTAGTGGGGTGGGGACAGTCCAGGCCTGTCTCTCACCCCTGCCCCAGGCTAGCCTGCTTCCCTTTCTCCCCCTCCTCCCTACCCTCTTTGAAAAGGTAAATAGGGAAACAGGCTGAGGATCCAGAATCCCCCAAGGCCCAAGGATTCCCCCAGCCATCTTTGCCTTTAGTGGGGGGAGGAGGAGGAAGAAGAAGAGAAAGGGGGGCAGCGGGCATCAGGAACCAGGGTCGCCTTTACACCATTGTTTTGCCAGCTGTCTGGCAGCTGCTCCGGGGGGAGGGCTACACTGTTTTGGCAGTGAAAGGGTGAGGGCCGAGGGAGAGGATAATGGACTCCAATCTCATTTGCTTTCCCCCTCCCCTTAAGGCTGTCAGGAAAGCCTGGGCCTAAGGCAGTGCAGCCCCCTACTCCTAAGTCCCATGCCCCCAGCCATTTACTAGGGGCCAGTGAGGGGAGGGAACAACCCCACCGCCACTCCACTCCCACGCACGGACCACCCATCCACTACAATGCACACCTCCAGAGCTCCCTCCGGAATAAAGGGTTCCCCCCCCCAGGAGGAAGGAGGCTGGGTGCCCCGGTCCTAGCCGTCCCTGGCCGCCTGCCCCCCGCCGCTGCAGGACACCGCCAGCCCTCCCCCCTGCACCCTCCGGGTCCGAGGGCGTCGGCAGCTCGGTCCATGCCCGGGCCCGGCGCCAGGGGCCCGGGGAAGGACGCGCCGGCGTCTTCTCGTGCACCCCCTGAGCCAGAGCCGGGCAGGGGGGAGAAGCCGGAGCCCGGGGGCCGCGGCGGCTTCCCGGGAGGAGGAGGAGAGGAAGGAGGGGAAGAAGCAGGAGGAGGAGAAGGAGGAGGAGCCCGCCCCGCCACCCGGGCCACCCCCGGCTCCGGCTCTCAGGCTCTCCGGCTCCCCTCCCGTCCGGCCCGGCCCGCACTCACCGGCAGCCGGAGCCCGCCGGACGAGCGGCCAGGCAGGAGACGCAGGGACGCGGCATGCACCGGCTCGGGCTCGGGCCCGGCCCGGGCCCGGCCCCGCTCCAGCGCCGGCTCCCAGTCCCGGCTGCCGCGCACGCAGCAGACCCCAGCAGAGGCCAGCAGAGGCGCGCCGAGCGAGGAGCTAGCGAGCGAGCTAGGGCAGGGAGCCCAGCCGAGCCCCGGAGCCGCGCGGTGCCGCCCCCAGCCCGCCCGAGCCCAGCCCAGCCCTGCCCAACCCAGCCCTGGCAGCCTAGCCCGGCCCCGCGCAGCGCAGCCGGGCCAGCCCAGCCCTGCTCAGTCCAGCCCCGCGCAGCGTAGTGAAGCGCAGCCCCGCCGCCCAGCCAGCCCAGCCAGCCCAGCCCAGCCTAGCCTAGCCCTGCCCAGCCCAGCCCAGCCCAGCGCAGAGGAGGGAGCGCCCTACTGGCGGCGCCCGGGATAAACACCCCTGCCGGCCTCCGGCTTCGCTATGCCCGAGGAGCACCGGGACCCTGCTGGCCGCCACTGAGATGGCAGGACCCAGGGTCGTGCTGCCCCTGCCTGAAGGGGGCCGCTGGGCATTTCGCTAGTGCCCGGGTGGGCAGGCACAGGATTCGTGCTGGCGCTGCCTGACTGGGCACAGAAGGAGAGGCGGCTGTTTCATGCCACCGTGAGCCCTTTCGGTGGATCTCACTGTACACGGGGATCAGCAGAGAAAAAACGCTCCTGTTCTTGCTAGAAGGGAGGATGGAGGGTAGGTCAGGCCTTTCTTTGTGTGTATCTGCTTAGAGAAGAGGGGGAAGGAAGCCCACTCCCCTAAAGCTGCTAAAAGGCTGAAGATACACGTTGATGCTGTTTCCCTTAGTGCCCGAAAGAGAACTAACCTGGGGCTACCGCGAGGTGAAAGAGTGCTCCAGGCCAGGCTTGGTAGCACCACTTGGAGCTGGACCAGGGGTTTTTCCAAGCTGGACTAGTGAAAAGAGAATAGGGAGGGGAGAGGGAGCCTTCTGCCTCTTTTTTGTCTTTTTGTTTTGGTAATTGAATAACATGCCAAAAAAAGTTTAATCGATATGCATTTAGGTCATTTGCCCTGAGTTCCCTCCTACCGTGCCATTCTCCTATACTCCGGTCTCTGAGGACCAAGGCCAACCCCTCTGCTCCTACCCTTGGTCCTGCTAGCCCCTCCTGCCTCTCTGGCAGATTGCCTCCCCCCTTCCTTTGTCATCCCCTTTCTCCACAACCTTCAGTTTCTCCAGATCTACCATCTCCTCTGCTGCCTACAAGCCCGCTCAAGGCTTTCCTCATCCTTCAGGGGATGCTAATATTCCCTCAAGCTCTCCCGGCTTACCTCTTCTCTCTTTCCCCACCAAACTAGAAAAAAGCTGGTTCCACTCTGCTCTTCTCACTTCTCCATCTCTTGCAATATGGCTTCCATTCTCTTTCTCATCACTGGATTGATACTGGTTTCTACAGTTACCAAGATCGTTGTATTCACCCAGTCTGATGACTTTTTTCTCAAACTTCATCCTTCTTGATTTTGCTTCAGATTTGACACCTTTGAGCATCCTCTCTTGATATCCCCTCCTGTCTGGGTTTTCATGGCCCTGATCTTTTGGTTTTCCTCCTTCCTAGCCAGACACTCCTCTCTTTTGCTGAATTATCACCCATGTCCCACTTCCTGAGTGAATCCCAAGGCTCTGTCCTGAACCCTCACCTCCTCTCTCTCTTCTTCCTCCCTCCCTCCCTCCCTCCCTCTCTCTCTGTCTCTCTCTCTCTCTGTCTCTCTCTCTCTATCTCTCCCTCTCTCTCCCCCGTCCCCTCTCCCTCCTTCCCCTCCTCTCCTGTGTGTGTGAGCTCCTATGAATTAGATTCTTACCTTTTTGTAAGGGCCTCCCTGATCTCTGTAGCTAGCCCTTGTCTCTCCTGATCCCCAGTCCTGCATTACTTACCACCTAGACACCTACTGGACATTTCCAGTTGGGTGTCACATAGGCATCTTAAGTCCAGCAAGTCCAAAACAGGACTTACTATCTTTCCTTCAAAACCACTTCACTTCCTAACTTTTATATTTCTGTCAAAGGCATCATCAACTGCCCAGTCACTCAGGTTCCCCACCTCAGTCATTGATTCTTTTTTTTTTTTTTTTTTTTGCTTTTTGGAGGGCAGTTGGGGTTAAGTGACTTGCCCAAGGTCACACAGCTAGTTTTTGTGTTAAGTATCTGAGGTCGGATTTGAACTCAGGTCCTCCTGACTCCAGGGCCCGTGCTTTATTCACTGTGCCACCTAGCCGCCCCTCAAACTGATTCTTAAAGCAGGAATCTGATCATGTCACTTCCCTGCTCAAGACACTCCAATGACTCAGTTCCATCAAGGATAAAATGTAAAACCTTTTGTTTGGCTCTTAAAGCCCTTCACAGCCTGCTTCCAGCCTGCCTTTCCAGGCTTACTACATCACCATCCTCCGTGCTCATCCCAGCCAAATTTGCCTGCTGGTCACATTCTTTATAACATGCCATCTGCCACCGTTCTTCCCACAATCTGTCCTCACGCCTGGAATGTACTCTCCTCCCCTCTAACTCTTAGGATTTCTTCAGCTCTAGTACCATATTCCCCAACCTTTAGTATGTGTGCATATGATAGCCCAAAAGTATTCATGCAGTTGTTTCTGGAACACCTTGTATTTTATATATACATATATTACATATTATACTTTTATATATGTGTGTATTATATATACACATGCTTGTGTATATATGTGGATGTTTTATTTCCCCTTACCATCTCCCCTCACCTATTAGAATAGAAGCTCCATGAAGTCAAGGACAGTTTGGGTTTTGTCTTAGTATTCTCAGTACTTGGCAGAGTATCTGGCATAATCCTAGATGCTTAATGAAGGTTTGTTGATTTGCTTACTTTAGCCACAGATTGACCATTTAGAGGGCAACATACACTTTCCTCAAAGCTCCATCTTGCCTGAACTCAATGACCCATTTGAGGGTCCTCAAGAACCCCTGAAAATAATATTAGAAAACAAAGATCAGCTCCTAAACTGGTCTTGGCTCAAGCCTTTTAACTGGTTAATTTCAATTCATTGAAGATTTATTGAGCCCCTACTGTGTGCTGGACAATGGGCAAGGAGGCACTGAGGATAGAGAGATCCAGTTGCTGCCCTTGAGAAGCTGGAGGTCTAATATTTATCACTGGTTTTGTCAATGCCCAAGTAAAAAAGATCAATGTCCACACTGCTTGCTGTCTACCGTGCCCCACCACTACTACTACCTACCCTGAGATGAAAGTATCTGAGTTAGGAAACTATAGGCATGTATTCACACATAGAGATGGAGAAGAAAATCAGTTTTCTGGAGGTTTAATGAAATCCTCATCTTTTGAGGCATGCCTGTATGACTTTATTGCCCCACCAAAAAAGTATTACATGCGGTCCTTACTTCAAGAAAAACCCCATAGAACTTGGAAAGATAGTTAATTAGGTGACTGTTCACACACAGCCTTCTTCCTCCCCCTCTCACAAGAAAAAATATATATGTATGTATGTATGTAGAATGGACTTAGAAGGGATATTCAAGATTATCCAGTCCAGACTCCACATCCATCTGACAGATAAGGAAACTGAGACACGGAGAGGGTAAATAACCTAGAAAAGCCCATGTACATGCGGTGCCTTTACTTTCTCTATTCCCATTAACTTTGGAGCCCCTCAAAAAAAACATCTGGCTTTCAACTCAGCTGAAACATCTTCCTGAGTTCACCAGTGATCTCTTATTTGCCAAATCTGCTGGCTTTTTCTCAGATCTCATCCTTTCCAACTTCTCTGCAGTGTTTGATACTGTTGAGCACCTTCTGCTTCTTCTCCTCCCTGGGTTTTTGTGATCCTGCTCCCTCTTGGTTCTTCTATCTGGTCACTTTCTCAGCCTTCTTTGTTAGATTATTATCAATGGCCCACCACCTACCTAAGGGTGTGCCCAAGGCTCTGGCCTGGACTCTCTTCTCTTTTCTCTCTATGTTCATCACCTAGATTATAGACTCCTATTTGTTCAATTCTCATCTCTATGCAGATAACCCATGTATCTATATACCTACCTACCTATCTGTATATCTACCTATCCATCCATCCGTCCCTCTATCCAACTATCTATCTACCATATATCTTCTATTCTTCCAACTATCAATCCATCCATCCCTCTATCCAACTATCTGTCTACCATAGATCTTCTATTCTTCCAACTATCTAGCTATCCATCTATCAATCATCTATTTAATCCACCTAACTTTCTATCAGCTGTGTATATCATCTATAATATCTATAGCTATGTATGTCTATATCTAGATAAATGTGGACTTAGATATAGACATTGACGTATAGATATGTAACCTTAGTCTCTCCTGAGCTTCATTCCTACCTCACTTCCCAGAGTCAGCATGGTACAATGGAAAATGTACTAGATTTGAAGTCCAAGTCCTTGATTCAAATCCTGTGTTCTACTGCTTGTTAGCTGTGTGACCGCGGACAAATCATTTAACTTCTCTTGACCAGGGTTTCCTCATATGGAAAATGAGGGGAGAGGATTGACTTCATGACTTCTGACATGCCTTCCGTCTCTAAATTTACGATCCTATTAAACGTGTCCTCCAGGATCTCCTGTCATTGGCTTACACTCAATATATCCCAAAGAGAGCTCATTATCTTCCCACCACCTCTAAATTTTACTTCATCTAAGCATCCATCCCTATTTCTCTGAAGAGCGCCACCGTCCCTCCACTTGTTTGGACGGGTAACCTCAGAATCGCATGTGATTCCTTACTTTCTGTTACCCGTCCTATACAAGTCCTTGCCAAGTCTTGGCTTGTCTACCTTTGTGACACTGCTTTCATCTCTTCCCTCCCACAAGTCCCCATCACCTCTCACTTGGACAGTAAAACCCTCCTACGTGGTCTCCCAGGCCCCAGTCTCTCCCTGACTCCAATCTATCTTCCACACAGCTGTTGGAGCAACATTCTAAAGTGGGGGATGTGATCATGACAGTTACCTCTTTTGGAAGCTCCAGTGACCCCCAGTTCCAAGTAGGCTAAAATACAAACTTCTCCATTTGGCATACATACAAAACCCTTCCCACTATGCCTCCAACCACCGAGCTTACCACACTCCTTCACATACTCAGGGCCATGGATCCGACATTCCACCTCATGTGTCTTTGCAGGCAGTCTCTCCCACACCTGGAATAAAGCCTCCTGTCCTCCTGATTCTATTCATCTGTGGCTTCCTTCCAAGTTCAGCTCAGAACAATCTCCTCCACCAGCCTTTCCTGCTCCCCTTGGCTCCTCGAGCCCTTGCCTTCTATAAAGAAGTACTTAGCTTATCTTTCACAGTTACCTATCCAGGTGGATGTTATCTGTCATCCAGAGAGTACAAGGACCTTGAGAGCGAGGCTTTTTTCATTTTACCTTTGAATTATTTCCAGTGCCAAGTAAAAGGCCGGGCTCACAGTGGAATGAGTCAGGAAAGATATGACACAGTAGTACATAGAGCCCTGACTCTGGACCTGAGTCCAAACCCCACGTGTGACCCTTCCTGACTGTGACTTTGGGCATGGCTCCTCCTGGCCCTCATAGAAAATGAGCCCACTGGGCTACGTGATCTCTGACGTGAGTTCCAGTCCAGAGACGGTGATGGTAGTATCAGTATTCATTGTAGTACTAGCAGCGGTAGTGATTCAGGTGGTAGTAGTGATAGTGAGAGTTTCAGTTTTAGAGTATTGCTTTGGCAGCTGTGCTGCCCCTATCATTGGATAGACTCTAATATCATTGGAGTCAGGGACAGAATGGAGCCTGGGAGACCACGTAGGAGGGTTTTACCGTCCAAGTGAGAGGTGATGGGGGCTCAAAGTAGGGTGGTAGCTCATGGCAGGGGAGAGGTGAGGGATGCTGCAAAGGTAGAGAAGACAAGACTTGGATTTGGATTGGGTAAGGATAGGATGGTGAGAGAGAGTAAGGAATCAAGCATGACTAATATTAGTATTAATCATAGTATTAGTAGAGGGAGTGGTGGTAGTAGTAATGGCAGACGTGGCAGTATTAGCATTAATAGCAGTAGTGGTGGTAATAGTGGTATTAGCATTAATAATACTAATGATGGTGGTATTATGGGTGGTGGTAGTATTAGCAGTAATAGTAG
>CM053593.1:363461107-363493372 GCA_028646575.1 Pseudocheirus occidentalis
TATATATTATAATTATTATATTATAGTAATTAGCATTAGCAATGGTGGTGTTATGGGTGGTGGTAAGTGTTAGTATTAATAGTAATGGTGGTGGTGGTGGTAGTAGTAGTAGTAGTGGTAGCAGTATTCATTACAGTACTAGTAGCGGTGAAGGTGGTGGCGATAGTAGTATTACTATAAATAGTAGTAGTAGTAAGTACTATAAACCAGCCTGGTTTATATACCATTGCCAGCACTCTGAGGTTTGCAGCTCTCATTCCATAAGACCAGTACTTTGAGTGTGGAATCAGCACTCACACCTGACCTCAGACACTCCCTATGTGACTCTAGGCAAGTCTCAGTTTCCTCATCTGAGAAATGGGTATCATCACAACAGCCCCTATTTCCCAGATTTGTTGTGAACCAGAGTAAGGAAAGTGATTTGCCAGCCTTAACTTGATAGCTGTTATTATGATGACCCTACAAATAAATGTATCTGACTACTGTCAAACTGCTAGCCCAGGTTAGGGGGAGTGAAAGATTTGTGTGGTGAAGCAGTAACAAGGCTGGATTGTGGAAGGCTTTGAATGTCAAACCAAAGTATTTGTTCTTTGTCTCTTGGGCCCTGGGAGGCATGGAAGGTCTTTGAGCAGAACAGTCAGTAATAGAGTAGTGTCTGATCCTTTCGACCTCACCCTGAGAGTGTTTGAAGATGCAGGAAGGGTGGAAAGTCAGGAGGAACAAAAGTGAAAGGGGGACGTGAAAACATTTCATCATATCCCTTCTGCAAGCACAAGACTCCTCCTTTCTTGGTCAAACTCCGTGAATTTTCAGTAACTGAATAGATCCAGGAAGAGCAGGAAAAGGACACAGAGACAGAGGATTCCGCTGACATTTGCAGTCATGCATTATTTACTCACTGATCATTAACCCCTTCTGAGAGGCTCCTTGTGAGTGTTTGTGCTGAAGGGACCAGGGGAAGGAATGTTAATGGCGAAATCTGAAGCTTTTCCACTGAGGCCTTTCACCTGTACTTTCTCAGACATCTGAGAGGCTCCTCAAGAAGACCAGAGAGGGAGGGAAGGCACAAATAGATGAAGCAAACCTTTATTGAGTAAGTGCCTACCACACACAAGGAAAGGCAGCCTGGTTGATTGGATCCAGAGCCAGACTCAGAGTCAGAAAGGCCTGGCTATGTGACCCTGGCCCAGTCATTTGGCTTCTGTGTGCTTCTGGGCAATTCTTAAGATTATAAACTATGGGTGTTGACCTGAGTTGGTAGAGGGAAGGTTTGGTGACTTAAGAAATAAATAAATATAAATCCTTTTCTGATCTAAATTTGAGGATCCTATAAAATTCAGGTGTTGTTACCCTGCCCTGGCTCTGGGTCCCTTTGGGTTCATGCTGTCCACCAGCTCACAAGAGCCCAAACACCAACCATCTGGGACCAAGAACAAGCTACTAGACAGAAGGGGAAATAGGCAGGAAGCTATCTGGGAGTGTTGTGAAACCCTGACGTGAATTATGAAAGGAAGTCTTTATGAAAGACTTGAGATGAGGAAACTCAGATGATTGGGGGCTACAAAATAGCATCGATTTGAATCTCCTGCAGACCTTTCCAATATGCAAATGCCAAAGTCAAGTCAAATCAGCAAATCTTTATTTATAATAAGAATAACTAACTGATCTAGAGCCTACCATGTACAGACACTATGCAAAGGACTTCACAAATATCTCATTTCAGCCTCACAACAACTCTTCAAGGTGGGTGCATTTTACAGATGAGGAAACTGAGACAGGCAATGGGTAAGGGACTTGCCTAAGGTCACACAGCTAGAGTCTGAAGTCAGATTTGGTCTCAGGTCTTCCTGCCTCCATGCCCAGCTCTCTCTCCCCTAGCTGTAAAGCACTGAGGATGGGGTCGTAGGGAGCAGACAAAACTGAATGAGACCCAGACCCTGCCCTCAGTAAGCTTATAATCTGGGCGAGGAGACGAGCTTTTAAACAGATGCAAAATTAAATAGCAACAACAATAAGAGATTTAAGGAATAAGTCTAAACTATGGTAGGAGAGGTGATCCTAGCAATGAATCAGTTATACAGGAAAGTGCTTCAATAGGAATTCAGAGGAAGAAAAGGCTGACCTCCGGCTGGGGGAGCCAGGGAAGCTGGACTGGGAAGGGTTGCTAGGAATCGGATGCCAATAAGCTGCCCTTGGACTCAACAAAGTCACATTTTGGGGGCTTTGATCACTAGGGGAGGAGGGGAACCTTCAGCCTCGAGGCCACATGTGGCCCTCTAGGTCCTCAAGTGCGGCCCTTTGAATCCAAACAGAATGGTGAGGTTTGGAATCAGTCACAGGGTAGCGCTTGAGGACCTAGAGGGCCACCAAGTGGCCTCAAGGTCGAAGGCCTCCCACCTCCAATCTAGGGAGATCTTAGCTTCTTTCCCTGGCCACCTCTACCCCTGTAGAGTCTCTTCCTATTAGAATAAAAGCTACTTGACACGAATTCCTATAGCCTAGGACAACACCTGGCACGCTGAAAACAATGTATTCTCATTGATTCATTAGTTCAAATAGGTGGAAAGGAGGGGGAAGGCCATTAAAGGCCGGTGGGACAGAATGAGCAAAATCGTAGAGGTGGGAAAATACAAGGTAGCTTGGGGTACAATAACAATGGGAAAATACAAGGTAGCTTGGGGTACAATAACAAAACCGATTTAGCCCAGGAAAGTTGGAAAGGTAAGTTGGAGCTAGATTGTGGAAGGCCTCGAATGCCTAGCTAAGGATTTTGTATGGACTTCTTGTGAGTACTTGGGAGTCATTGAAGATCACATGGCAGAGCATCAGCAGCAATGGACTCTACCCAAGGGTGGGCTCTTCGTTGTTAAATTTTCAGTGTGGAACATCTTTACCTTGGAAATCCCCAAAGATACAAATTAGGGCTTGATCTATTTTGTTGACTGTCTAAACTTAAGTAAGCAATGGAGAAGATATTAATACTGCAAATTAATCTTAAAAGCATACTCTGAAATACTTTTTTCTTTTTTTTTTTTTTGTCTTTTTCTGGAGATCTAGTTGTTAAACATGTACTAGCCTTGTACAGTTACTGAGGACCCATGTCAAGCAGAAGTCTTGGTTGGGGTTGGGGGTATATGATTAGATCTGGTTACATCAATCTATGCTCAGAAATCCTCACTGGTTCCTTATCCAATGAAGGTCAGAATTTTTTTCACTTGGTATTCAAGGCCCTCCAGAATCTTTCACCCCTTTGCCTTGCCACATTTATCTCATATTATTCCCCTCCATATACTCTAGTCTCCAGCCAAGGTAGACCCCTCAGGGGGGCAGCTGTATGGTGCAATAGGCAGGCGGCCCTGGTGTCGGGAAGACCTGAGTTTAAATTGGCCTCAGACACTTACTAGCTGTGTAACCTTGGGCAAGTCAACTAATCCTGATTGCCTAAAAAAAAAAAAAACCCAACAAAAAATCAAATTCGACTCCTCTTTGTCTCTTGAACACACTTTGCTGTTTGTTAGGTTTTTGGTTGTTGTGTTTTGCCCACACTGTCCCCTAGGCCTGGTTTTCCTCTCTTACCTGCATCATCTAATGGGACGATACAGGCAAGATTCCCATTCTTATCAGACTTTTAAAATCCAACTGAAAGGTCAGTCCCTCCCTGAAGCTTTCCAAACACGCCCCTGTTACTACCAACCTACCCCCTGGACTTTAGCCCATTGCTTTGTACCTATTTCTGCTCAGCCACCTGGGGTTTGCACCCAGATTTGTTGGCATCAGCCTTGACACTTCACCCTCATGCTCACCTATCTCACATAGCCAATGGTCACCTAAAATCATTGCTACTAATGTAGCTCCCTCTCTCTTGTCATTCCCCTCCTCATCACTCACCAGGCTACCAGCCTCGTCCAGGCCCACATCACCTCGCACCTGGACAATAGCCTCCTTCTGAGCCTCCCTGACTCTCCAGTCTGTAGTCCATTCAACCACACCAGGTGTGGCCGTGTAATTCTCTTACTCAGTGAACTCCAGTGACTCCCAATTACTTCTGAGATAAAACTCAACTTCTCTGGCGCCTGCCAAACTGACTTTCTTACTGCTCCTTGTATATCATATTTCATTTACCATCTACGTGCCTTTGTCCTGGCTACCCTGCGTGCCTGGAATGCACTCCTTTCTCACATCTACCTCTTTACCAGGGGCGGAGAACCTTCGACCTTCTAGGTCCTCAAATCTGGCCCTTTATCGAAGGACCTAAAAGCCCACAAGTGGCCTCGAAGCTTCAGGTTCCCTATTGTCTTAGACTCTTTACTTTTCTCCAAGGCTCCCTTCTACATGAAGCCTTTCCTGTTTTCCCCAAGAACTTGGATCCTCCCTCCTCCCTCCCCAAACACCTCACTATATCCTCTCCATACCTAGATGCGTCTATGTTGCCTTCCCTGGCTATCATGTAAGCTTCTCAAGGGCAGAACTGTTTCATTTCTCCCTTTGTAGCCCACATACTTTTCACAGTGCCTGGTTTATAGGAGATGCTCAAAAAATAAATGCTTGTTAATATGTACTGAGTTCATTTAACACATGTGCTCATTTAAGCTTGAAAAATGAATGAATCATTTTTTTTAAACTTTGTACCCCCAGAACTCAGCACTGTGCCTTGCAAATAGAAATTGCTTGATAGATATCTGCCAAATTTGAAATTTAAATTGAAAGTATAAATGTCTGGGTTCTAGTTATCTGCATATGTTTTCTCCCACACTAGACCTGAAGCCCCATGAGGTCATGTCTTCCCTAGCAGTCAGCACAAGACTTTGTCCAGAGTAGATACTGAAAGAATATTCTCTGAATTGTTTAAATAAGCTGAATTGAATGTGCAAAACTGTGTTTTCAGAAGATTAATCTCACCTCCAGTGTGTGGGATGGATTGTAGAGGCTGTTTACAGCAGGATTAAAATAGCCCAGGTCAGGGGTGGAGAATCTGTGATCTTGAGGCAACATGTGTCCTTTTAGGTCCTCAAGTGCAGCCTTGAGGCTGCAGGTTCCCCATCCCTGGCCCAGGCTAGGGCTGACAAGCACCTGAGGATTTAATGGACTAGGAGGGATGAGAATTAGATTCAACAGTCATGTATTTGGGAACAGAAAGGAAGGGGGGAAATGAGATATACATTGACAATGTGAGGGGAGAGAAAGAAGGAGAAAGGAGGATCCAAGCTGATTTGGATTTGGGATATCTAAATGGGAAACAAGCAAGGAAGCCCATGAGGCTCACTTACTCCAGTCCCTGAAGTACTCTTTTGAACACCTGTAGGGACCATTTTCTAGATACCCAGTGGGGAGGAAGGAAGTGACCATGTGACCAGGCTGTGATTGGCCCCTGTATGTAACCATTTTCTCCTACCCACTATCCTAGGCTAGAGTACTGGGGTAGGGGTAAGGGGTAACTATAACCAGGATTTTTTTCTGGGGGCCATTTTGGGGGGCTTTTCCTGTTTAGATCTGTGGTCCCTATGTCCCTCCAAAGCTGATTGCCCTCCATCCATAGTCACAGGGATCACAGTATGCTGTGGCCCAGGATGCCCCGACCCCCACGCAGGCAGCAAGGAAGCCTCGAGAAGCATCCTCTCCTGACTGGAGTCCAGAAGAGGCAGGAGCCGGGGCCTGTGGGGCGGGGAAGCCTTCCCCAGATACTGGCAGCAATTAACACAGGCCTTGAAGAGCATCCGGAAGGTGAAGAGCCAGCCCAGGTAATGCAGCTCGGCCAAGTTCAGAAGAAAACAGCCGAGCCCCACCCCGAACATAAAATTCAGAAAGATCATTTTCTCGGTGGCCCTGGAGACGAAGCAGTCTGTCTTGGTGGGACACGGGTAGGTTTCACAGCGATATAAGTGCGGTACGTCAAAGCCAAATAGGTAATACTGCCCCACCAGGAATCCCAGCTCCAGGAAGGACCTCAGCACTACGTGCGCAATGTAAATGATCAGCACCCGGTTGGCCAGCTGGATGGGGTCCTGGGCTGTGGCCCCGACATGCTTTGGGAGGACCTCGTCCTCCTCCGGGCTCTGGCCCTCAAAGGAGCCGGAGGGCACCAGGATCCCAGAGCCCGATCTCGATCTAGGAAAGACTTGGCCAGAGGTTGCCTGTCTTTGCCACAGCGCCAGCAGCCGGTCCCTCTCCACATCCATCCGCTCCTCCAGGGCCACCTGGTGCATGGCGCACACGATGTAGAAGATGGAGGGCGTGGCCACCAGGACGATCTGGAAAATCCAGAAGCGGAGGTGAGATATGGGGGCGAAGCTGTTGTAGCAGACGTTGGTGCAGCCGGGTTGGAGGGTGTTGCAGGTGAACTTGGACTGTTCATCTCCGTAGACTGCATCCCCCACCAGCGTGACCAGGAGGATTCGGAAGATGAGGAGAGCAGTGAGCCAGATCTTGCCAATGACGGTGGAGTGGTTCTGGACTTCAGTAAGAAGCCGGCCCAGGAATGACCAGTCGCCCATCTGTAATCAGAATGAATCACAGAATTCGTTTCCTTTTACATTTTAGTGATGCTTTAAAAAAAAAAAAAAAAAAGCCTCCATGGCTAGGTCCCAGTATCTTTCCCCAAACGGAACCTCTACTTGTATCAGAGAAAACCAGTAAAGCATTACCAGCACCTGTGTTGGACAGTGTATGTAACATTCCACATCCAGAGGCCCCCACCTCTACTGAAAGGAGGGAAATGTAAAAAGGCATAGAATTTAGTGTTAAAAGGAAACAGTAAATTTTGAGCTGGAAAGGATTTTAGAGGCCATCTAGTTAAGTTTTAAGCCCTTTCATTTTATTGAAGGTAGGTAGATAATGCAGATCGGGAAGACTTGAGTTCAGATTTGACCTCAGACATTTACTAGCTGTGTGACCCTGGGCAAATCTCTTTGCCTGAGGTTCCTCAGCTATAAAATGGGGGTAATAATATCACCTACCTCCAAGAGTCATAAGAATCAAAGGAAATTATATTTGTAAAGCACTTAGCACAATGTGCTAAGCACACACAGTAGGCACTCTATAAATTCTTATTCCCTTTCCCTTATTGAAAGGGAAGTCAGGGCTCATGGAGGCACAGTGACTTGTCCAAGGTCTCATAGGGAGAAAGAAGGAGGGCAGGGATTTTTCACTCAAATCTTGTGATTCCCAGCCCATGGCATCATCTCCAGAGGATGAGTGCCCACATCAGAGAAGTAAATACTTCCAAGTTTCAGGTTTCTGTGATTTTGTCAAATGTGAGCTGCTCCAGGGTTTCTCCAGTCCTTAATGAAGTGTCTGGCACACAGTATTCCCTTATTAAATCTTTATTGCCTGACTGATTGTGGTATCTTAAGAACCTTATCAGAGCTACTTCACTTATGGTTGGGGTCAAAATAATCCATCTCTGCAACCAACTGGGGACCCAGCTCCTCCCATAGTCCTTTTGGGTTTATCCTCCAATAACAGACACCCAGATGAAAAACTCAAACATAATCCCCCAGCCAAGGGATTTCAAACCCTTAGCATCCTTGGTCGCTCCTTCTGTGCTCAATGCTCAGCTGCATCCCTCAACAGGCTGCCAAGGACAAAGAGAACCAATTTCTCCAAGGAAAGAAGTAAAAACTCTCCGAGGGAGCTGGAGGGAACTGAATTAACTGCAGTGACTTTCACTCTTGCTCCAGAATTAGGTTTCTGACTCAGCACTATTATTAAAACAGCTTTCTGTTCTCTTGGATCGCCCTGGGGCATTGGAGGCACCAGCCTGGTCTTCCCTTGAGGATGGGAAACTCACCCTTCATTCCTTAGCAAGTCTTTCTTTCCATCAAGCTCAGGGGCAAGGGAAGCTTTTAGGAACCTGAGGAGGAGGATGCCCATGGGCAGGTTTCCAATCTCCCTGCAAAACTCCCTTTTTTGGGTGGGTGGGGGAGATGGGGCAAGAATGGATTTATGATTTCATTAGTGTAAGGAACACTCAGGTGAGGATGCTTCTATCAATGGAGGTCAGCACCTGATCTTTAATTACCTGAGGCACTGAGTGCTTATTATTGTTATTAATAATAGTCATTATTTGTTGATTGACTAATAATAATAGCTGGGGAGAGAGAGAAGAGAGGAGAGAAGAGGAAAGAGAGAAGAGGGGAGGGGAGGGGAAGGGAGGAGAGAAGAGAGAAAGGAGGAAGAGTCAGAGAAAGAAAGGAGGAGGAGAGAGAAAAAGGAGAGGATAAAGGGGAGGTGAGAGAGAGAAAAGGAGAAAGAAGAGGAGAGAGGGGGAGAAAAAGAGAGAGACAGAGAGCAGAGAGAGACTGCTTTAAGATTTCTGAAGTAGGGGCAGCTAGGTGTTGCAGTGAATAGAGCATAGATGCCAGAGTCGAGAGAACCAGAGTTCAAATCCCGCCTCAGACACTTGACACACTAGCTGTGTGACCTTGGGCAAGTCACTCAACCCCAACTGCCTTGCCTTCCTCCCTCAAAAAAATTTTTTCAAAGTGCTTTACAAATATTATTTCCTTAGATAATAAAAGGTTAGATTACCTGCCCAGGTCATTCATCTACCAGCCAGTATGTGTCAAAGGTCATCCTTGACCTCAGGTTCTCCTGCCTCTGAGGGTGGCCCTCTATCCACTCTCCCACCCCTACCTCTGCCCAGGCCCATAGAACCTAATCAAATGCCGAGGTTGGTGGCTCCCATCAACACAGCTGCCACCCATTCTGCTCTGGGACCAATAATACTGTTAATAATTAATATGTAGCATGTGTTTTAATGTCTGCAAAGATGGGCTGCCTTCTCCCCCAGCGAGCTAACCCCAGCTCTACGGAGGAAGCTTGTAGCAAGGGCTACATATTAATTCTTATTGGAGCCTCATAACAAAGGGAACCAAGGGAAAGGGAACATGGTACCTACTGTGTACCATGGGCAGCCAGGTGGCGCCATGGTGGACAGAGTGCTGGACCTAGAGTCAAGAAGACATGAGTTTAAATCCAGCCTCAGACACTTACTAGCTGTGTGACCCTGGGCAAGTCACTTTGCCTCAGTTTCCTCATCTGTAAAATGAGCTGGAGAAGGAAATGACAAACCACTTTAGTATCTTTGCCAAGCGAACCCCAAAGGGGGTCATGGAGAGTAGGACAATGACTGAATTAAAACTAAGAGCTTTACAAGTATCAGTTCACTTGATCCTTGAAACAGCCCTGAGAGGTAGGAGCTGTCCCCCATTTCATAGCTGAGAAAGGTGAGGCAGACAGAGGTTACCCACACAGACAATCCAGGGAGGGAGAGACTGCCAGGATTGTCCCCACTTTACACATGCAGAAATTGAGGCTCTAGGTCTGGTCCCATAGCCAGCAGGTATCAGCAGAATTTGAACGCAGGTCTTCCTGACTCCAAGTCCAGCTCTCTATTCACTGCTTTTCATACAGGGGAAGGAGCACTTTGTTCCCTTGTTTCAGCCATGTCTGATTCTTTGCTTTGCCATTTCTTTCTCTACTCATTTTACAGATGAGGAAACTGAGGCAAATAGGATGATGTGACTTGCCCAGGGTCACAAAGCCAGTAAGTGTCTGAGATCAGATTTGAATTCAGGTCTTGCTTGACTCTAGGTCTGGAACTCTGTCCACTGTGCTGCCCAGCTGTGCCTCCTGTTGAGCCTTCAGTGCCGTCTCTCCCTTTCATGGTCTTTTTTTTTTTTTTACTCTTCCCAGCATCAGTTTTCTCATCTGTAAAATGGGGCTAATAATAGTGCATGCATGTGCATGCACGCACACACATACATACATACATACATACGAGTCGTGAAGCGCGTCACATACCTTAAATCATCTCTGTGCTAAAGATGAGGTCAGGAGAGGGAGGCCTAGGTTTACATCTTCCCTCTGACACCTACCATTCCCCCGTCTGAGTCTCAGTTTGCTAACCTGTGAAAGGGGCACAATAGCTCTCAGGGCTCTTGCAAGACTCCAGCAAGATGACGAATCTAAAGCACTTCACAAACCTGGAAGGGCAGTGTGACTTAAAGTAGGCTTGGAGAATCTCTAAGACCCTGGGATCAGATCCTTCCCCTGAAACTGAACTAGCCGTGTGACCCTGGGCAAGTCCTTTCACTCCAATCTGGGCCCAAGTTTACTCATTTGTGGAACGGAGGTGTTGAAGTCAGTGGCCTCTAATGCTAGTCCTTTCCCCTAGATCATCTTTAACTTTCCCTGTTTCCATTTCATTTGCATGTTTTGTCTCTCCCATTAAAATGTGAGCTCCTTGAGGGTATAGAGTGTTCGGACATTTCTTTGATTCCCTGGCACATAGTAGGTACTTAATAAATGTGTATGGGTTTGACTCTAAGGTCCCTTCCAGCCCCCTCTGCTCTAGAAGCATCGGCTGCTGGGATCACAAAGTCTGCATCACAAAACTGAGCAATACGGAGGTGGAGGAGGGGGGGAGAACAGATTTAAAGCCTTCTCAAGAGCCATTCAGGGCCACCTGTTCCTTTGACCGACAAGGAAAGGTTCCAATCTGGCTAGATGAGTGATCCTAGGAAAGTCACTCCACCTCTCTTTGCCTCATCTGTGAAATGGGGATCACAGTCACACCCAGCCCCCAAGGCCGTTGGGAGGATGAGATAATGTTGCTCAGCACAAAGGCTGGGTCCTAGTAGGTGCCCTGTCATGGGTATACATAATGCATATAAAGGCCGGCCATTGTTATTACAATCTTATGTTTGCTTTGTAACGTAGATAACGGGCTTTTCTATTGTGTTCGGATCGCTGTGCTAAGTGCTAGGGAGGATGTGTCATCCTAGGGAGGAAGGTTTGTGCAACAGAACGAGTGACGGATTTTCATTCTCTCCCCAAAGCTCTTTTCAATCTTCCCTTATGGGCTTCATAACTGTCGGTCCCTTGCCCAGACTGGGTGTGTGCGGAGTCCGTCTTTTTGGGAACACAGTGAGATCCATCTAAGTCTAAAGCACAACTCCTCAGCCCCTCCCTACCAAGCATCTTTAAAGCACCTACTAAATGCTGGAATTTGGGGTGAGAAAGACAAAAGTAGAGAGTCTGGGTCCTCAGAGATTTTACATTCTATCTTAGGAGACAACATGTATATGCAAAGAAATAAAATCTATACCTAAGGAGATGTGGGCTCGAGATCCACTTGCATAGAGGTATCTTTTTTTTTTTTTTTTTTTTGCTTATTTTTGGAGGGCAGTTAGGGTTAAGCGACTTGCCCAAGGTCACACAGCTGGTAAGTGCTAAGTGTCTGAGGTCGGATTTGAACTCAGGCGCTCCTGAATTCAGGGCCTGTGCTCTATTCACTGTGCCACCTAGCCGGCCCTAGAGGTATCATTTGAAGATGGACAGGTAGGCAGTGCAGCAGATAGAGTGTGGGGCCTAGCAGCATCTTCAGACGCTCCCTAGCTGTGTGACCCTGGGCAAGTCACTTAACCCAGTTTGCCTCAGTTTCCTCATCTGTAAAATGAGCTGGAGAAGGAAATGGTGAACCACCCCAATATCTTTCCCAAGAAAACCCCAAATGGGCTCACAGAGAGTTAGACAGGACCGAAAAACAAGTCAACAACAGCAATCATTTGAAGCCATGGGAGTGAAAGAGTATTTGTCTTATTTCTCTAACTAATACATAGAATCCTAGATCTTGAGTTGGAAGGACCTTATACAGCTTCTAGAAATTTAGAAATAGGGAAATAGAGTCTCAGAAAAGGCAAAGATTTGGCCAGGGTCACACAGGTAAGAAAGACGTCACAAAGCCAGGACTGGAAGAACCAAGGTCCTCCGCCGCCAAAGCCAGGGCTCTTTCTACCCTCCTGGGCTAATTGTAAGCCCCTTGAGTGCAAGGATCTTGGTTTATGCTTCTTATATCCCCTACATGGGTCCAGCTCGTGCAATCTGGTTTGATTTCCTAGGAATTACTAAATTAACCATCAGCTAAGAAAAAAAAGAAAACTAATCTCCCTTCATTCTCTTCCCCATCTCCATCTCCATTCCCACACTCCCCTTTTTCTTCCCAGACCTCTTTTCTTTTTCTTTCTCCCATCTCTTTCTTTTTCTTTGAACAGTCCAGGAAACCAGTTTTGATAAGAAACCTAGGGTTAAGACTAAAGGATCAACCTCCTACCCAGCAAGCGGTCACTTCCAAATGGCTTCTTTCCCAAGGCTTTTTCCCCTAGCCTGGGAGGAGGGGCCTCCCTGGAATTAGCTTGGGAGACCAAGATACCTGATAACTTCCTCCTCTCACCAAACAAAGGCAGCCAGCAGTGAGCAAGAGTACAGAATGAAGCCTATTTCATTAGCCACCAGGTAGGCTGGACAGGTCACTTAACCTCTCCATGCATGACCTAGCCGATTCTCTAAGACTCTAAATTGCCCAATAGTTGCTGACTTGCCTTGGTAGAAGGAGTTTCATCATTGGAAATTCTCTATGTTAATGAATGACAAGTCCAGTTGAAAAAGAAAAAAAATCTGATTGAAGTAATCTAATCCTGTGTGATCAGAAGTGAGGGACCAATTGTTTTCCATCTCTCATAAGAATAGAGAAGTGGTGATGGTCTGAATTTGACAGGTGAGGGATGGAAGTTAGACAGAACGTAGAATTTCCTGATTCAGAAAGTTATGAGACAAAAGGAATGATGATGGAAAGAAAACTTGGAAAATGTGATGCCTGTGTGCTTAGGTAAGCCTCAGGCCTAACTTGCTTGCAAGTAGGAGAGTGGATAAAGTGACTTTTCCAGGGTCTTACCAACCCAACAATTACCCCCTTGTTAGAGTGGAAACTCCTTGTGAGCAGGACTTGGGTTTCTTTCTTTTTTTTTTTTTTTGTATCCCTAGTATCTGCTCACAGTAGGATTATGTTAGCTGACCCCTGAGCTTCCTTCTAGTTCTAAGAATCTGTGAAATGTTTATTGAATAGAAGAAGTCTCAGATCAAACAATGAAGACTCCAGAAGGGGCTCAGGAAGGCCAAGTAGGACTCAAAGACATAAGGCCAGGGCAACTAAAGGCACATGCCTCTCCTCAAAACTTCCTCAGACACTATCCTTCAAAGACTACTTGGCCTAGTGGACAGAGAGCAGAAGATTCTGAGTCAGGAATATGAGAGAGTTCAAATCCCACCTTGGACACTGTGTGGCCCTGGACACGTCCCTCAGTCTCTGGGAAGCCTCGGTTTCCTCATCTGTAAAGTAGGGATAACAATAGCATCTATTTCATGCCATTGCTTGTCAGATAAAGCCAAAACCAGAAATAGAAACGTCTGCTGTTAATACCATTTACTTACACCATCTGGCATAGGGACAGAGAAGCCTCTGTTTGGTAGGAATCTGAGAGGGACTAAGACTATTCAGTGAGGTCATTGGCAAAGACAGAACTGGGCTGGAGTCAGAGAACCTGGGTTCAAATCCTCCCTCCCCTCCACTTACTGTCTGTAGGATTTTGGACAAGTAACTTAAGCATCTAGGTTCCTCTGGGTTGCTTATAAACTCTTCAGTGGCTCATTATTATTAAAATAGAAGTTCCTACCCCTGTAGACCTTAGCCATAGTTGGCCCCTAGGATCCCTTCAGCTCTAGAGCTATAACCCTATGAGTCACTTAGCCTCCCTGGGCCTCAGTGTCCTCATCTGTGAAATGGGAGTGTAGGCTCAAATGGCCTCTGAGGTTGCTTCCAGCTTTAAATCTCAGATCCTATAACTCACTTAGCTAAATTACTAACTAGTTGTGTGACCCCAGGCAGGATGTTCCCCTTCCTGGACCATAATTTTCTGATCTCTAAAATGGGGCAGGGGGAGGCTGAACCAGATAGCCACTGAAGTCTCTTTCAGATCTGGTTCTATGATCCTATTTGGCCTCAGGTTCCTCATCTGTAAAATAAAGGAGTGGCCCTTCTAAGGACCCTTCTACCTCTAAGTCTATGAAATCTTTGGTCCAGGGGGACCTAGCTCTGTGAACTACAATAAAACAGGGTCATGTTTGCATGTGTTTTGCCAGCTTTAAAGTTCTATATAAATCCTAGCTGTCACTATTTCTATTAACTGGAGCTCCCAGTATCCTAGGTGCCCCACTGAGTGCCCATTACTGTCTTGCTGGCCCTGGCACAGTCACCAGAACCGCGTCTCCCTCCCACTGCAGCCTTTGGAGTCCCCCTCAAGTGCCGGTCAGAGCCCTGAGGACTCTCCTCTGGACTACCCTACTGGCTAGAGTAACTACAGAAGCTGGGTTTTCTTTGGCTTGGCGGGCCCTTCCTCACCAATCCAAAGCCAAAGAACTAGGGAATACCTAAGACCCTCTACTCCAGTGGTTCTCAACCTTCCTAATGCTGTGACCCTTTAATACTCGTATGGGGGCATATCTGCATGTGGGCAGACCCACCTGGAGACAGATAGAGGAGTAGTGTCTTGGTTCCTAAGATCATCAGAAATATGTGTTTTCCGATGGTCTTAGGCGACCCCATTCGACCCCCAAAGGGGTCATGACCCACAGGTTGAGAACCACTGTTCTACTCTAACCCCATCATTTTAGAGAGAAAGAAACTGGGACAGAGAAATGAGTAGAGACTTATCCAAGGTCACACAACTCATTTGTGGCAAAACCAGGCCTCGTGATGTCCAATATTGGTCTCTGCCCCTCTACCATATTGCTACTCTGCCTGCTCATCTCAGGGGATGGAAGGGCACATGCTCAAAGGCTTATTACATCAAAAGTCAAGACCCTCCACTCTTACTACGTTGGGAAGGATGGCACCTGACTATGACAACAGCTAGCCTTTATACAGATATGAGCTCATCTGATACTCATAGCAAACCTGTGAAAAAGGTGCTATTATTATCCTCAATTTACAATCAAAGAAACCAAGCTGGGTAGATGGCCAGGGTGACAAGCGTCCGAGGCAGGATCTGAACTCGTATCTTCCCGATTCCAAGTCTTGAACTCTATCCACCAAACCACACAGCTGCCTAACACTGGCTGGACGCGTAACACGTTCTTGACGAAGACCTACGAGCTGGTCCAACCGTTCTAGAAAGCCGTTTGGAATTACGCTAAGACTAAAACATCCATGCCCTTTAACCCCAAGATTCCACTGCCAGATATTTACCCCAAGGAGGTCAAGGAGAAGAAGGAAGCCCCTATGTGGACATTAGAATATTTACAGCAGCACTTTTTGTGGTAGAAAAGAACTGGAAGGGAAAAAATGTGAGGAATGGAGAGATAAGTTGTGGTACGTGAGTGTAATAGTGTAGGAAACAGCATGGTGGACACAGAGAATACGTGGGAGGACAACATGCAGAATCACAGGAGCAGGGAAACAACAGGAACCATGATGGTAACGATGAAATGGACAGAATGAGAAGGAAGACTAAAGAAACTGACAGCTAGGTAATGACAATGAGAAATCGACGTCTCTCCTTTGTAAGGGTGGGGGACTATGGATACAGAACGCTGCATACACTGTCAGACTTTGATGGATTGCTTAGTTCTGTTGAACCATTTAAAAAATGTTCTCTTTTTTATTCTTTGTTACAAGGGATGGCTCTCTGGACAGGAGATGAGGGATGCCTTTGGAAATGTAGGGTGTTAAAAAATGAAAAATATATTGGTGGTCCCTTCCAGTTTCAGGAAGATGATGCCGTAAAACAATAGCCTGTGGTCCTTCCCCTCTTCTCCGGCCCATTTCCTCCTAGACCTCCACTTCTAGTCTTTTGCATCGGCCCTCCTCCTTCTACATGCCACCCTCAGAGTCTTTCATTCCCTGGGAAGTGGGGGAGCAAGTCTTCCCCCAAGGAAGCATCTCCTAAGGCTGAAAGGGACCTTGAGAGATCCCTTCCTGGTTCATGTCCCTGCTTCCAGTCACAGGGCAAGCAACCAAGCCACCCCCAGCAAAGCCCCAAACCTAATCTCTCCTTTACCACTGCCAAAAAGTCCACAGGAGCAAAGGATTTGAAAGCTTGGGGACCATCTCATTCAAGCCCCACATTTTAGAGTTGGGGAAATTAACCCATGAAGGGGAATGACTTGCTCCAGGAGACACAGTAGAAGGTGGTAGAACCAAGCAGAGCTACGGCAGCATTGTGGTGTGGGAGAAAGAAAACCAATTTTGGAGCTACGGACCTGGGTTTGAATCCCACCTTCATCCCCCAGATAGAGGGCCAGAATCTTTATGGGAGGGCCGATATGGAGACAGAGCTGGCGTCAGAATCAGAGGGACCTGGATTCAAGTCTCACTTGTCCCGATATGTGCTGAAGCTATGACCCCGGCCAAATCATAAAAGCTCTTACCACCTACCCCCAGGCAACCCTCTCTGCAGGACTGGAAGCTGTAGATCAGGTACTAATGATCTACCTGGTCATTCGTCAGGTAGATTAATGATCTATCATACAGAAAAACTGTACAGTAAGGGAGTTTCTTCATTGGGAGCTCACTGCATGAGGCCCCAGGTGCAGCCAAAATAAAGAGTGTAGTTTAAACTCCGGGTTTGCCTTCTGTTAACAGCAATCCTGCTTCCCCCTCTTTGTGGATGACCATTTCCTGTTTGGGATTGGGCACCTCAAGGCCAAGGATGGGAGGGGAGGGGAGGCCTCACCTGAAATGTTGGGTTGTACCTAGAAGCTGGTGGCGGAAACGATGCGTCTACATGACTGGGGTCTCCCTCTGTGCTGCGAAAGCAGGACAATTCAGGACGAGTCTGTTTATCTCAAAGCCAGGGGGGCCTCACAAGAGGGCAACCTGAAAAAAAAAATAGGTCCCCACACAAAGACTATACAGAACAATAGCTGACCCTCGCGTTGTGTTCTGTGATCATGCCCACTCGGCACAACAGACTCTCCCAGAACAAAGCCGGCCAATCAGCTGGGCAGGATCAGGAGCCGGCAGTGGACCAGGAGTGTCAGACCGAGGCCCAGCATCCTCAGGCCCAGCATTGATTCAGAGCTGGGAGGAACCTCAAAAGTCATAGAAATCCATCCACTCCCTTTACCGAGGAGGAAACCGTGGCCCAGAATGGTTAAGGGACTGGTCCAAGGTCATATAGGGAGGAAGCATCAGAGGCAGGACCTGATTGCAGAACCTTGGCTCTCATAAATGTACTTTTCCATGACTCCTTCTTGCAGAAAGAGGTAAAGTTGTTTTAGGTGTTTCTTTTGTGGGCTTGGAGAGGTGAAGCTGAACAGGAAAAAAAAAAGGGGGATTGTGGAGGGTCCGACCTTGGGCAAATCCCTTCCTCTTAGTTGACCTCTAAGGTTTGGAATAGGCCAAAATCTCATGATTTTATGAGCTTATTCCTTCTCTTTGAGCAGAATCACAGAATTTTGGAGCTGGGAAGGACTTTAGTAGCAAACCAGACCAGCTCTTTCCTGAAAATGAATTCCTCCCAGGCTGTGTTTGATAAGGTGTCTCCCACTGCCTCCCCTCTGCACTTGGGGAGAGATCCTAAAGCTGGACATTTCCCCTTGCATCCAGTGCAGAGCTTCCTTTTGCCACTCAGAATCAGAGAAATATAGCTGGAGAACTGGAATAATGATGATGATGACGAGAAACATTTATATAGCACTTACTCTATGTATACCAAGCACCATTATTATCCTGTATGATCCTCACAACAGCTTAGGCAAGTATTTTCCTCACTTTACAAATCAGAAAACAGACAGGATAAATGACTTGGCCAAGGTCACACAGCTAAGCGATATCTAAGTCTGAATTTGAGCTCAGGTCTTCCTAATTCTAGGCCCAGCACTCTATCTACTGTGCCACCAAGCTGCCAAGGGACCTTTAATATCAATCAATCAATCAAAATTCATTAAGCACCTACTATGTGCCACTCTGTGAAAAATAGATAATAATTAACACCTGGATTGCTCTCCCTCCTCCCCTCAGATTACTGACCTCCATGGCTCCCTTTCAGGTCCAAATAAAATCCTATCTTTTACTAGAAATCTTTCCCAGTGCCTCCTAATCCTAGTGCTTTCCCCTTGTTAGTGATCTCTCATTAATGCTATATATACTTGTATCATAAATATTTGTTTGCATGTTGTCTCCCACATTAGATTAGTTCCTTGGTAGAGACTGTCTTTCGTCTCTTTTATATAGCCAGAGCTTAGCACATAGCACATAGCTAGGCACTTAAAAACATTTAAGTGCCTACTATGTGCCAAGCAACAAGCATTTATTAAATGCCTACTGTGTACCAACAAGCATTTGCTAGGCACCTACTATGTGCTGGGCACTATGTTTACCTCTGGGGATACAAAGAAAACTGAAAGTCCCTGCATCCAAGGGGCTCACAATCCAACGGAGGAGACAACTTTCAGGTATTAAACTTTTTTGTCTTGGATCCCTTCTCCAAAAAACCTAAGTGCACAATGTTAATGTTTTAAATGCGTAAAATAAAATGCTGGGGACTACAGAGGAAATCAGTTATATTGAAATGGGCATCAAAAGAGATTTTATTGAAAAATTCCTGGTCCCCACGGAAGAACCCTTGGTTTAGATAAAGCACAAGCCCTGCCCTCACACAGCTTCCACTCTAGTGAGTGGATAACATGCACAATATTACATGATAAGCAAATGCAGCAGAGAGAGAAGACAATGTGCCTGTGACAGCAGAGAGAGAAGGTGACCTGGTGAGAGGAGATATTCCAGAACATTGTGCAGATACTGCAGACGTGTTGATCCCCACAACAGGAAGGTACTATGATTATCTCTACTTTACTGCTGAGAAGCCTGAGGCAGAGACAGGAGATATGACTTACACAGGGTCACACAGTTAGTATGTATCTAAGGTTGGATTTGAACTCAGATCTAACCTGAAAGCGGGCCAAGCGCTGTATCCACTGTGCCACCTAGTGGCCAGTAGGGAACAGCGAGCAAAGGCACAGAGATAACAAGACTAGGTATGTTTGCTGGGGGACAGGTAGATGGTGCGCCTGGAATCAGGAAGACCTGAGTTCAAATTCAACCTCAAACACTTAGTAGCTGTGTGACCCTGGGCAAGTCACTTCACCCAGTTTCCTCATCTATGAAATGAGCTGGAGAAGGAAATGGCAAATCACTGCAGTATCTTTGCCAAGAAAACCCCAAATTGGGTCACTAAAGAGTCAACTGAACAACAGAGAAAATGTTTGCTGGGGAAGGTTGGAGGGGACTGATAGTCTTGGACAAGACACTTAATTACCCTTCTGAGACTCTGCTTTCTCACCTGTAAAATGGGGGAATAATAGCATCTGCCTCACAGGCTTATAGTGAGAATGAAATGATATACTATCTGTTAAGCATACCCTTTAAACACTATAATTAGTGTCATTAAAATGGAGACATGTCAGCTCTCCTCTCTTTTCAAAATCATCTGAACTTTGGCTTCCAAACTCATTCAATAGAAACTGCACTGTCTGGCTGACCGGCGGCCACCTCCTCTGGTGGCCTTTTCTCACTCGCTGTCCTTTTTGGCCTCTCTGCAGCCTCTGACGCTGCCAGCACCCTCTCCCTCTCAGGTTCTCTCCAGACTGCCCCCCTTTGTCTGACTACTCCTCCCTCCTGCTGGGTTTTCATCCATGTCTCTCCCAGGTGTGCCCCTGAGGCTCTACCCTAGTCCTCCTCTCCTCTCCCTCCATCAACAGCATCTCAGACTCACCCAATTCCAGACATTATCTTTCTCCCCAAACTTTCCTCCTTTTCAATTTCCTATTACTACTGAGTAGGGCCCCACCAATCTCCCAGTCACTCTGCTTCAAAACTGAAATATTGTCTTCATCTCCTCATTCATCCCACAGTTAGTGTCATTGAGTCATTTTCAGTCTCCTCTGACTCCATGACCCCATTTGGGGTTTTCTTAGCAAAAATACTGGAGTAGTTTGCCATTTCCTTCTCCAGCTCATTTTACAGATGAGGAAACTGAGGTAAGTACGGTTAAGTGACTTGCCCAGGGTCACACAGTTGTTAAATGCCTGAGACCAAATTTGAACTCAGGAAGATGAGTCTTCCTGACTTCAGGGCAGGCACTCTGCAGTACGGCACCACCTTGCTTTCCCACTAAGCTTTGGGGATATAAGGGAAGGCAAAAACACCATTCCTGCCCTCAAGGGGCTCACGTTCTAATGGGAGAGACAGCATGCAAACAGTTATGTACATAGTAGACGTATCCAGGCGGGACAGGAGGGAGATCAGAGGGAAAGGCCCTGATATAAGAAGGACAGGGAAAGGTTTCTTACAGAAAGTGGCATTTGAGATGTGTCTTGAAGAAAGCCAGGGAAGCGAGGAGGCAAAGAGGAGGGAGAGCAGTCCAGGCTAAGCAACAGTCAGTGCAAAGAGCTGGGAGATTCTTGTCGGAAGATGACGACTGTGTGCAAGCTACAGGAAGAAGGCGAATGCTGCTGGATCTCAGTAGAGGGAAGCGATGTTCTCCCTTCTCATCTCTACTCCCTTAGCTTCCCTGATTTCCTCCAAAATTCAGCTCAACAGAACCAGAAGAACACTGTACACACTAAAAGCGATAGTAGTGTACCATGACCATCTGTGAATGACTTAGCCACATAATGACCCAAGGCAATTCCAAAGAACTCGTGATGAAAAACGCTCTCCACACCTCACCCGGAGAAGGAATGGACGGAGTATGAATTCTGAGTGAAACATTTTTTTAAACTTTATTTTCCTTGAATTTTGTTTTTGTTTTTTTTTGCAACGTGGAACATTTTTTGCACTTTTGCAACATCGAAATGTTTTGCATGACTGCACATGTTGCATTCCTAGAGTCAGAAAAACCTGAGTTCAAATTTGACCTCAGATACTTGCTAGCTATGTGACCCTGGGCAAGTCATTTAACCCTGTTGGTCTCAATTTCCTCATCTGTCAAATGAGGTGGAAAAGGAAATGGCAAACCGCTCTAGGATCTTTGCCAAGAAAACTCCAAATAGGGTCACAAAATTGGAAACCACTGAACAACAACATATATGTTCTATGTCAAGCTGTTTGCCTTCTCAAGGAGAAGGGAGAGGAGGGAAGTTGAAACTCAATTTTCTAAAAATGAATGCTAAAAATTGTTTTACTTATAATTGGAAAAAATGAAAAAGTTTTAAATTTAGCTCAAGTCGACCTTTTCCAGGAGGACCTTCTGCACCTTCCTCCCTCCCACTCAAAATCATCCCTAGGAACCACTCTCAGCGGCTCCAAACAGATCCCAATATGTGCATAGTAATTTGCCTGTCTTTTACCCCTTTATAGAGAGAGCTCTTCCAGAGCATTCCAGAAATGTCTATTTGCTTTTCTTTTTGTTTGAGAAATACCCCAGTGAGATTTCAACAAAAGCAGAAAGTCTGGGGAAAGCTACAAAACAGATATTGAAAGGTAAATAAAAAGCCTTCAGATGCAAAATTGACATTCCCCACTCTACAAAGGGTGGGAGGCTTGAGTACCTGAATTGCATATGAAGGGTACAGGAAGACCAAGTGCTGACTGACCTTGGTGCCCGCATTCAATATCTCCATCCATAGTTACTTATCTACATAGGATTCCCAAGGGAGTATTGGAGGTGAAAGTGACAACTGAAACTAATTGCCCAAAGGCTAGGCTTCTTAACCTTTTTCCAAGTCCTGGCTCAGAATAATATTTTTTAAATAATTGAAGGAAATACTACATTTCAGTTAGAAATAAGTGAAAATAAAAATGTCATTTCTTTCCCCATCCAAATTCACTGACCTTATAAAATCTATCCATGCACCCTTTGGAGGAGGAGGATCTGTGTACCCCCACGTTTACACCTCTAGACCTAAGGCAACATAGACTGAATTATAAAGGAGAGGAAATTTAACCCGGGAAGAATTTGTCCATAAAAGAGGCCAGCCTTCTCGCATCTCTCGCCTGAAGAGACAGCCTCAGAGTTGAGGCTCTGAGGGGTTACCCTAGCTGAAGAGTCCTGTAGCATTCTGGATAAAAACAAGCATGATGATATTCCATCTAAAGAGAGTAAAGAATCACTGTGCATAAGTAGTGGGTGAATGCAGAAGAAGACTGGAGTTGCCTGTTGAAAGAATCCAGGAGCGCAGCAGATGGGAAGAGTCCAGTGCCCAGGCAAGTTACCTGGACCAACCTGACAACAGGTTGGTTCCCAGGGGGAAGAGTGGCCTGGCCAACCTTATTAAGCAGTCACTGCCTAGACATTGAATGACCAGCCTGGACTATACAGAAACCACTGGCAGTGACTGCCTAGTCTAGTAGCAGTGGAAAGAGCCAAGCCAACACAGCCAGGGAGTGTAACCCAACTGGTCCATCCATCTGAGATATCACATTGGAGAAGGAACAAGCCCAGCTAAGCCACTGGAAAGACACTGGTGTTCCCAATATGCCTTTGAAAAAGAGTTCTGCAGTTCTGGAGTTATGACTTGCCTTGACCATGTGTATTTTGAACATGTGTGCCTTGCTGGAGTTCTACTTTAAGTTCATACCCACCCCTTTAACTTTCTTCCTACTTTTTACTCCTCTAGGACTCTGGGTTTATTTGGAAGAATGTGCCCCTGATGTTAAGGGAAATACTTTGTGATTCCAATTCTTGCTATGTCATTTGAGTAAATGTCTTCACTGAAGAATTTAGTCTACTGACTGAGTGTTAAAGGGAAACACATTGGTTGGGGCTTGTAAGCTAGGATTTATGAGAAGAGTCACCCACGTGGTTACCCCTAGAACTCTGAGAGTTGTAACAAGCTCCCCTCTGGGAACCCAAGAGGCTGGTGATGTAGGTTGGATGAGGGAATGTTATATTAACATTCCCAGCACTGAGCCCAATGTCTGGCACCTAGTAAGCAATATTTGTTGTTGACTTGATCGTTGACCATAGTTCATTGAAGTAGATTTAGAATCTGTTGAGTGACTCAAAGAATGGTAATTGTCAATCTATAAGATTGAATTCAGTTAATTATAGTAGTAAAAGATGAGGCTAGAATGTAGAAAGGCTCAAATGCCAGGCAGGAGAGTTTGAAATTCTCAAAGGAAACCATCGAGAATCTCTAAAGATTATCACACAGATTAATTTGGATGAAATGATGACAGTTTGTGAGGAGAGAAATCAGATTATTTTTCTGTCTCCTCTAATAAGGAGTTCTACCTTCAGGCTAGGAGTTGGATATTAAAAAATGGTTACTACAGAACTGAAATCCAAGATAAGTTAAGAAATAGTGGAGTTCAAAAGCAATCTTAATAAGGTGAGTCACCAAGCCTAAAGTACCTTTGAAAATGCTGAAAAAGCCAATGGGTATAATTTCTGAACTACCATCAGCTGCCTCTGAAAAATTCTGGGAAAAGTGAGAGGGGTCACAGCACTTTTTTGTAATGCTAAAGAACCAATAGGGAGTGCCCAACATTTGGGAAATTGCTGGACAAATTTTGAAATTTTAATATAAGGGAATATCATTGCACTGTAAGACAGGACAAATAGGAAGATTTCGAAGACACTTGGAATGACTTGTATGAACTGATGCAGAGTGAGCCAAGCAGAACCAGGGGAACAATTTACATGACTCAAGGAAAGACACAATGAGAACTTCAGATCAACATAGTGCCTTCAGAAGAGTGATGGAGAAGCATGCTTCACAAGGAGGTGGTGAGTTACAGGAGTGGAATGGGGCATACATTTTCAGACATAGAATGTTGATTTCTTTTGCTTGACTATACCTTTATTTGTTACAGTCCTTGATGTGACTATTCCCTCCAGTAGTCCTGATTGCAACCCATCCGTGCCCTCCTGCTCAATTCTCCTACAGGTTCTCCCATACATCCTTCATCATAATGGATGGACTTTTCATCTTCTGTGGGTCTAGGAGGAGCAGCACTGGGCTGACCATCTATGATTCCTAGCTCTTTAATTATGACCAGACCCTCTCTTTGTCCTGATCACACATTCCATAGATGATACCTTTCTACAGCTTCTGAAGAGCCAGTAATCTTTGGAAATAATAATAGTTTCCATTCTATGGCAGTTTTTTTATTTACAAAGCACCAGATATACATTGTCTTATTTGATTCTCCCAACAACCTTGTAAAATAGGTGCTGTTATTGTCATGCCCATTTTGCAGATGAGAAAATTGAGGCTGAGATGTTAAGTGACTTGCCCAGGGATCACACATGGCTAGTGAATGTCTGAGGCAAGCAAAACTTGAATTCAGGTCTTCCTGACTCCAGATCCATAACTATCCACCATGTCAACTAGCTGCCCAAAGTCTCCCACCATGCATCTCTCTGTTGACTTTTGAGTCACCTACAATTTCAGTTCTTCAGAATCTTCAGTTAAACCCTTGTGATGCTACTTTCAATAAAAAATTTTCCACCATGCAGCAGGATCAGGAGATTGTTGACCCAAAAAAAGAGGGTTTTTGTGTCATAGACCAGAATTGTTCAAAGCAATATATATATGTACATACACACACGCAGTATATAGACATATATACACATATATAGACTGTATATGTATAGACAGTCTATATACTTTATATATATGTGTGTGTGTGTGTGTGTGTGTGTGTGTATGTCCCAAATATAATCTAATCTTCTCTCTCCTCCTTTTTCAATTCTGGGTCCAGCTCATGGAGGACATGCAGAGCCTATTCTAGGTATCTTTTATTTTTTTATTTTTTTGCTTTTTGGAGAGAGGAGAGTAGGGCAATTGGAGTTATGTGACTTGTCCAAGGTCACACAGCTAGCAAGTGTTAAGTGTCTGAGGCCAGATTTGAACTCAGGTCATCCTGACTCCAGGGCCAGTGCTCTAACCCCTGCACCACCTAGCCACCCCTTATCCTAGGTATCTTGAGAGTCAGTGTGGTAGTAGTTCAAGTACTGGTCCTAGCATAAGGACGATCTGAATTCATATCCTGTCTCTGACACTTACTAGTTGTGTGACCCTGGGCAAGTCACTTAATCCCATTGCAGTTTCCTCATGTATAAAATGAAGGGATTGTACTGCATGGTTGCTAAGGCCCCTTCCAGCTCTAGATCTGTGATTCCTTTGCCTTGATGGTACTAACTGCGCCGAGTAGAGGAGGGTAGAGAGCTCCTCCCAGATCATTCATTTAAGGTAAATATGTCATCATCTCCCTCTTCTGGATATCAGCATAGCCCTGTGCTGGGTGCTCTTCCTTTCCCTTTCAGCTTTTTAAATGTATTTTCTTTCCTCATTAGATCATGAGCTCCTTGAAGGCAGGACTGTCTTGTGCCTTTTTTTGTAACCCCAGAACTTAGCCTAGGGCCTGGTACACAAGAGGTACTTGATAATTTTTTTTTTTTAATGACTGACCATCTAACTGTCTGTCTGTTTGTCTGTCTGGGCAATAGGCGTATTTTCACCTATTTAGTTTTTCCTGTCTGGATTGTTGGACCAATCTCTTTTGAGTAACTGTACACCAAGAATAAAGAATTACATGGACCTCACTGATGAGATCCTGTAATGTTCTGGGGTTCGATGCCTCTGCAGCAATCAATCAGCATGTTATTACAAACAGAAATGTCTGAAAGGACCTCAGGAGCTGCATCTGAAGCCTGTGACGGTGGTGAAAGTCTTTGACAAGCCTAGGGACCCTTGCAAAGAATCATTTTTTTTGAGGTGTAAAATAGTTTATGTAGGATTACAAATGAAAGCAATTATATTGAAATATAATTATCACATTTTAAAAATCAAGTTCAAAATGTTCTAATAGAAATGCAAATGGAACCAAATTTGAGGTACCATCTCACACCCATCAAATAGTCTAAGATGACAAAACAGGAAAATGACAAATGCTGGAGATGTGGAAAAATAGGTAGACTAATGCATTGGGTTTTTAAAAAAATTAATAAATAAATTTCTTTTTAGTTTTCAACATTCGCTTCCGTAATTTTAAAAAATTTTCTCCACCTGCCTCCCCCATCCCCCCTTTTCTTTCCCTCTTTTCTCCCCCTTCCTCCCTTCCCCTACCCCTTCCCAAGATGGCATGCAATCTGATATAGGCTCTATATATATTCTTTTTTTTTTTTTTTTTTGCAGGGGGGAAGGCAGGGCCATTGGGGTTGACTTGCCCAAGGTCACATGACTAGTAAGTGGGTCAAGTGTCTGAGGTCACATTTGAACTCAGGTCCTCCTGACTCCAGGGCCAGTGCTCTATTCACTGCGCCACCTCACTGCCCCCCCATATACATTCTTATTAAACATATTTTCACATTAGTCATGTTGTACAGAAGAATTAGAAAAAATGGGAGGAACCATGAGAAAGAAAAAACAAAACCGGAAAAAGAGAGCCAATAGTCTGCTTCGCTCTGCATTCAGACTCCGCGGCTCTTCCTCCGGATGTGGATGCATTTTCCACCATGAGTCTTTTGGAGTTTTTTAGGTCCTTGCACTGCTGAGAAGAGCTAAGTCTGTCAGACTAGCTGAGCAGCAGATCTGTGAAATGATCCAACCACCTTCCTACAGACTCTTTCGGATTTGTCCTGTCTGCAGCTTGTTTGAGGGCAGCCGGGTGGTACAATGGATACAGCACTGGGCTCAGAGTCAGGGAGGCTCACCTTCCTGAGTTCAAATCTGGCTTCAGACACTTAGTAGCTGTGTGACCCTGGGCAAGTCACTTTACCATGTTTGCCTCAGTTTCCTCATCTGTCAAACGAGCTGGAGAAGGAAATGGAAAACTACTCGAGTATCTCTGCTGAGAAAAACCCCAAATGGGGCTGAGAAGAGGAGCTCAGGACTGAAACAACTATAACAACAAATAGCTTGTTTGTACCTGGCACCGTCTCCCCCATCAGATCAAAAGCTCATCCAGAGCAAGGACTGACCTTTGACTTTCTTTGTATCCAGGCATTGAGCACAGTGCCTGGTATGCAGTAGGCACTTGATAAATGCTTATTGACTGCACTTTAAAATTGACGTATGTTTCCATTTTATTCTTACAACAACCTTTGGAGGTAAGTCCTATTATTATCCCCATTTAACAGATGAGGAAACTGAGTGCTTTACCATTTCCTTTTCCAGTGGATCACTGATCCATAGGTGAACTGAGGTTAAGTGACTTGCCCAAGGTCACACAGTTAGTGACTGAAGTGACATTTGAATTCAGGTCTTCCTGACCTCCCCTCTCCACGGTGACACCTAGCTGTCTTCCTAAGAGGAGAGTCGGTCACAGTCCCAAACCGAGATCTGGACTCCATTGCCCCCAGGGAGCAAGCAGGAAAAAGCCCCAGCCCCAGAGTAGCTGAAGAGACCCCAGCTCCCACGGCTGCCAACAGGATGTACTGCCACGTTTTCTTTTCCCTCTCAGATGTCTCCCCTTCATACTTCTGAGGACTCTTACTTCCTCCCCATTTCCCTCACTGTTAAAGTAGAAATTAGTTCCTTGTAGGCTTAGCTGAACACTAATTCATTGAGCCGTCTACTGGGTCCAAACTGATTCATCCTGGGAAGGAGATGGCCCTGGCAGCCAATACATTCATTGAGAGCCTTCTAGAAACAAGAGTGTTTGGTCTCAGTTCATCTAGAAACAAGAGTGCTGGGCCTGGAGTCAAGAAGATCTGATGCAGAAGTCTCCTAGCTACGTGACCTTGGGCAAGCCACTTAACCTCAATTCACCTATGGATCAGCGATCCGCTGGAAAAGGACATGGTAAACGGCTCCAGCATCTTTGCCAAAAAATTCCCACCCCCACGGACAGAGATCCACCGTGCATGGCAACGTTGGACAGGAATGAAGGACTGAATGAAGATTACCCAGGGCCGTGGTCCTCACTAACAAGGAGAGGGGCCTGGGTAACAAGGAAACAAATGAGACAATCCCGTGCAGAAAGAATTTCATCATTGTTAGCAGCTATGCCATTGTTATTTGTGCCAGGGGGTCTGTGTGCCCTCTGGTGGCCAGAGCTCAGAACACAGAAGCTGTGGGCACCAGGCTCCATCCTCCCAGCACACAGAGTACTTGGACATGGAAGGGAAGGGTGGAGCTCACGGGTGCCATAACTAGTCCTAGCACTGAGAGCAGAAACAGGAGGACCCAACACTGAACAACAGAGTTTGGGGGCAGACGTGTCATTTCACCTGTGTAGGGCACTAATTTAAGGAAACTCTACCGGCACAAATCTACACCTGCCCAGCAGCTTAGGGTCTTACAGACTCACCTGGGTCCTTTTAGATTTGATCTGTTATAGGGAGCTCCCAGGGAGGAAATTCCTTCCACCAATGCCAATTGGAATGTGCTCCATAACTTATTGTCTTAGAGGGGTTTCTGGGAGCACTAGGACATGGCCAGGGTCACACAGTCAAGATGTGTCAGAGATGGGACTTGAACTCAGGTCTTCCTGATGTGGACTCTAGTACCCATTCCTATGCATCCCCTCTGATGGTGTTAAAACAAGAGGAAGGGGCCAAGGATGTTGTGTCACAACAACTGTAGACCATGTTGGTCATGTAAATATCTAAGTACTTCCTCAGTGAACAAACTTGTTGAGGAACCATCCCATATAAACTTCAACAGTCTCACCATAAATGAAACCAGAAGACTAAAGAAAGTTGCAATTAACCAAAATAATGGTGATTAGCAAAATGGATGTTTTCGCCATAGTACAGTGCTGATTATCTTGTAGAAAACTTAAAAAATGCTTGTTGAATGACTCAATAAATAAAGATGGGGTTAGAAGGTTGTCAGATAACATCAAGGTCTAGCTGAGTTGATAGAATACAAATTTATGGTGGCTGAAATCAGCCTGATTTCACGATTTTGTCTCTCAGTGCTCTGTAGCTTCGGTCTATGGGCTAAGAAATTAGATGGTGAGAGCGGCTGGGCAGACATGAGGCTTGGCAGGTTGATACCGCAGAAGGTCAGGGGACTGAGGCATCCTAAGGTCATACCTAGGGAAATAATAAAATGGGACAACACAAGGTCATGGCTACAGATGGAGGTCAATGATTGAGGAAAGGGTGTGGTCCTAACACAATGCTTGGCACCCCCATCGGTGCTCATAAGTGGTTGTTGATTGGCTGATTGATGAAGGGAGAAAGGGTGAGTCAAGAAACCAAAGAATGAAGTAAGGACGAAGAGTAAATCAGTTTAGTGCGGGTGAGAGAGTTGTAAAGGTGGAAGAACTGGAGATTTAGGTCAGAAAAGAGAATGTCAGATTTTTGTTATTATAATTTAAGAGATAATGAGATCTAAAATGTGACTGTGCCAGTGAGTAGCTGAAGGGGGCTGAGAAAAAGGTTATTGGAGCTGAGGAGGTAAATAAATTGAGAAGTTAAGTTTTTAAAGAATATTCAATTTACTAGCCTTGTGACCTTGGGCAAGTCACTTAACTCCAATTGCCCAGGCTTCTCCCCTCCAGAAAGCAAAAAACAAACAAAAAAGAATATTCAATCACTCAACAAACATTTATTCATTGAAGTCTGAAAGACCTGAGTTCAAGTGTAGCCTCAGACACTTACTAGCAGTGTGATCTTGGGCAAGTCACTGGACTTCTGTTTGCCTCAGTTTTCTCAATCATAAAATGGGAATAATAATAATAATAATAATAATAACCCTATCTCCCAGGGTTGTTGCAAGTACCTAATGAGATAATATTTGCGAAGCACTTAGCACCATGCCAGACACATAGTAAGTTCTATATAAGTCAGTCATCCAGGCTATTATGAAGCACAGAAGTCTGCACACAGCATTCCCTCTTCCAACCTGGCGTCTTTTAGGGCACAGACAGACAGACAAGCTGTCTCTTGTGACCCGGATGCTCTCTCCTCACTTCTGCCTCCTGGCTTTCTTCAAGGCTCAAAGTTCAGATCCCACTTTCTGCAAGAGGTCTTTCCCATTCCTCCCTATGTCTGCTCTAAGATAATATTCTCCAGTCACACTGCGCACATCTCGTACATATGATTTTTTGCATGTCGTCTCCACTATCAGAATGTGAGCCTCTCGAGGGCAGGGAGACTTAATAAATGTTTGCCTGATTGATTAACTACACAGTGCATGAAGGGAGTTTGTGGAAAAGTTAGTTAGACTCAGATGATGAAGGGCTTTAAATACCAGATGGGGGGGAAGGGTTTTATTCCAGGAAATGGGAGCCCCCGAAGCTTCTTGAACTCTGGAGTGCCGTGGTCAGAAGGGTTGGCAGCTGTGCGGACGTTAGATAGGAGAAGAGAGGCACCATGGGAAGAGAAGAGAGTCCAAATGAGAGGTGATAAAGGGACAGAGCATGAGGAGGAGAGGAAAATCTCTCCTACTGAGCACAGGGTGACAGTGCACCACAATGCAATTCAGCAGATATGGATCGAGTATCTACTGTGTGCAAATCACTGGAAATACAAGGACAAAAAAACCAAGAACTCTGTCCTCAAAGAGTTGACGTTCTGCTGGGAGAGGAACAGGGTTTTATAACATGCATGGAAAGAAATGATTTTTTTAAAACATACAAAGTAATTTCAAGAAGGTGCACTGGGGCATCAGCAAAGACTTCATGCAGGAGATAACATTGGAACAGTGCTTTGAAGAAGGCAAGAGGCAGAGATAAGGAGGGAGTGCATTCCAGGCAGAAGGAACAGCCTATGCAAAGACATGGAGGCAGGAGATGGAATTCCCATACAGAAAATAGCTTGTAGGACAATTTGACTGGACAACAAGTATGTAAAAGGTTACAGTATTATGATAGAAAACTAGAAAGGTAGGTAGGAGACAGACCTTGGAGGGTTTCAAACACTAAGGATTTTGTATTTTATTTAATGATAAGGATGGGTGGATTACATGCATTTCAAAAAATGAAAGATTCTTGGGAGCTAGGGGAAAAGGCATGGTCTGGAAGCAGTAGCATTGGGGTTCAGAGACTATACCCACTTTCTCTCTCTCTCTCTCTCTCTCTCTCTCTCTCTCTCTCTCTCTCTCTCTGTCTTTGCTTTTTGGAAAGCAAAGGAAGGGCAGGTGGGGTTAGTGACTTGCCCAAGGTCACATGGCTAGGTTTTCTGTGAGTGTGTGTTAAGTGTCTGAGGCCGGATTTGAACTAGGGGCCTCCTGACTCCAGGGCCGGTGCTCTATTCATTGTGCCACCTAGCCCCGCCCCACTTCTCCTCTTGATCCTGGGCACTGGGAAGAGTGGCCTCCAGTAAAGAAGGTGTCCTTAGAGGAGAGTCAGGTATCTGTTACACTGAAGAGGTGGAAGAAACATTAGCTAAAAAGTGTGAAGATATAAGATTCAGTCAAAAGGCTGCACTTTAGAACCTAGAGGGCCACATGTGGCTTTGAGGCCACATGTTCCCCATCCCTGTAGGGGAATATGTTGAAAACTGAGCAGGAATTCCAGAGGGACTAATGGAATAATCAGTCTAGGAGAGGGGAGACATCATCATCATCATCATCATCATCAATCATAGTGTTTATAAAGCACCTACTATGTGCCAGGCCCTGTGCTAAGCACTTTACAAATAGGATCTCTTCTGACCCTCACAAGAACCCTGAAAAGTAAGTGCTACTGTTATCTCTGTTTTACAATTGAGGCAAGCAGGGTTAAAGGACTTGCCCAGGGCACACACAGCTAGTTGGAGTCTGAGGCTGGATTTGCACTGGGGGCCTCCTGACTCTAGGCTTAATGCTCTATCTACTACACCACCTAGCAGCCTAAAATGTATAATTATATATAACATAGCTACATGTATACAAATTAATAATTAATATAAATATGAAGACCTGTGGAGAAGTGGGTATGGAAGGAAGAGAGCTGATTACAGTAGGGATGGATATTCAGGAGGTAATAATATGAGTATGCCCATTGCATTTAAAATGGAGAGAATGAATAATAAACATTAGCATGTCCACACAGCAGCAACCTAAGACCATTAGGTTTTTTTTTTTTTGACTGCTCATGTTCAATTTGTGGTCCATTAAAACCCCCAGGTCCTTTTCACAAGAACTGCTCTCGGGCCACATTTCCCTCATCTGATAGTTGTGCAATTAATTTTTTAATCTAAGTGGAGTCTTTTATAGTACTTCATTAGATTTGTAATTTTATTGATGCAGAAACCCCCTCAGCACATCACAGCACAGCCATGCTTTCTCAGCCTGGGCAGCGGCTGTCCATGTGTAACAGTGTTAAGGAGATGGTTTAGTCATTAAAATTCTTTGGCCGCTTTTATTTGCCCCTCCTGCTACTGATGCCCAAATGGGTTTCCAGGTGGAAATATTTCTTCTCTACTCTAGGAAGTGATATAAAAGGACTCATAAGTTTCTTTCTTTCTTTCTTTCTTTCTTTCTTTCTTTCTTTCTTTCTTTCTTTCTTTCTTTCTTTCTTTCTTTCTTTCTTTCTTTCTTTCTTTC
>CM053593.1:363493472-363530700 GCA_028646575.1 Pseudocheirus occidentalis
CAGAGACAATACTTAAGGCAAAATACGTTGGTGTTAGATCTACCTCTATGTCTTCTCTGGGGGTATTTCTTCCTCAGTTTTTGCCTCCAAATTGTATTCCCAGTAGGCATACTAGCAAATATTAGTGGTTAAGAGTATCTATAACGACAAAGTAAACATTTAAGACAAGAAAGGCAAACTGACTTTCTCCATGAAGATGGCTTCCGGCGACAAGAGAAAGGAGACATAGAGTTATTGTTTTGGGGTCCATGATGGGGAGCAACATAGCTTCTGTCTCAGCCTCCTTGGTGGTCAGTTGGCCCAAACAACCTCACTCCCAGAGCTCTGGCCCTTGGCTCTTCATGGAAATTGTCTTTGCTTGCACTCTTATTCTCCCAGGCTCACGTGGCTTCCCTTTCTCCAGCTCCAAGAAATAATATTAATAACATTTAATAGATCCTACTGTGTATCAGGCCCTGTATTAAGTACTTTACAATTACTGTCTTTCTTGGTCCTTGCAATAATCCTGGGAGTAATAGTTATTTATTATTACTACCCTTCTTCTACAGCTGAGCAAACAGAGGTTAAGAGACTAGCCAGGGTCACACAGTTAGGAAGCAGCTGAGGCTGGATTTGAACTCGGTTCTTCTTGATTCCAGGCCCAACACTAGTGTTCTAGTTAGGAACACGGACGTTCCTGGTGAGTTTGAGATGGACCTCAGACACGTACTAACTGTATGCACCCTCACAGTCATGACTCTGCTGTCTGCCTTGGTTTCTTCTTTTGTAAAAGGTAGCTAGGAATAGCATCTATTCCCAGGGTTGTTGAGAGGGTCAGATGAGATCATCTGTATGAAGAGTGTTTGCAAGCTTTTAAGGGCTGTATAAATCTTAGCTATTATTATCCTATCATATTGCTTCCCTTCTGATTTGCTCAAGGGATTAATTTGTACCTCATAAAGGGATCATCTGGAATGGCTGCATTTTTACAGTTAATTTAACACCTCATTATCCAGCCCCTTTTCTGTGATTAGGTCTGGGAAAGACCAACTCCCCCACACATGCATTCCTGGAAATTTTCCCCAAGGGGGTCCACCCAACATGCTGGGAAGCCTTCCTCTCTCTGTCTTGACATTCCAGGGACACAAGCGGAACATGTAGGTAATCTGTTCTTTATTCTTTTATTTATTTAGATTTTTTTTTGAGGGGGAAAGGCCAGGTAGTTGGAGTTAAGTGACTTGCCCAAGGTCACACAACTAGTAAGGGTTAAGTATCTGAGGCCAGATTTGGATTTGGGTCCTCCTAACTCCAGGGCAGATGCTCTATTTACTGCACCACCTAGTAAAACCAAGCACAAGCAGCTTTTTAGAAGAATGCTGCTGTGAACAGTTTTCAAGTTCTGATTATACAATATAGTAAACACTCTATTTATTCAATAACAAATCAGAGCAAAATAGTCACAGAAAATCGAGATACAGCATTCACAATGTCACAACTTATCACAGAAAATCAAAATTCAGCATTCACAACAACTTATCACTAAGATGGCCATATAGTTTTCTCCACAGTGGTCACAAAGTTTTGAACAAAGTACATTCATTTAGTCCAGTGGTTCTCAGCCTTCCTAATGTTGTGATCCTTTAATATTCATATGTGGGCATATCTGCATGTGGGTGGACCTGCCTGGAGATGGATAGAGGAGCGGTGTCTCGGTTCCAATGGTCTTAGGTGACCCCTGTGAAAGGGTTGTTTGACCCCCAAAGGGGTTGCGACCCACAGGTTGAGAACCTCTGATTTAGTCACTCAATCATTTAGTCACTCAATCATTTAGTCATCCTTAAAGGACACAAAGTACAATAGTCAAAAATTCTCCACTCATGGGAGAACCGCCCCATCTGTTCATTATTCTTGTTCAGTCCTCTGGACTGACCTACCTTTGTTTTCCTCTCCAATGTTTTTTTTCTGATGCCTCCTCAGCTTCTTCTCCTAACTTATTCCCCATCTCTTCACCAATCTTCTTATCATCCAGGAGAAACCTATGCCCTAAGGTCTCCATCTCCTCATTGGAGATTCCAAAACCCAGGCCGCCATTTGGGGAGAGAACCCAGCCATTCCTGCTCTACTCACTCTCCAGACTTCCCTCCTTTGCCAGCACCTGTGTGTTGACTCTCTCCCATCCTTTCCAGGTCCCCTTGATGTGCTATCTTTACTCATTAGAATATAAGCTCAATGAGAGTACATCACTTGCTTATATTTTTTTTATACTTAGCATCTTGGCAAATAGTAAGCATTTTGTAAATTATCTATCTATTGTCTTTCTATCCATCTATAGTCCTATCCTTCTATTAATATTTCTATCTTCCTATCTGTCATCTATCCCTTTGTATCACCTATCTGTCCATCTATCTATATTCCTCTCTCTATTGCAATTTATTCATCTCTCCATCCCTCTATGTTTCTATCTATCCATCTACCTAAATGCCTCTTTCATTTATTTCTCTCTATCATCTATCAATTTATTTATCTTTGTATCTATTTCTTTATCTATATTTCTATTATTTATCTCTATTCATATTCCTATCTCTCTATACATCTACCTAAATTCCTGTTTTTATCTATCATCTATATTTCTCTATCAATGTATCTATCCATCTACCTATCTATCATCTATCTATCTATCTATCTATCTATCTATCTATCTATCTATCTGTCTGTCTGTCTGCCCCTCCACCCATCTGTCCGTCCGTCCATCTGTCTCTCCATCCATCCATCCATCCATCCATCCATCCATTTATCTATCTATCTATCTATCTATCTATCTATCTATCTATCTATCTATCTATCTATCTATCTATGTGTCTGTCTGTCCATCCATCCATCCGTCCATCCATCCATCCATCTGTCTATCCATCCATCTCTCTCTCCATCCATCCATCCATCCATCCATCTGTCTGTCTCTCTATCTATCTGTCTATGTATCCATCCATCCATCCATCCATGTTCCTATCTATCATACATCTATCACATCTATCTATCATTTATCTATCACATCTATCTGTATTTCTTTCTCTCCATTCATCCATCCATAGCTTGCTTATCCTGCGAAATTCTTCTTTCTTAACATGTTCCAACTTGCTCATGCCCACCATAAATTTGCCCAGAGTCCTTTGCACAACACTTTAGTTAAGAGCCTTAAATGAGTTGCTCAGGCATTGCAGGGGAGCTTGAAGGTGAAATGTTAGCTGGCATTTATGTGATGGTTTAAGGTTTGCAAAGCATTTATAATTGTTATTTTACTTTATCCTCCCAATCACCACAGGAAGTAGGTGCTATTATTATTTTCATTTTACAGTTGAGGAAACTGAGGCAGGGAGCATTTAAGTGACTTGCCCAGGGTCACACAGTTAGTAAGTACCTGGATTTGAACTCAGATCTTCCTGTCTACACATCCAGCACTGTTTTATCCACTACTCCACTGTGACCTAAGCAAGGGATACCTAACAATGGCAGCACCTCAGCCAATGGTGGCCTGAGCTGATGGAAGTAAGGAAGAGATGGCCCCATAAACCTCTCAGGATCCTCTAGAACCCTGAGGGGAAGTACTACAACCTGGTTCTGGGAGAGGGACTGTCAGAGCACCCTCCCTACCATGTTCCAACACCCCACCCCTTTATTTGATGTAGTGCCTTTCTGGATGCAGCTACAGCATCAATTGTTGGCCAGGGCTGACTTGGCAGCCCATAAAAATCCCCAGGATCTTCTTACATGAACCTCTGTCAAACCACATTCCCCCCATTCTTGACTTTGCAGTTAATTTTTTGAACCTAAGTCCAGGCCTTTACATTTATCTCCCAAACATCTCATGTTCTCAGATTCAATCCTTAGTTTCTACCTTCAGTTTCTAATTCCACCGTCAGTATAAATGAATGGATGAATGAATAAGTATCAGGTAATAAATAATGTGTCAGGCACTGGGTTAAGGGTCAAAGATCCAAACAGAAAATTGCCATGGTTCCTGCTTTCATGGAGTTCACATCCTCACTGGAGAAGACAACACATATAGGAGAATTACAGCTGCAGGGTGGAGGGCAAGGTCCAGGGGTCCTGAGGATATATTAGCAGGTGAGGTGGCAATTCCGGGGGGTCCAGAGAAAATGGTGGAAGGGCAGATGGTAAGGTCCATCTTGCTCATCCCAGTGGCATAAGCAGCCATGATGACCCTAACTCTTCAGGGAGAGAAATAGGGAGGGTTAGAGTAACCCAGGTTGTGATAGGTGGGAAGAGGGAAGTGGTTCTGAGGGTGGGAAGGAACAGGGTCTTTCAGCCGTGGGAATGGGGATGGATGCTTAGCCAGGATGAGGACAGCAGTAGGAAGATTGGGGAAAAGTTCTCTCCCTAGCATCTGGTCCACTAGGACCCTCTGGAACCAGCACCAATTCTTCCCAGCTGTTGCCATTTGAATATCCGGTGAGCATTCCCTCTGACCTCTTAATCTTAGAGCTGGTGAGTTGTTTATTGGGTCATCCTCATCTGACTTAGGCCACTCTACAACTCTACAACTGTGCTAGTGAGATTCACATTAATCTGAAACTTTTCCATTCATTAACTCAGTCTTTAGTTTAAAAGTTTATCTGATTCCCCCTCCCCATGTGATTTTCCCCTTAAGTGTTTAAACCTGCCCTTTTTTGGTTCAGATTGATGAATCTGTCCATGGTTGGAAGAATAAGGACCATGGATGGGGTCGTGAGGGAACTCTAATAATGGAAGGCAAGATGGAGAACTGTTGCTGAGCTTGGAAAGAAGGCAGGATTGGGACATTCCAAGGTCAAAGGCAAAGCAAGTCAAAGACTATGTTTTAGCAGCCAGATTAGGGAGGTGTGACTGTGATATGGGCATGATCCCTGAGATCCAAGCAGCAGGAGGAGGAGAAAGATGATGGGTAGGTATTGTTGAAGTGAATTGTCCACGATCAAAAAGCTAATAAGTGTAGGAGAAAGATTCCAACCTCAATCTCTCCCAAATACAAGTTCAAGGCATGTTCCATTAGGCCGTATTGTCTTCTCATCAACTCTTCTTCTGCATGCAGATCTACCCAAAAAAGTTATACCTAATTCAAGGTACCCAGTGGGTCCATACCCACCAACGAAACCAAGCCACAGCTCATTAGCCTCCACCAATAGAGACTTTTACTAATCAGTAAAGGACACAATTAATCCAAAATAAGACATTTAATAAACTTGTATACTGTAACTATAGGCTATTTTACCTACAAACCTGGATTATATTCTTCCACAAAAATATACATCATCAGTGGGAAGGGTGAACATACCTAGACAACATATGGAAAGGCACATACATGGGGAGCGCATAGCCAGGAAACAGACTTGGAGGATACACCCATAAGGTCACATGGGTGGAGGAGCAAATATCGCTACCACAATTGGCTGGAGTGCAAGTCTCACACATGGGAAGCACATGGATCCAGATCACACATGTGGAGGAACACTAATGCCCTCTGATGTTGTCATTTCACCTCTCTCATTGGTCTGCTCCCCTCTGGTTTCACATGCACTGCTACTAGGTGTTGTTCTCCGGCTGATAGGCATGGCCTTATTGGTGTTATGGTTGTAAAGTTTCTCTGTGTAACTAGCTTCTGGCTTTAGCTAAAGAGCTCGGCAAAGGTGCTGCATTTTTCACTTAAAAGGAGGAGCTTGAGCTTGGAGCCCAGAGTCTTAAATCTCAGTTCAGTTAGTAGAGAGGCAAACTTTTCACACCCAGTGTTAGTCAGGAAAATCTCTTAGCAACTTTCTCTCTGTAGGGAGAGAAATGTGTCAGTTCCTAATGTCTTTGCTGTGGGTAGCTTCTCTCTCATAAAAAAGTTTTCTTGTTTTTTGGGCTTTTTCTTTTCCCTTTGGAGGGTGGAAGGCAGGACCGTTGGGGTTGAGTGACTTGCCCAAGTTCACATAGGTAGTAAGTGTTAAGTGTCTGAGGTCATATTTGAACTCAGGTCCTCCTGACTCCAGGACCAGTGCTCTATTCACTGAGCCACCTAGCTGCCCCTATAAAAGAGTTTTCACTACAAGAAACCAAGCCCTTTTGGAGGCCAAAACAGTCATCTAAATAGAGCCCAGAGGCATTTGATCTACTGTATCTGTGGCTGGATTGCATCTCATTGTTCCAGATAGTTATCTAACTTAAGGTTAGAAATTCCTTGTAACTTTTGATTAGCCCCTTATTGGAATCCATTCAGGGGGGCTTCATCAAAGAAAAAGATACATGTGACCTAAGGCTCCACAACTTTCCTTCAGTCCAAGATCCTCTGGGTATGGGTGTGGACAGGAAGCCAAAACAAAACAAGCTTGAAGGTGCATTTACCATCCAAGTATCCTCCACCTCAATCCTTTGTTCTGAATCCTAGCCATAATTATGTATATGTAGCAAGTCATAAGTCACCCAGGCTCTGAGCTGCTCTAGCTAAGCTGTCCACTGTAAGCTGACCCTTGCCCAAACAGTAAACACTGATGGATGAGTGTGTGAGAGCATAAGAAAAAAAAGTGAGATTAGAGGGATTTTGACAGAGATGACAGAGATAACATTTCACACGGAGGAAACAGTACGAACAAATGGACAAAGGTGATAATGAATAGCTTGTTTGGGGTATGCTGAGTAGTCAGGTTTGAATGGAGCATAAGAGGCTGTAGGTGAAGGAAGGCGCTAAGGCTGGACGGGTGATTGCAGATAGATTGTGGAAAGCATTGAGAGTCAGGCTAACGAGGCTATATTCAGCATGTGATGGGGAGCAAAGCAAGAGTTTTGAGCAGGAAATCGGCATGACCATAAGAAGATTAATCTGTAATTCTGCATTCTGTTGAATCTGAAATGAAACCCTTTGAGTAAGGGATCAGAGAAAAGAGGGACAGAAGGAAGACAAGGGACCAAGTAGGAGAGCATTACAATAATCTGTAGAGGAGGTTATGAGAATGAAGTTCAGAACTACAGTGATAAGGGCAGGTAGGTGGCACAGTGAATGGAACATCAGCCCTGGAGTCAGAAGGACCTGAGTTCAAATCTGGCCTAAGACACTTTCTAGTTGTGTGACCCTGGGCAAGTCACTCACCCCCAATTGCCAAGAAGAAGAAGACAGCAATAGCAGCGGGAATGGAAAAGGCAGGTGATGTAGGGAAGGCCCTGTGGAGGTAAATGACTTCAGACAGACCTTTCCAGCCCTTTCTTGGATTTTGTGATTTGGGGATCCAAGAAATTCCTCTACTAGGAATTCTCAGTGAAAATGTATGAAAGGTTCGAAGATTCCACAGATTTAGAGCAAAAGGGACCTTTGGAGATGACTTACTCCAACCCCCTCATTCTATAGATGAGGAAACTGGCCCAGAGAAATGACCCTGAGGTCCCCAAGGCGGTAAGTGACAGGCACAGGGTTAGAACCAGAGTCAGAACCCCTTCCACTTTATACCATATAAAGCTCTCCACAATCCCCAGGCAACATGAGACAGGGGAAGAGGACTGGATTTAGAGCCAGAGGACCCAGTTTCAAACCCCAGCTCTGCTCAGTTTCCCTTACTTGTAAAATGAAGGGTTCGGATTGTAGACCCTTTCTGCTCTCAATCTAACATTGCCACTGACTGATCTCTGAGTCTCCATCCCAATTTTCTCACGTCCCAGGCTCAGGCTCTCCTTTATCAGGCCTTGCCGGGCAGCCAGTCTCTCCTTTGAGGTCGAGGGACAGGCGGAGGGTCACACGGCCTGAGAACACACAAAAGGCCCTAGGAAGGTGCCACCAACTGGAAAGGGGGGAAGGGAGAAAGAGGGGCAGCGAGAGCTGACCAAACATTTTGCTTTGTCCTCATCACGCTCGATGTGCCAGACAACAAAAGGGAGAGTGAGACACAGTCCGGCGCTTTGTGCTTTGGCCACAAAGTGCTGAGTCCAGGTCCCAGAGCAGCCCCATGACTCCCTTCCTCTGCGTGACCTTCCTCTACCTCGCTGCCCATGGGCTGGATAGAACCTCCTAGACCTTCTAAGTTGGGTCATTGGCTACAGGTGGTCTAGCAGATCTATTCATCAGCCCACCAACCCCCCCCCACTATGTCCTTAGTATATGCATCCCTAAAATGGATCAGAAATGAGGGATACAAGAGATAAATTTGACAAAGTCCCTGCCCCTCCTCCACTAAAGTCCTCTGGTGTCTCATCATGGTGACTAAGTTCCCTATATGCAGGGAGAGGAAGTAGAATAGTGGGAAAAGATTTGGCTTGGGAGTCAGAGGACTTGAGCTCAAATTCCAGTTCTGCCATTTAGCACGTGTATAGTTTTAGGCAAACCTCTTCGTCCTATCTAGGTCTTGGTTCCCTCATTTCCAGAATGAAGTGTTTGGACGTGATGACCTCTCAGACTCCTTCTAGCTCCAAAAGTCTGTGACCCTATGCAAGCAGGACCCAAACTCCAGTAAGTCCCACCAAACAAAGGAGAATATGGGCCCAGAGATGGCTGGGGGCCATGGCAACTGCGCATAAACCTGGCTAAAGTACGGGGAATTTCATGGCAAGGCAGGTGACCAACAGGGACTGAACATTTTCTCAGCCACAGACATAAAGACATAATGAAGAGATTTCTAGAGGCGGCAGCAGGGCCAAGGCAGGAAACCCTAACCCTCTGCAATCTCAAGCAAATCTCTTCCCCACTTGGGCCAAGAAATGAAAGCATTGGGCTAAATAATACTCCTAAATAATACTCTCTAATACTCCTTCCAGCTCAGAATCCTGTGATCTGTGAAGAAATCAAGGGCCTTTAGAAGCACCAGAGAAGTCCTTGCCCTCAAGTGACTGTCAGTTGGCTTAGGGAAACAAGATCTGTACAAGGAAAGACCATGACTAGGAGAAGATGCTGATGGCGGGTCTCCGGGCTAATGACCCTCTGCTTTCCATGGTACCGAGCTCATACTCCGAGTCATTGCCTGACAGCTGGAAGGGACCTCAGAGGCCATCTGCTTCATCCCCTCAGTCACAGGGAAATTAGTGATATGCCCAAGGTCCTCCAGGTACTAAGTATCAGAGATGGAATTTGAACTTCCATCTTTCTCTTTCCACAGTTCCATGCTTCGTATTGCCCCCTAGTCTCTGTCCCTGCAGTTCCCCTTCCCCATTAGAACACTAGCCATTTCCACTTAATTCTACCACTTCCTGATCATGGTAGTCAAGAGACCCTGGCCAGTGGAGCCAAGCCTCTCTGGCAGTTCCCTTACCAAACTGGAAAGGCTTCAGGTAGGGGCCCAGTAACAGAATGTGCACCTTAGGTCTGAGGACCTAAATTCAGAGCAGAATGTTTCCTCAACTCACTGGACTCTGGAGTCAGGAAGATAGAGGTTCATGTCTCACCTTAGATATTGACCCTGGGCAAATCACCTAGGACCTCTCTGAGCCTCAATTTCCTCATGTGTTAAATCAGTGGTTCTCAACCTTCCTAATGCTGCGACCCTTTAATACAGTTCCTCATGGTGTGGTGACCCCCCAACCATAAAATTATATTTGTTGCCACTCCATAACTGTAATTTTGCTACTGTTATGAATCTATCTGATATGCAGGATGTATTTTCATTATTACAAATTGAACATAACCCACAGGTTGAGAACCGCTGTGTTAAATGAAGGGGTAGGTGAGCTGCATTACCTCTAAGGACTCTTCCAGCTCTGGATCTATTACCCTATGAGCCTGTTTCCTTTTCTGTAAAATGGGAGAGTCAGACTTGATGACCCCTGAGGACCCTCCTAGCTCTGTGGTGGCAGGTCAATGAATCTTCTGGCTGAAGAAGCTCTTGAGTTATCTACCAAGATGAGGAGGAAAGGTGACCTGCGTAGGGAGAGGGGTAACCCAGCGTTAGTACTCCGGGACTTTCCCCCCAGATCTGTAAGCTCACTGACTTACTTCCCATAGTGTGTCTCAGCCCCATCTTCTCCTCCTCTTCACTGCATTTGCTTTTATCTGTTGTCCATGATTCACCCAATGCAAAAGGGCCCACACCAACAGACCCAAGTGTCCCGGCACTGCAGAGCAGGTGAGAAACGCCTGAAAAGCAAGAACCACGTGGTGTTTCACCTTTGCACCATCCAGGACCTTACACACAGTAGAAACTTGAACTGAGCAGTCTCCAGGCACAACTATGGCAGTGGCCAATGGAGAAGGTCATAGGATCGCAGACTTAGTGCTGGAAAGGAACATAGAGGTCATCTTGTCTAACCTTATTCCACAGATGGGAAAACTGAGGCCTAGAGGTAAAATGACTGGCCCAAGGTCACAAAGTTCTTAAGTGACTGAGGCAGAATTTGACCCCAAGTCACAGAGCTCTTTGTCCTGCACCAAAGAGGAAATAACCCAGCCCATTTGAGTGGAGCAGGCAACTAGGGGGTACAGTGGTTAGAGAGAGCTCTGGGTGCGGAATCAAGAAGACATGAGTTTCAATCCTGCCTCACATAGTTCTTTTACTTCTGCCAGCCTCTGTTTAATTATCTGTAAAAAAGGGGAGAAAACTCAGCCTGTAAATTCGCTCCTGGGTCCAGCCTCCTTAGCCGCCCACAGGGCAGCCTGGGCTGATGTCCCAGGAAGAACCTTGCCCTTGTCTGAGAGACGGGAGATGACAAGACAGGAACACTGTCAAACGGGGGCAATGCACGGATTTGATTTTGCTCTCCTTAAGCTTCTCTGCTACAGGGAAGGACTGGGGGAAGCAAGGGGCGTTCCTTGGTAAGTGATAACTGACCAGCACTTTCCTTGGGACAGGGAACCACCCCATAAAGAGACTTCCAATCATCACCTTCTTTGACATTTAGTCTTAGAGAGAGGCCTGAGGCAGCGGTTCTCAAACTTTCTAGTCTCCAGTCTGCTTCATGCTCTTAAAAATTGTTAGACTCTCTTCCCTCAAAAGCTTTTGTTTATATGAGTTATGTCTGTTATATATACTTAATCATGTTAGAAATTAAATTATCTCTCTGTTGTTTTTCTTCAGTTGTGCCCAATTCTCCATGACCCCATTTGGGTTTTGGGAAGAGTGGTTTGCCATTGTCTTCTCCAGCTCATTTTACAGATGAAGAAACTGAGGCAAACAGGGTAAAGTGACTTGCCCAGGGTCACACAGTTAGGAAGTGTCTGAGGCTGGGCTTGAACTCAGGTCTTCCTGACTCCAGGCTGGTAGTACTCTATCCACTGCACCACCTAGCTGCCCTAAGATATCTTAGTATAACTGTAAAAATAGTTTTAATCTTATGGAGCATCCAATAGGGTCTTGGCCCCCAAGACCACGCTTTGAAAACTGTCGACCTAGAGCACACGGAAAAGTGAAAACTGTCTCAGAGTCACATGACCTGTATGTGCAAGGGGCAGAATTTGAACCAGGTCTTCCGCCCTTTGGGTCCAGCACTTTCTCCATTGTGCCCTATGCTTTTTCTCATATTAAAGAGAATACCAATGGAATTTTTTTTTATGAGAACAGAAAAAAAAACCCCAGAGCATTTGTTTATTTCTCTAGGATCACACCAAGACCAAGGGAGGAAGGGTAACAGTCACTGGTGTGGGGGGAGCGAAGAGGAGGTGAGAAGGAGAGGACCCAGTGGGTGGACAAATGCTGATTTGTATACAAGTAGTTAAGTGAAGTAAACAGCTCTAGGAAAACTCCTTAATATCCCTAAAGAATTAGAAATCTCCTAGAAACTCCCAGAGTTCTAAAGAGGAAGAGGGAGGTGGGAGGGAAAGATGGAGACCCAGGGATTGGCTCTTGGCCCATTCAACTAGTACTTGTGTATTGTTCCCACAATGATGTCTAATTGTTTTCTTTTCATTGAATAAATTTTAAACTACATCAGTCTTCATTGTATTAACAACCCATGTGACTACAAGTCCCCAAATAAAAACATTGATTGTGCATAAAACACAAATAGAGGAGACCGGCAAAATGCTGGGGATTTTTCTTCCCTGAAGATCCCTGGTGGGGACAGTTTCTGAGCTCATCGCAACTTCTCATCATCGACTTGAAAATGGGAAAGGATCTCTGGATGTAGTCTAGGTCCGGGATTCCTAGCCTTTTTTGGGTCCTGGATCCCTGGGGAAGCCTGGGGATACCTTCTCAGAATCATGTTTTTAAAGAATTGAAGGACATGGTAAATTTCAGTCAGAAGTTAATGAAAACTTAGATGTGACTTTTTCCCCCATACACATTCATGGATTCCCTGAAATCTAACATCTGAGGATGTGTAGACCCCAAGTTAAAAACCTCCAATCTACTCCCACCTCCTCATTTTACAGATGAAGCAAAGAGAAGTGAACCTTCAAGGGTCCAATTTTATGGGGTCTGGGGACTTTAATGGGAAAAAAAATCACATTTGTTTTCATTAACCTTGGATTTCCTTGATAATCTTAATTTTATTTTGTATATTTGGAAACAATGTGTTGATAGCCAGACAGCCAAAAGGGTCCATGGCATAAAAAAGGATGTTCCCCTGCTCTAATCATTTGATAAAGGGGTCAGGGTGGAGGGACTAATCCAAAGCCTCATTGGAGCTAAGATGGAAACCTGACTCTTCCAACACCCTGCCTTCAAGAAGCTTACAATCTCATTGGAGAGATAAGGTGTGTATATGTGTGTGTAATTCTAAGTAGCAACATAAAGCAATTTATTGCTCCCTTGGAGTTGCTGAGTAGGTAGAGGGACTCTTGGTTGGTAGCAGATAACAAGCATGGCATCCCACTGCCAACCAAATGTATGCATAGTATCCGCCAAGGCTTGAGGAGGAAAGATCATAAAATTGTATGGTTTAGAGTTGGAAAAGATTTCAGATGTCATAGGGTCATAAGCCTAAGTGAGCTATGGGAAGAACCTCTTAGAAAGAACCTGAGTTCAGCTTCTTCATTGTACAGATTGAGAAGACTGAGGCCCAGGGAAGTGACAGGATGACCAATGTCACACAGGTTATAGGTATCAGAGATAGGATTTGAACTCAGGGCCCCTGACTCCAGAGCCAGAGCTCTTTATACTCATTTCCACTGTGTTCTTTGGTGAGGGAGGAGGAATTACAAGGACATAGATATTAAGTAGAGTGCAAGCAATCCTGGGTATTTCCCCAGTGTGGTGAGAAAGAGGAGGAGGGAAGAGGAGAAGGAAGAGGAGGAAGAGGAGGAAGAGGAGGAGGGAGGGGGAGGAGGAAGAGAGGAGAACATTCTAATGAGAACAGAGTGGAACCTATTGATCCTTCATAGGAAGCTAGACAAGCTGAGGGAATGGGATGGGGAGGATCTGGGTGAAGAGAAGAGAACAAGATGAGGCTGTCCCACAGTAGAATTGGGAAGAAAACAGGGAATTGGACTGGATTCCATAGGTCTGGGCCAGTCTGCTTGTACCACTTATTTCTAGGTGACTTTGGGCAAGTCAGTTCCCTTCTGTGGACCTGAGCTTCCTCATCGTAAAAGTGAGGGTTTTGGACTAGCCAGGCCCTATGACCCCATCCAGTCTGGGAATTTTATTATAATAACAAAAATTTCTCTGGGGCTTTAAGGTATTAGAATGAGAGGTTCTTGAGAGGTCTGGGATTGTTTGATTTTGTTTGTATTCCCAACCTTAAGACAGGAGGGAGAGAGAGACAGAGACAGAGATAGAGAGAGGGAGACAGACAGAAGGGGGCAGAGAGGGAGGGAGGGAGGAAGAGGGAGAGGGAGAGAGATAGAGAGACAGAGACAGAGAGAGACAGAGAGACAGACAGAGAGAGAGAGGGAGAGAGAGGGGGGAGAGAGAGGGAGGGAGGAAGAGAGGAAGAGAGAGAGGGGGGAGAGAGAGGGAGGGAGGAAGAGAGGGAGAGAGAGAGGGAGAGGGAGGGGGGGGCGGGAGACACAGAGAGAGACACAAACAGAGACAGAGACAAAGAGACAGAGAGAGAATGGAAAGCAGCAGAAGGTGAGGGTCTGAGTCCTGCCTGTGACACATACTAGAACTTGCGGAGAAGGGGGTGACAGACAAAGGCAGAGAGATCCACTCCCTACACATATATACATACACATATATATGAATACACACATATGTAATAAACTTATTTTTCTCCTTGCAAGCATTCTCATGTTTGGAGCCTTTGGGTGACTAATCTATCGATTTGTTAAGTGCCCCTTAAGCGGGATGTTGGATGATAAAGAGAATAAAAGACCAAAGCCAGGCAGCCCCTGCCCACAGGGAGCTTGCTTTGGGCCAGAAGCTAGGACGCAGGGGGCTGGAGGCAGGGCAGAGGCTTTCCGATCTTCCCCTGGCAAGGGCGTCTGTCCTCTGAGCAGATGGAGAAGCCAGGGCCGACCCTGCATGTGGGGCTTCCTCCAGATCCCATCCGGATTCTCGGCCACACCTGAGGCTGCAGACTGTCCCTGGCTGGGTGTGAAGGCTCGGGAGAGGAAGTGAGAAGTGGTGTGGCCATGGGGACTACCAACAAAGGATCTCCCTTTGTGTCTTTTTCTTCCCAGGCCCAGCCCTTAGCAGCATGCCTAGCAGAGAGTGAGTGCTTAGTAAATATGTTTTCATTCATTAAAGGAATATTTTTCTCTGAGACCAAAGAAGTTGCATGAGGCCCAGTCTGAGGGAGGAGGGCTAGGAATGGGGAGCAAGCTGATGGTTTAAGACTCTGAGGAATGGGGTTGGCGGAGTTTCCCTGGGGAGTGAGGAATGCTTGGAGAAACAGGGCATCTGAGCCCCAGGGAAGCTGGGAGACAGGGCGCTCGCTGGTCCAAGGTGTCCCGAGGCGCTAAGGATAGTGGGGCTTCTAAGATCTAAGTCTAACCAGGTCAAATGAGGCACCTGGGGCAGCAGTACGTCGCCTCCTTGGTCCCTGAAAGTAAGGCCAGTTACCTGCCCCAGGAAGGCTTTTCCCAGCAGCATTCAAAGGTGGGCATGAAGAGAGCAGAGCCCCAACCCCAACCCCCACTAAAATGGCCCGAGTACAGAGGGCCTGCGTCTACAGACAGCAGTGGGAACCAGCTTAGATCCCTTCAAACAAAAAGCCAGACAGCCCTGGCCCAGGGCGCTGAGCTGCTCAAAGCCCCAGGGATCACCTAGAGATCTAGGCAGAGAAAGCATTGTGCTGACAAGCTAGAGGGGGCTGCGTTATATAAAGGCTTGCTTGGGGCTCAGCTGGTACCAGATGGAGACCCAGGCTGTCCAGAGGGAGCTCGGTGAGTAAAGCTAGCTGGGTCCCTCTTACCCACTCCTATCCTCCCCAGCTCTCAGGGCTTTTGGTTGGAAGAGAAGGGGCTGCAGATACCTGCTCATCAGGGATGAGGGGGTGGAGATGGCACTCCCGAACCCAGAGGAACTTCCTTGGGGCCCCTGGAAGAAGGGAGGCAGAGCCGGATTGGCACCATTGCCCAAGCAGCCCCTGCAGGCTTGGAGGGATCCTCGAAAAGAGGAGAGGGGGTATTTTGGAAGCTTGGGGGCAGAAGCAGGTGGATAAGAGTGGCTGTCGGGAAATGTGGTTTGATTGTTGAGGGCTTAAACTTCCCTTAAAGCATTGAGTTTCCTGGGTTGTTACATCCATCTGTACTTTGTTCCCATGAGCCTCGTAGACCCTTAGAGCAGGAAGAAACGTCAGAGGTCATTTCACAGGAAACAGAGGCCCAGAGACAGCAGACCACTGAACTTGGAGCCAGGAAGACTGGTGTGTGACCCTGGGCAAGTCACTTAACCTGCCCCCCTCAGTTTCCTCATCTGTAAAATGGGAGTAATTAATAGCCCCTACCTTAACAGCTTGTTTTGAGGATCAGATGAGACCATCTGCATGAAGCACTTTGAAAACCTTGAAATGTTTATTGGCTCTTATTCTTAACAGCACTTAATGTAAGTGTCTGCTGGGCACCGGGCATGTTATAATGATTAATTCAGTTGATCCTCACAACAAGCCTGGGAGGGAGCTGCTGTTATTAAATCCATTTTACAGGTGAGAAAACCCAGGCAGACAGGGGTTAAGTGACTTGGCCAGGATCCTACAGTCAGTAGTATCTGACCAGAGATTTTTGACCGGAGCCCAGCATGCCACCAATAAGCCAGTAATATCCTATAGTGGACTTGACTAAGGCCACACGGATACTTTAGCGGCAGAGCTGGGTTGAGAACCGGTCACCCGGCTCCCAGCCAAGCACTCTTTTCACTCCTGGGGGACAACCTGGGTCCTTAAATCTGCTGCCTGGAAGAGGCACCTCCTAGGGTGGCTGACCATCCTGAAACAAGGATCTTAGCTTTAAACACCCAGAGCCCCACAAAGTCCACAAACGAGGGTTCTGCAGGCTTAGTGGGGGCAGCAGCTCTGGAGAAATCACTCCAGCTGTCCCCTTCTAAGTGGCGCCCCCCCCCAAAAAAAAAACTGCCTCAGCCAATCAGCTTTAGGCTCTGGAATAAGGCAGCTGCCTTGGGCCACACCTGACCACTCTGGCTGTCGCTGCCCCGGGATAGAAAGGTTCTTCCCACACCCCTCTCAGTTCAGTAAACCCAGTACTGGAAAGTTTTGAAAGGAACTTTACCAGGAAACTCCCCCAAAAGGGAAAACACCCCAAAAGAATATACGTAGCATGTACCAAGATCCTGGTTTTAATTCCAGCGTGACTTGGCTGAAAAAACTTCCTGGTCTATCAGTCGACAAACACTTATTAAGTGCCTACTGTATATCAGGCCTTGTGCCAAGCTCTGGGGACACAAACAAAGACCAAAACAGTCCCTGCCCTCAGAGAGCTCACAGCATGCAAACAAGTGTGTACATACAACAATGCACATGTACCCAGAGTAGTTGGAAGGTCATTTCAGAGGGAGGGCCCTAGCTGTGGGGAAGGGCCTCCTGCAGAAGGAAGAAGGCCAGGAGGCAGAGGGGAGGAGGGAGAGCATTTCAGGTGTGGGGGAGCAGGCAGGGCAAAGGCATAGAGGTGAGTATGGCACGTGAGGAAGAGAGTCACTGGGTCAGCAAGTGTGCAGAGGGTGGGTCAGCCAGCTCCTGCTTCTGGAGGGAGTAAAGTGGGAGTTGAGTTGAAAGATCTGGGTTCAAATCTCACTTCCGATACCTACTAGCTGTGTGACTGTGGTCTAGTCACTTGACATTTGTGAGCCTCAGCTTCCTCCCCTGTAAAAGGTAAGGGGAAGGGGCTGGATTAGATGGCCTCGAAGGTTCCTTCCATCTCTAGTTCAATGACTACAGTTTGGTAGAAAGCAGGGGATTTGAAGTCCAAGGACCCAGGATTGAATCCAAACCTGACACATAGCATTTGTACAACTTTGGGCAAGTCCACTAGGCTTCTCTGGGACTCATTTCTAAAATGAGGGGGTTGGGCTACAAGATCTCAGGTCCCTTCCAGCTCTTCATTCATATGAGTCCTAGCACCAGGCCTAGGTTCAAATCCTAGCTTTGCTACTTCCTGCCTATGTGACCTTGGACAAGTCACATGAAAAGTCAGGACCTTAACAACTCCTAATTTGAGAAAGGAGAGAATTAAGGCTTGGGAGTCGCTGACAAGGTTGAGACTAGAAACAGCATTCTTTCCAACACACAAGAGGGATAAAATGCCACCACGGAGAACGCCGGGTTTGCAGCCAGGACTGAAGTCCTAGCTTTCACAATGATTAGCTCTGTGACTTCAGCTAAGTCAGTTAAACTTTCTGAGGGCTCAGTTTTGTCATTTGTAAATTAAGGAATTTGTACTGGATGATTGCAAAGTTCCTTCCAGTCCCCTAAATAACATGATTTTAAATGATTTCCCTCCCTGGGTCTCAATCTAGAAGCCTGCATTAGATGGGCCCTGAGGTCCTTCCCAAGTATATAACTTACCTTGAACAAAAGCACCCATTTTTTATGTGCTGTCTTAGTTGGCCCTTACCAGAACCCCGTGAGACAGGCACTTAGTGGTATTATTATACAGATGTGAGAAACGGAGGATGAGAGAGGTGATGCGGGAGGGAGGATTTGAACTCAGGCTGCTCCAAGTCCAGTGCTCTTGTTGCTCAGACTGTCTGTGTAGTGGACAGAGCACTGGGCCCTAGCTGCTACTGATGCCCAGCCCTCAGTCCTTTCATCCAGAAAATTAACTGGACTGGCTCATTCATTCCTCAAGGTCTTGATCCCACATTTCTCGATTCTGCAGTTTCAACTGAGGCCACAAATGTGGTTGTAAGACATCTGTCTGCCTATTGGCTTGTAGCACTGCCCCCTTTTGGGGGACATGTGGGAGATGGAGAAGTAGAGGCATGCTTGAATTGATGACGGAACTCTGGGCTTACAAGAGAGTAGCCACATTGGTCTTGAGTCAGGATCTCAAAAGTGACCTTTTCTTTCTCTTGCAGAAACCGTGCCGGCCACCAGGATGGCTCAGACAAACCCTCTGCCTGGGCCTCTAGGGCCATGGAAGGTAAGCCCATCAGCTTACCTAGACAAAACTGAATACCAGGGAATGGATGGATGCCTGTCTGCTTTGGTGAAAGAGCATGCTGGGAGGTGGGCTCTCAGAGGCTAGGTGAGAGAGACCAGAGCTCACTGGCACCTTCCACTGGGCTGTTGCAGCTGCTCAAATTTGACCATCAACTAGAGAGCCAAGAAAAGCATTTGTCTACCCTGGGCAAGGTTTTAATGCTGAGAATGTGCCCCCAACACATGCCATCCACCAGAAGCTTTGAACCTTCAATGAGCAGTTGATTTATAACAAAATAAATACATTTGCACCAAGAGAGTGGGATTTCCTGGCAGTCAAAAGAGGAAGAATATAAAAAGTCATGGTAAAAAATGTCTCTCCTTGGGCCATCCCAGCTGACTCCTTACTTTGTCCCCAAGGTGGGGCCATGGCCACATGTGGGGCAAGATTCAGGAGAAAGGAGAGGGATTTTCTGATGATTTAGAAAAGAACACTACAGGCTGGGGTGAGGGTGGGGAATCTGGGGGGGGAGTGTTGTGATATTGCTACATTGATGAGTTATCTTGGGAAAGAAAATATAGCCGAGGCCCCACCAGTCACGGCCCACATTCAGGTTTTATACAAACCAGGAGAACTGGATTCAGGCCAGACAAGCTTTGGGGACATTTAGTCTCCAAACTACACAAACTACCTTGAGTTCCGTAACGTCCTTTGTGTTCCTAGCATCAGAGATCTGGGGCTGGAAGGGACCTTAGAGGTCGTGGAGGCTGACCCCCTTGTTTTAGAGATAAGGAGATTGACTTGCACAGGTCCCACAGTTAATAAGTGTCTATGGTAGGATTCAAAACCAGGCCTTCCTGACTCCAAGTCTATAGTTCTATCCACTATATTTATTGTTGTTCAGATGTTTTTCAGTCGTGTCTGACTCTCTGTAACCCCATTTAGGGTTTTCTTGGCAAAGATACTGGAGTGATTTGCCATTTCCTCCAGCTCATTTGACAGATGAGGAAATTAAGGCAAGCAAGGTTAAGTGACTTGCCCAGGGTCACACAGCTAGTAAGTGTCTGAAGTCACATTTGAACTCAGGTCTTCCTGACTCCAAGCCTGGCACTTTACCCATTGTCCCACATAGCTGCCCATCCACTATAATCTGCTGTGTCTATTTTATAGATGGAAAAACTGAGAACCCAGAAAAGAGAAATGACTTTGAACTCAGTTTCACCCAAGGAATCAGACAGAACCTGTGTTTCCTCATTGAGGGGCAATATGGTAGAGTAGAGTTTGTCTCTAGAATCAGGAGACCTGGGTTTGAATTCTGCCTCTGCTATTTACTAGCACTGTGCTCCTGGGTAAGTCACATTGAAGTTGGACCCCTGGAAATCACAGATCTGGAGCCACAGAAACGGGAAGAGACTCTGCTCTCTCTTCCCAAGGAGCTCTCCCTCCCATCGCAGGTCTCTGCTCCTACGCCTCCATCCCAGGCCTCAGCCCTTGTCCTCACCGACACGGTGGATCAGGGCATCCCTGAGAGTCCCCACCTTAAACCTTTCTCTCAAGGTCTATTAGGGAACCTGATGACATGAGCCTCCTACGTGCCTGGAGTGTTTATTCAGGAAATCACCACTAGATAAAAATTAGGGAATCTATGATTTTCTAAGTTACTGTGGGTTATTTCTAGACTTGCTTAAAAAAAAAAAAACAACCCTACCACCAAAACCTTTCTTTCTGGGAACTGGGAGAATAAGGTAAAGTAAAGGGCCCCTCACCGGCCTTGTCTCTCACCTGGCAAATGTCCTCATTCCTATCCTGGATTCCTTCTGTCCCAGGTAACCATCTATGACCAGGAGAACTTCCAGGGCAAGAGGATGGAGTTCACAGGCCCTTGCCCTAATGTGGCTGAGTGCAGCTTTGACAACGTCAGATCCCTGAAGGTGGAATGTGGCGCGTGAGTACCCACAGCTCAGCTCCCCACCAAATGACCCACGAAGGGCCTGTGGTAGCACTGCTTTGTGGGGAGGGGCTTCCCATCTCTCACACAGCCCTTGTCATTGGTGCTGCCACCCCAGGAGAGCACCTCTCTCCCAGGGTTCTTACAAGGATGAAATGAGTGCCTGGCACATAGGAGGAGCTGAATTAATTCTTCCTTCCTTCCTTCCTTCCTTCCTTCCTTCCTTCCTTCCTTCCTTCCTTCCTTCCTTCCTTCCTTCCCTCCTTCCTTCCTTCCTTCCTTCCTTCCTTCCTTATTTCCTTTCTTCCATGTAGTTGAAAATGTTTTAGACCTGAAGTCAGGAAGACCTATGTTCAAACACCTTGGGAGCCAGGTCACTTAACCTCCCTGAGCCTCAGTTTCCTCATCTGTAAAATGAAGGAGATGGACTTCGGGCTCTAAATCTATGATCCATAATTCTAGAGGACTGGAGAAGAGGTGTGGGGAACAGTAGCTAGCATTTATATAGTACTTTACCTATATTATCTTATAGGTGCATATATTATTCCTATATTACAGGTAAGGAAAACTGAGACCAAAAACTGAGGAGGTGATTTGCCCCGTATCCCACAGCTTTTAAATGTTTGAGACAGAATTTGAACCTGGGTCTCTCCTAGCTCCAAGTCCATTGTGCTCTCTCCACATTGTGCCATCTAGATAACTATGGTGACCACAACAGGGGGAAGCACACACCCTTTGTCCCACTGGGATGTTGCTGCCCTGAACCAAAGCCCCACTTGTCTCTTCCTAGTTATACCTTTGGGTGGGGCTCTTTAAAAGAAGAGCCACCCAAGAGAGAGAAGGAAGTGTGGGTTCCAAGGAGAAAGGGCAACCTTCAGGTTCTAGCACTACCTTCTATGTGTTTATAGACGAAGAACAGCACAGTACCTACTGATCCAGTGATTTTAAAACATTAGCCTTAAACGAAAATCCTCCTTTGATGCCTGGCCAGGGTCTGGAGGGGATCCTGGGTTCTAGAAGGCTTTATCAGTGAGAACAGAAACTTTGGCATCAATGTGACCTTCAGGTATAAGTGGTGATGGCTTGGAGATTCACCACCAGGTTGGCTGTTGGGTGGAGATTTTTTCTAGACCAGATCAGATCAACTCTTAGAGACCATCTCCAAAACAAGAGAGGGGCTGTGCCCCTGACAGAATTACAAATTTTGCACCAGAACCCTGAGCTAGAGAAAGCTGGAGGAATGCTTATTGGATCAGCTTGATAATGCCAAGGATATTAAAAGACCAAGCATATTGCATGAAGGTGGGAATGAAGTGATCAGATCCCTGCCATAGGGGCTGACCAATTACAAAGTGCGTCTGCTCCCTTGGGCTCCCTTTTCTAGCCCTTCCACCTCTCACCCCACAGGTCAGGCACTCTCTTGTTCCTAAGGTCCTAATGCCAGCTGCGGGCTTTGTGTAAAGCCCCTTTCTTGCTAGGAGCTGATGAGCACCCTAGCCCTCTGTCTCAAATCATGCTGAGTTCTGTGCTGGAGAGACCCTACACTCTCCCAGACTGGGTGACAATCACGCTAATAGTATTTGAAGGGCTGCAAAGTGCTATGTGTATGTATATATATATATGTCCATAATGCATTTGATCTTTCCAACAACCCTGTAAGGCAGGTCCTTTTATTATACCTGTTTTACAGAGGAGAAAAAGCAAGTCTCAGACATTTAAATCACATGCCCAAGGTCCCACAGTGTGTTAAGTGTCCACGGTAGCATTGGAATGTACATATTTTTGATTCCACGAGTGCAAAGGCTGAAACTTTCCCCCCTGAAAGTTCTCCTGCTAATCCAGCCTTATTGGGGGGATGCCTTGGCTTGGAGGGTCCCACACCAGTGGGACAGAGAGCATGGCTTGCCACAGGTGTGTGGGTCAGTGGCTGCTGCTGCTGCAGCCCGAGGCCTCCTCATTCTCTCAGACCTTCTGGTCTGGAGAACCCCATTCTTGTTGCCCAGGTCAGAGAAAGTCAACAGCTTTCCCCAGGCTCAGCAGACAGCGGAGCCACAGCCTCGACGAACACAGCCATCCACGTTAAAATCCCAATCTTCCAGGGCCCCCTTGTGGATGGTCAGTCTTTCTGTCCTGACAAGAAAGCTCACCCTTCTCCCCCATCCCATCTTCTCACAAGTGGATAAAAACCCTAGTCCACTTTGTCATCTTCTGGCTCACTGACTGATGCCAGAATAAGGAAAGCAGGATGGGGTGGAGAGGGAAAGGAAATCACAGAGTGTGAGATCAATTAGCAACAACAACAATAATTAACATTTATGTAACATTTACTGTGTGCCAGGCACAGTACTGGACTAAGTGGCTCACAAATACTCATTTGGTCCTCACAACAACCCTGCAATGTGGAGGCTGCTGTCATGCCCATTTGGTAGATGAGGAAACTGAGGAAGACAGCCATTGTGACTTACCCGCGTTCCTAAGTGCCAGGGGTGAAATTTGAGCTCAACTCTTCCTGACTCTAGCCCTCATGCGGGCTCCATCCCTTGTGTCTCACCTAACTGGGCACAGAGCCCAGAAGGCAGAGGGAGGCCAGGTGAGTGGAAAAAAGACCCACACTCTTACTCTGGGGCTCTAGATTTGGGTGATCCAAGGAAACAGGAGCTTGCTAACACCTAGAATCTCACTTAACTCCACAGACAGCCACTGCAGTTCCTCTGTTCTGTATTTTAAAGGAAAAGGAAGCTAGAGACGGGGTGGGCAGGGTGATGGAGTCTGTTGGGAGTGCGAGGGAGCCATGTCAAAGACAAAGCCGCCAGATTGTGGAATTGGAGCTCCAAGTATAGAATTCGAGTAAGGGTGAAAAAATTAAGGTAGGTTCTCAAGTTAGAGCCTTCTTAGGATACTGGATGGGCTATTAGGTGACTGAAAGAGAAGAAAGAACAGTCATTTCAGTGTCAAAGGAGATGAGTTTGAGCTCTGGCTCCATGACCTACCACTCTGGGCAGCCAAGTGGCACCACAGCACACAGAAAGCTAGGCCTGGAATCAGGGAGGTGCATCTTCCTGGGTTCAAATCCAGCCTCAGACACTTACTAGGTGTGTGACCCTGGCCAAGTCACTTCACCCTGTTTGCCTCAGTTTCCTCATCTGTCAAACGAGCTGGAGAAGGAAATAGCAAACTGCTCCAGAATCTCTGCCAAGAAAATCTCCCCCAAATGGGGTTCACAGAGAGTTGGACATGCCTGAAACCACTGAAAACAACAACAAACCTAGCTGTGTGATCTTGGGTAAGTCTAGTAAGCTTTCAAGACCTGCTTCATCTACAAAAAAATGAGATTAGACCAGATCTGAGATCTTTTCCAGATCTAAATCTATAATATTGGGTTCTGATCTGGTAAAGACCAGTTTTCCAATAAACTCTCAACCTCTTGACTGAGGGAGTGTGATAAATTACCCAAAACAATAAATGAACCCCAAATTCCATCTATCACCTTCCCCATTTGGGTCCCTGGTGCCATCATGATGAAGTTGTTACTTGGATGATGTAAATTGTAAATGCTTTAAAATGTAAATAAGTATGTGAGTATGGTTATTATAATTCTATGAGGCAAGGTCCCACGGATGCTGCACCCTAGATGGTCCCCCCCCCCCGGGACAGTCAATGTATTTAAGTCTGTTGCTTTAGCCTCTACGGGCTCTGACCTGACCTGTGTCTCCACAGATGGATTGGTTATGAACACACAAGCTTCTGTGGGCAGCAGTTTGTCCTGGAGAGAGGAGAGTACCCACGTTGGGAAGCCTGGAGCGGGAGCAACGCCTACCACGTGGAGCGCCTCATGTCCTTTCGCCCAATCTGCTCCGCTGTGAGTAGCTTGAAGCTTGTGGTCCAAGGTTGAATGAGGGATGGTGGTACCATTGTTTCCCTTAGATTTTTCTCAGAGACGATCCAAAGGCATGGTGTTGGAGAGGCTCCTTCTCCTTTACGACAACCTAGTGCTACTGTTTGTCTTTGCTTTACTGGCCAGGTAAGCTGAAAGCCTTGTGGTGGGGGTAGTCTTAAGTGTAAGTGACACCCAACCAAATTACTTTTACCATAAATGTTTAAGAACAGATGGCTGGCAGCTGAGTCTACCATGTGGTAAGGAAAAGAGGATGTTCCTCAGACAAATTATTCCCCTTTGCTATATCTGGGTGGCACTTTATTTGTTGCAAAAATAGGGCAAGTGATTGAAGTCAAGATATGCCTCATCTGTCTGCCCGAGGCTGTTTTGACCCCTTACTTCTCCACCTAACTTTCTGAGAATGAAAATTGCCCCACAACAGAAGAGGCTGTTTTCCAAAGTTGTAGACTCTGTTAATCTCTGACTGTACAAGGAAGGCTGGGTGACCATTGGATATTGTAGAAAGGTTCTCTATCTTTGAAAGGATGCTCATTTTGAACATACTCTATGATTCATTTGAGAAGCAGTGGAGCATCATGAATAGAGAGGACCAGCCTCAGCATCAGAAAAACTCAAATTCAAGTCCTGCTTCTGATAGCACCAGCTGTGACCAATGGTCCACAATTTCTCAGTACTTCACGCCACTCTCTGCCTATCTGAATCAGTAGATGTTTTTTTTTCCACACCAGGAGTTCCTCACATTGATGGAACCAGAAGTCTAGACTGTCAAAAAAAATGTTCATTTAAGGATCCCCGAAGTCCTCTCCAACCCCAAATCATTTTAATCAAGTAAAGTCTATTCTAGGCTTATGTTTATTTTGAATAGCTTAAAAGATATATTTTTTTTAACAAAGAATTGAGGAAAACAAGACTTTGTTGGAATGACTCCCAGGTTCTCTTGTTCTTGGCTTACAGAACCATAAGGAATCCAAGATCATGATCTTTGAGAAAGAAAACTTCATTGGCCGCCAGTGGGAGATCTGTGATGACTACCCCTCCTTGCAGGCCATGGGCTGGTGCAACAATGAAGTTGGTTCCATGAAGATCCAGTGTGGCGCGTGAGTGTGAAATGAGATTCAGACATCAGCAGACACATGCCCATGACAATTTCTTTTTGTTGAGTTTTTATGAATTCATGTGAGAGAATCTTACTTGTATTTGGAAAGTGCTGGACTGGGTTCAAATCCCAGTCCTTAAGCTTAGAGCCTGTGTGACGCTTGGACAGGTCACTTAAGCTCCCCTTGGGTATGTCTCCTAAACTGGCAAAATGAGGTTAGACGAGATGATCTGTGAGGCTTTTTTGCAACCCACATCCTATGAGCACTGCTCACAAAAAAGCTTTCATAGGGCTACATTACACTTATATTCACCACTTCAGCGCTAAAGATGCCTGAAAATGCCTTAAAAAAAAATCTACCTGAGCAAAGGAACACTGTTTATTAAGAGTACACAGACCTCCTCCCTCCCTCCCCAATCAATTTTTAACTTATTAATGGGACTTTTGGGGTTGTCGTTGGGTTCCCTTCCCCAAACGTATTCATGTAGTTTCTAATCTGTGTTCCAGCCCAAGTACAAAAAGTACTTTTCTGGCACCACAGGAGAGGATACCAAAGCATTCTGGGGTGAGAATGGGCTTCACCACATTCTTGAATTAATGTTTCCCAGAATCAATGACATGTCACAAATTGGGTTCTAGTAGGATTTCTAGTTCAGTCTCTTAAGTGTTAGATCTGGCTTTCATTCCACTTCACTAACAAGGTGCTTACTTGGGCTCTTCTAGGTGGGTCTGCTACCAATATCCTGGATACCGTGGGTACCAGTACATCTTGGAGTGTGATCACCATGGAGGAGACTACAAGCACTGGAGAGAATGGGGCTCTCATGCCCAGACTTTCCAGATTCAGTCAATCCGCCGCATTCAGCAGTAGGTTCCCTGTGACTGAGGGAAGCCACCAGCAATCTAAAACCATTCTATGACTTGCTTTGAAAAGAATAATGGATTTCACTGTACTGCTCAAAAGCCATCACTTCTGATTTGTGAACAAAACTGCTGAAAAAAAAAATCTCAATAAATGTCATTAAAAGAAAAAACTAAGACCAAAGTTTCAGGACTCAGGAAGTATAAAAAAAAGTGTCAAAGGTCTGTTTCTACGAAGTCATGAAAAGTGCTGAGCTGGAGCCACTTAAATGCGCTTTGTTGCCTCCACAGGCAAAAGTATTCATGGAAACGGATTCTATGAAATCTAATATTTCCTTCATGTCCGTTGTGACACAGGGCAAAGTTTTGGTCAGTGATGCCTTTGCCCTGACTTCCAAGTAATGTTAATACTCAAATGGTATCCTCCACTACTCTGGAGAGCCTTTGTAGAACCAAGGTTCAAATGCCACCAAAGGGACTACATTTAGGGAGTAGCAACATGTTTAAGGAGATGCATGTGCAAGGAATATTGATATAAAAATAGAAAACTCTGGCTAAAGAAAATGTACTAAATAAGCAGGCATATTTTGTCTTTGCAGGATGTACATGAAAATCTGACTAGTTATGGCTCGGCTAAACATTCCTCTTATCTCCATTTAAGGGATAAAGGAAGCAATTTCTTCCCTATGTTCTGTAACAGATCCAACCTGTGTACCTAGCTCCCTGCTGTGACCAAAGTCATGAATTTAAACCTGAATGTTTCTCAGCTGCAGGTTGCACAGGAAAGTGAAATGCCCCCTATAAACCCACTTTTGGTTTCGCTAGTGCCATATATTAATCTGATCCTCATCCAGCACCCTTTCCCCATCCTAGGAAGAATTCCATACTTGTTTTCTCTGCAGAAGGGAGTGGTGGGTGGGTATGTCACGACCAAATAATCATTCCCAAGTATCAGAAGTTCATCTTCCTCACTACTCAACGTCCCAGTGAACGGTCTAAAGTTCAGTAGTTATTCTTTTACCCGGATTAACCTCGTAGGACTATATCATGGAAGGGAGAATATGGAGCCAGCCTATCTGAGCTTGCTCAAATACGTTATCCTTTCACCTTGAAAAATGCCTAACAGTTAAGTCAACACAATGATTACTCATAAAGGGCTCCTACAAGCCAGCAAACAGAAAAGAAAGGGTCAAATGGAATACACAAACACCTCATAAACTTCAAAACTTTTATTCAACAATTTACATTACTTTGATCTACAAATTCTGTTTTGTTTTGTTTTTTTCCGATAAAATAAGTAAATCTAGGTAAGGTTTGCAGAGCTGTTGTTGGGTCAGCAGAGTAAATGAAATTCACGCTTTTTTTGTCTTAAAACACTGGATGTGAAGACATCAACAAAGAAAGATTACGTCATGTAACTGACACAGACCCTCCTTGGGTTCAATGATGTCAGATACGGCTACAACAAATACCTAAGCAATTAGCTAAAAGGTTCATCTCTGGTCATCGCTCTCAGACTTGGAGAATGCCTGACTTTCTGACAGGGTGACTCTTTTGAACCCTTTATGAAATTACTTGGGAGGCCGGAGAGAGAAGGGAGAAGGGGAAACATTATTTATGCCGTGGCAACCCACCCTTCCCTCAAACCAAGCGGTAACTCAACTCCTAAACAGACAAGTTGCCATGACAACCCCCTCCCAACCACGTTCTAGGGTAACCAGACACAAACGAGGACTGACAGATGCTTTACAATAGGCTTGTCCACCTAGGACAGAGCCTGGGCACTCTGGAGGGCACTTCTGCCATTCAGGCCATGCAAATGAGTGTCTGTAGACAGTGGCATAGTTTAACTGCCATGAATACTGACCATACAGGAAAGAGAGGGGAGAAGGGGTCTGCCAGTGTTTTTAGTCAACACACATTAAGGACCTCCGGGTAGGTTCCAAACCCACTGAAGGTGCAAAAGCACACATGTGATGACTGAAAAATAGCCCTCTTCTGTACACCGGGAAAGCTGTAACATTAGCTAAGGATTTCTGCTGGATCTAAGAGCATAGGAGGAAAAACTGTTAAGTGATCTCTTTACCATAATGGTTAGCCTTTCCTAAACAAAGGCCCTAAGCTACATTAGCCGCCCTCCACCCTCCCCACCCCCCCCCCCAAAAGAGAAATTTTTAAAGAATGGTTTAACTAAACCAGATTAGGACATTTATACATTTTTTTAAAAGTAAACACACAAAAGTAAAGCTATTTAGTGCATGCAAATTGCAGCAACTTAACTGGCCCCATATTCCTACACTAAGTAACAAGGGCAATTGTCCTGGGACAAAATTCCCCAGTTTTGTGCTTCTTCTGCAAACACCCAAAGAACATTTGGGGTGAGTGTAGCAGCTTAACTAATTTCAAAGTCCACTTCCTCTAGCTGAACACTTGACCAAAACTACATTAAAAGTGTGAAAATAACTCAATCCTATCTTTAAACCTGCTTACACTTAAGACATTAAAAGTGGCCAAAGCCTCTGTGGAACGGTCCTTTTATTCCAACTTAGTCCACATCCCTTCTTCTGATCCAAGAAATAGTGGTGTAATTCTTACTAAAGGAAGCAACACTATGGGGATAGGGGTGGGAAAAGTTATTCCAATCTCCCCAACAAAATGACACTTTTAATTTAAGCCAAGCTCCCCTTTCCAAACTAAGTCTTACTTCTAGGAGTGCTTTCTTCCCGTTTCTGTGGTCTGGCACTAGACCAGAACTGTGGTTTTACGCTACAGTCTCCCTCCGAGATGGCAAAGGTAAGGGTAGCACTGGAGAATAAGAGGGATAGATGATGTCACATCTGGTAAGGAGACACAAAACTTTCAAAACATGTGCATAGCTTTATTCATCTGCTTAGAGCTAACCTTTTCACGGAGCTTCAGCAAAACCCGAGTGTGCAAAATGGGTTTCTAAGAAGTAATGGGAGCAAAGCAGTTCACATTCACACTGACACAGGTACAAGCCACACTAGGGAAAGTGAGTCTGGAGATGTGATGGGAAAAGGAACAAACGAGAATTGCACAGTTCATCATTTCCAGACAATGGTTGCAGACAAGCATTTTTCTTTATTTTTGTCTTTATTTCATAATAAGCAAGGTGCTGTATTTTAACAAAAACTTTTAAATTGGAGAGAGCTAATAGCACTCTAGCAGCTCCCACAGAATTCCAGAGCAAAGTTGGCTCCATCCCTCCCAGGGTTTTGCAAACAAAGCATTTTAGAACCCCTTTGGTTAAAGGGGAAGGGAGAACATAGAAAGAGAACACAAGAAATGCCGTCACATGACTCAAGGAAGGTGCTAAAAGCCAGCAGGTAGCGGGAAGAGAAGGACCAGAAGAGAGGACTCTTGTGACTCTCCTCACCACCTACAGAACAGCCACTAACACATGAAGAGTACAATACAAATTGCCCCAGTACTAAAGCAGCTCCAGTTTGTGACAGGACTGATAACCACAGAGATCCAAGGGTGAGCTCATCATTCAGCATGAAATGGCAAGAACGTGGACCTCAGAAACTACTAAAAGATCTAACTTTTTTTCTTAAAAAAATACACATGCAAGGCACATTGATATAAAAATATAAAACTCTGGCTAAAGAAAACATACTGAATAAGCAGGCAGATTTTTGTCTCCGTAGTATTTACATACCATGGGCAAAATTTAAATTTTGTTCTCAAAAAAAAAAAAAATCTGACTAGGTAAGGCTAGGCTACACGTTCCTCTTATCCCTATTTAAGGGATAAGGAAGTGATTTCTTACCCTATTTTGGTGTTTTCTTCCCTGTATTCTTTAACAATTTCCTTTAAGATCCCTTATTCGCTTAAAAAATTTTCCCTTGCCTCTTGCCAAGTCCCACTTAATCTGATTATACCTGGGTTTACCTTTGGTCCAAGTCAACAGATATAGTGGAAGAGTCGGTCTAGACTCTAAACAAACAAAAGCATGGATTACCAGCACCCCTTCATAGGCCAGTATTTTCTGGTATAGGAATGAATCTCCCTGCAGTCTCCATTTACTTTTTACTTTTTGAGAATTTATATGTGCTCACTCACTACCTGTTTTGCAAACTTATTATAGAATAATGCAGTATTAGGGGAACTATCTTTGCAGAACACCTGTGCTACCGACCACCCAAGACTACCACAATTGTAGGTTTACCTGGTAACCTGAACACCCCCTGCCTCCCCCCCCACCCCCGCAAAAAAGGACAATTTTTCTTAAAAACAGACTATGGGGATTATTAAGTCTAATTGGCTAACAGCAGCACTTAAATGACAATTTCCCATCTACATACTCATCACATTAAGGAAAGTCATCAGCCAGGGCAAGAGAGTTCAAGGTTCTTTTCCAGGAAGTCACATATCATTTCCGCCCCCTCTGTCTTATCTCCTGACACAGGAGGAGCAAGGGCAAAGCAATAGGGACAAATATAAGGGATTCCTTTTTGATAGTGGAAGGGGAACTTTTTTTAAGGCCAAAAAGCTTTACAGTAACAGGCTCATACTGCTTTTGTTGCCAGTTAATGTCCTTCATGGGTATTATGGTAAGCCACCTCCACTGATGTGCTCCCCCTCCTCTTCTCCCAGTCTCCTAGTCACTCTTAGAGTTAGTGGCTGTGCTGCAGATAAGGGGCCTAAGCGGCCCAGGAAGAATATGGGGTATTGTTCATGGAAAAAAGTGCAACACATTGATTTTCAGTCACTCATAGCAGCAGCAGGAGCTTTAACCCAAGACAACATGAACACAGTTGTAAGTCCATTCTTAAATGCAGCAACACAATGAAATGTCTTCAAGGTCAAGAGAGGTTCCTCCATAAAGAATAAAACAAACTTAGACTTTTAACAGAGGGTCAAATTAAAGAGGCATCATTCTTATTTACATATTAAAACAAACCATTTGTTAAAATACTTAATCTTTACAACACCTAGCAAAAAAAATTTTTTTTTCTTAAAATAAAAGACGTAAGAATAAAGCAGAAATTCCTAAAAGCAGTATCCACTTTTGGAACCCTTATTTAGCACCTGAGGAAAGACTGTAATGGAAAGCCAACAGTTTCAGCGGCAAACTACAAATTTTACATCAGCTTAAGGTTGGTATGTTTGTCCCGTACAATTTTCATACCAAAGAGATGCAAATGGGACTTATTTTTAAAAGTTTCTATTGTTAATAAGGCTGTATAAAAGGGATACATACTATGATGTTAAAAATGGCTTTAGAACTCTGAACATAAACAAAGCTTGAAGATGAAGTGTAAAAGAGAAATATAGATCCACCAATTCCAGAACACTCGGGGACTGATTTTCCCCAAGGATTTCCAGCACCTATTAGCCACTTGCTCCTAGGAATGCAGAAGGAATTGCTTCACTACCAGACTAGCCAGTGGTTTGCAAGTGAATATACCCCATCTATCTATAAAACCCTGCCTATACGGCCTCTGGAATTCAGCTGCTATGCCAGGCCGACATCAAGACTGCAAATAAGCCGCCTGTATCACCGTGACGCTGTTGTGCAAACTCTCATTACAGAGCTCAGCTCATACAGGACACAAGTGGCATCACTCACACTGCTCAGCGGATCTTCAGTGCAGGTTCATGGTCCTCACAATTGGCACAGACTCACCTAATTGTGGACAATGCACACCCATAGTTTTTCTCAGTGTTTAATCATCTTGGCATTGAGAGGGTTAGGGCACTAGTGTTTTGCCTGTGCAAACTCCAATAGAAGCTGTTTACGCTTCTAGCTTTGCTTTCTACTTTTCTCTTTTAAAGAGCTCCTAGAGTGCCAAGATGTAAAACCACACACCAAGGACAAGCTAAGACTTTTGTCCCTACTTGAGCAGCATTCTTAGCCTGACCTGATCAGACACCCTGCCCTCCCCTCCAAAAAGCCTCACTATTGGCCGGATACATTGTCCAGCAACAGCTCTGCCACATGTATGGGGAGACAAAGGCTCTTCAGCTGTGTGTACGGTGAAGTGATGATGTGTGTCATCTGAGGAAATGGCCAAGGGGTCAAACCAGAGATTCTCTGCAGAAGCCAGCTCTCTTTGAAGGAGAACATGGGGTTGGAAGAGGGGCTAAAGAAAAGGACACACACCCTACCCCATGTTTAACTGTGGGTAATCAGTCCAGAGTCTTCTGTCCAAGATCTCCCTTTGGGGGCCAGTAAGTGTGTGATATTGTTTTAATTTCACACCAAATGCCTTTTTTGCTTTTTTTTTTTTTTAAGTTCACAGCAATTAAAATGAGAGAAGCTACTGGATAATTTCATGTGGGATGGCAGCAGCTACTACGGCCGAACCATGAGCCTGTTCTTGGCTGTGGAACGCTTTCGCTGCAACGCTATTGAGGTTAGTTGTGTCTGTTACTCCATGCAAAAAAATTTTTTAAATGACAGCTCTTACAAAAAGACTAGTTTTTGCAGATTCTCCGTGAGTAGTGACTAGTTAAGCTCCCAAAGCTCTAAACCAGAAAAGAAATAATCGCTTTTAGACTATCTATTTTACAAAGACAAGATCCACAAGTAGGTTACATTGTCTGGCATCCCTTCCTGGCAAGCTGGTATCACCAAACACCCCAATATCCCTTCTACGAAACCTGTTACTAGGAAAGGCAGAAAGCAAGGTTCTATCTCTGTGATTAACTTCAGTAGGGCTAGGTAGGAGAGGAAGGGAAGCAAAGATAAACATGCCCTGTCTTTAAGGAGGATGGGGGAAGGAATTTACTCAGGACACTTTTAGGAAAGTGGTATGTGACATAGGAGCTTTATGATTGAGACAGATTTTAAAAGAATTCTTCACCCTTAATTAGTATCTTCATAGCTATTAAAAAAATAGGTCATGAGCTCATTCGTAGGGCCATTATTTCAAATACCTTATTTTTTTTTTTAAATTAAAACCACCTGACTTTATATAATGAAAACAAATGGCACAAAATAAATACAAGTTTGTTCTCTGAATATTAATGCTTTACACACATTCTTTTACTTCCAAATCTTCACTGTCATTTCCCTCCTTTTCATAAGCGGGAGACGCGCGCGCGCGCGCGCACACACACACACGCACACACACGCACGCACGCACGCACACACACACACACACACACACACACACACACTTTTCAGTCTTTAGAACTTGGGGATATTCTAATCCCTCAGACTGTATTTGGTTTTTTGCTACAGTACTAACACTGAGTAGAAGGAAAATTCATTATACCCAACAGCAACACATCATTATTTAAATGTGCTAAATTAATCACAGCTGAGTTCTTAAAGTTTATACAAAATAATCAGAAAACAGATTAACTCTTAAGATTTTTTTTTTTAATAAGTGCTCTGGAAGGAATTGTGTGAGGACCTAAGGAGAAATTTTTCAGACAAGTAGAGTCAAGTGTTACCAAACTGGCACAAAGTAGGTTTTATCCCAATGTCCTGCTTGTCCCTCAGCAAAAATGTCCATTAACCCAATGCCCAGAAATACTGACATAACATGGTAGGAGCATTAGGGTTCCCAGAAAGACAAAACTTTTTAACTGTAGAAATCTAACGATCCAATCCAGCTAAACTTCAATGGAGGAAAACAAAAGTGAAATGTTTGGCCTATGAGTATGACTCTCCATCAGCTGGGTAGAGGAAAAGGGAAGGCAGGCCACTCCTTGCTCCTTCCCTTAGGTGAGGGGGGCCCAGGGAGGAAGTAAGAAGACAGGGCCAACATAGTTCACTTATTATCTTTTGACAATTTGTTTCAAAGTCCTTGGGTTTTTATTGAGTGTTTCCTCAATACTCATTAAGTTTTGCTTCTACATATGGAAGGTCAGATTTAAGTTTGGTTGGGTAACTGTTTCTTAAACAAAAATGCATATAGAGAAAATATTCATTCAACTTCTGAACCTCACTAACCCCAGAAAAGCTGCTGGGGGATGGGATGGGGATGGGGTGTCATGGGCCAGAAGACTTGAAAATTGAAAGTGAGCAAAACAAGATTTGGGAGAGGAAAAAAAAAATATGGAATCTGGCCCTAAGGCGGCAAGTGGTTACACAAGGCAAGTGGACACACAGCAGAACTTTAAAACCAGTAAAACAAACTGGAGCCTTTTTTTTTTAAAGCAATCTTATAATGTTTTGACTTTTTTTTAACTTTTAAAAATTTTTATTTAAAAAAAAAAAACACAAACACAGACTTCTTCCACCTCAGTATTATGCTGCATTTTCCAGTTTGTTCAATGCTTTAAAGCTCAAGGATGCCTTTGCTCGGAATTGTACGAGAGCCTGAGGCATCCTAGCTTTTGGCAAGCAGGCAGGAGACTCAACAGAATTAAAATAGGAACACAGGCAGACTAGATGCGGGGCACATCTGTAAACATATTATACATTTGAAAATGACAACATTTGTAAAGGTGATACAGTTTACAGGTGAAATGAAACTATTCTGGAACTGGCCAACCACAAGTTTCTGAACCTGGACTGATACAATAAGTTATTTTTTTTTTAATATATATATTATGTATAAAAAGCTTGTTTACATAAAATGGAGTTGGCAATCCATGCTTATACTTTTAAAATCTAAGCAGGGCAGAAACCAGCAGACTTTTAAAGATATTTAGTTTCTCTATCCTATGCTGAATCCAACAGCTTCTTTCAGGAACTACCTTAATAAAAGCCTTAAATAATTAACAAAACCAGACAAGCCATCAATGCTACAAATCTCCAAACATTGGACATACCTAAACAAAAGGGGTTCAGCAAGACAAGTTACTTCATCCCCTAATGCCCCATAGGATCCAATCTAATCTTGTTAGAAAATACCTTTCCATCTAAATGCCCAGCCATTTAACCTGTATTTTAAGTGGGGGTGCTTTAAAAAAAATAAATCCCAATGCCTGTGATGGTTCAACAGGTCAAAGAATTTACTTTGCCACTAATATCTGGTTGATCTTATATTGGACCCTTGATTTTGAACCCCACCCCCCACCCCCAACCCACGCAAAAACAAAAACAAAAAAAGCAAAAAACCGTTTTCGCTGCAGTGCACAGGAGGGCTGTGATGGGGAACCAGGCTTATTATGCTCTCTGCCATAAAGATCTTCCCAGATTTTCACATTCCATTCCTTTAAAAAATTTTGCTCTAGTAATAAAATATATTTAATAGAGAGATAATTAGAAGCAAATAGCTCAGAAGTACACAGATTGCAAGAAAATAAGAAAGGGCACCTTCCAGGGGCAGGGTTTATGTCTTCCCCACTGGCTACAAACAAATATGGAAACATTTTAGTTCTTATAGGCTTTTTTTCCCTTTTTCTTTTCTTTTTTCAGAAATGACTTAAGAAAAAAAAAATTAAGGGTAAGGAATTTGCAGAAAAGGAACATAAACATTGTTTGTTTTTAAGATTTTTGATGAAAAACAAGGAAAACCCCCAGCACATTTAGTGTTAGACAGAGCAAGTCTGGAGCACCTACAGTTGAAAAGCAGGGTATATCTTTGCTCCCACTTACAGTTAGATAAAAATGTGGGAACGGTCTTTTTGTATGTTAAATGACTGAACCAACTGCTTGTTCTGCAACTTGTCTTAAAATGACACTCCTATGAATTCTTCAGTTGTAAAAGTCCAATGTGTCACTGAAGTCAAGTCAATTGTGCACCAGCTATCATTCCAGAATTGTAGGGTTTCCATCCCCCTCCCACCCCCCAAAGATGACAATTTCCCCAGCACCCCACAGGCTGTTTTACTCCGGGCAAGACATGCAAACCATTTTCTGGAAAAGGCAACCCTGCAAACTTCAAGGTGTTTCTATCCAGCATTCTCATAGGGTTCAAAGTAAAACAAAAAGACTGAAGGAGTGAGGAAAAATGTTGAATCATTCTGGGTTCCCTGTGATTAGCATATCACTAGTCACAGAACAAGAAACCGAGACCTTTAAAAGCGGAATTGCCTCTCCAGTGGGTCATTTGTTGCCCAAGTTGATGACAGCAGGAACTTTGGAACCACGCTTGTGTATTGAGTCTGTATTCATTAATCACTTGCATTCACTCTTTAAAACAAAACAAAAACTAACAAAAAGGAAAAAAAAATCTACTCAGTACCGGAGATTAAATAACCATGTGTAGTCTCTTCAAATAAATTTTCTGATTCCTTAAGAAGTCTAATTACTTTCAGTTGCCTCGTTTTTTTTAAATAACTATATATATATTTGTATATATTATCCTGTGATTCTACTTATGGTTCCTCTGCTGCACTGAAGATCTAGAAGGAGCATCAAAGCCTCGTGTCCCCCATGAGCGGCTCTAACGCTGCAGAAAGGTGACAAACAGGCAGCCTGTCTGTCTGTCCTGCTGCCGCCTTCATTGATCTGGACTATCCATGGCTTCATCATAAGTGATTATCCTTTGGGGATCTGTGGGAGGGAAAAAACAGTGAAATGCTACTTCAAACATGACTCCCTGAGGGAAAAGAAACAACCACCACCTTCACTGCTGCTAAAAATCCTCTCGTGTGTAACCATCACAATTCATGCACTTGCCTCTTGGCTATGATGTGTCATTGATTTCCTTGGCATTTCAATGTAACTCCCAACAGTATATTCAAGAATCCAAATAGACTGGTGTGAATCAAGTTTAATTTGATCACTTTGGGTACACTTACAAGTGAATCCTACACCAAAACAGGTAGTAAATCCATATACATATACATATGTATTGAAAGATAAATTTGATGCAACTTTTAGTTCTTTTAAATCATGCATCACTTCCATTTCCTCTTAATTCATGGCAACACAAAAGAAAATCCTAAGAGTCTGTGGTCTCTTGGGTTGGAAATAGGCAATAATATAGTATGTGTATATGCTTGTCCAATCTCAGGCAATCTTGTTCAAGATAAAGAATCTAATCTTTTAGATTAGATTTAAAAGCTCCCACTCCCAATCTTTGGAGAGCCTTACTTTTTGAGGAATCCTGCAAGCCCTAACTTTCCTATGTTTTATGAATGGATTTTTTTTTTTTT
>CM053593.1:363531200-363568700 GCA_028646575.1 Pseudocheirus occidentalis
GGATTCTCATAAATTAAACTTTACTTTCAAGATAGTATACACAGTTCACTAGTAGTTGGGAAGGAGGCCCACAAAAGTAAAATGTTAAATTTGCATTATACTGAATTTGACTTTTTTTAAAAACTTGAACATATATCAAGTTTGAGGGCCCAAGAAGAAAAACTAGATGGATGTTTAAAAAAGAAACCAAACAACAAAACAAAAGACCACATTATTCTCAGAGCAAATATTATGAAAAAATTATACTTTTACAAATACAAAGTTTTTATTCAAGTATTAACCTTCTGTGGATTAGAGCCTCTAGCCTCCGGCCTACCTCTCTGGATATTTCAGACAGTAGCATTTTCTTCCCATAGATATGCAAGAGCAGAAAGGAAATGCTGGAAAAAGCACTATTTGATTGGGCCTCTTGCTTCTTTCACTGGTCCCACTGGTCCTTTTTCTGTCATGCTTATCTACCAGGTATACTTGTTTTGATGCTGGTGAACTGTTGTGGTTAATACCATTCATTATTTTTAACAGGCTTTAGCAGAATCATTCCAAACCACTTGGCTAAGAGATCCCATATGGTTTTACTATTCCTTTCTGGGACTATGGGGTCAAAGGTTCAGTTTTCTTGGATCCTCCCAACACTGCCCTCCCTAGAGAGTGTCAGTCACCCAGCACCAAGAGCTGGAGACCCCTAGTGGTCTCATGAGTGTCATGGGCACTTCTCTCTCCCTGAATACTGTTGGTATTGGTCATTTCCATTCAAAATAATCCTCAGGACTTACCTTGCTTCTGCAAATTCCAAATAGATTCCATTTCTGCAAAAATAACAAGATAAACTGTATTAGTGAGTGCTCCCAAGCTTAAGAACAGCAATGCTTCTTATTTTAATATTAAAACTTAGACCAATAACTTTTTATTTCAAGATGATGCAAATATACTTTTTTAGACATGCTAGAAAGCTCTGGGAAAGAGAGAAGGAAGGAATCCTGGAGCCCAGAACAGAAGGGGGGCAAAGAAGAGGTAGTCTGGCTACTTATACTCTATAACATGCACCAGAGAAAGGGAGTATCACTGCCTTAAAGTACTTCCAGTGCTGATTTTAGGAAGCAGCTATTTTTAACTGAAATTAACCCACTCAACAGATTTTTTTCTTGTTTGTATTCAGGATCTGGTGAAGCACGCTGTCTAGGATCTGGCTGGCTGTCACAGTTCATCAGTGAAAAACCCGAGTAGCACAAGAACAGAATGAGTTGTGGATCCTTCAAAATAAATTCATTGTTACGGAATAACAGAGCCAACAGCCATTTGAGAAATACCATAAGACTATCAAAGAAGCTAGCTTTCTAAAATAAATATCTAACTGATAAAAGAATCAAGATGACCAAATGATTCTATAAAAAAAAATTGACTTGTTTAAGAGAAGTGGAACCAGGAACCCCCATCCCAACTCACATATCTACCACTAGGCAGCTTAGAATAACTACACTTGGCCCCAAGAAGAGTGGAGAAAACACCTTTCTCTGCTTTCTTTGGAAGCAGGAAGACATGGGATGAGCACTACACGCTGTATAACTGCCAGGGGAGTTTGAGGTTTGACTTAGTTTTATGAAACTATTCCCCTCCTCCCAATATTTATTAAGAGAAGACTAAGGTGGGGGTGGCTAGGTGGCGCAGTGAATAGAGCACAGGCCCTGGAGTCAGGAGTACCTGAGTTCAAATCCGGCCTCTAGACACTTAACATAAAAAACTAGCCGTGTGACCTTGGGCAAGTCACTTAACCCCAACTGCCCTCAAAAAAAAAAAAAGAAGACGACTAAGGTGAGAGAGTGGGTAGAGTTTTCAGAAATCAATATGATGGAAAAACAAAAGGCATCCAAAAAATTAACATGAAGAAAATTAACTTTTGCTTCAATCAGACACTTCATATAACCCAAGTTTTTAAGTCTGAGGAGCAAGCTGTTTGGAATGATTCTGCTAAAGCCTGTGAAAAATAATGAATGGTTATTAACTACCATAGTTCATCAGCATAAAAACAAGTATACCTGGTAGGTAAGCGTGACCAAAAAAGGCACATTCGTTACTACGCAGGCAGCTGTTTTACGGTAGAGCATTAAGTCTGTGTTTTTCTTAACATGTGCTATGCTAATACACATTTCACCATTAGGGAACCTCTCCCACTTCCTAACAACCTGCTCTCTGAAATACTATGCTTAATCTGCAAGGCCTCTGTGTCACTGGATAGGTATTTATTAAATACAGGGTAATCCAGTATCTTCATATACCATGGATTTACTTTCATAGAATTTTAAAGCCAGGGCAAGCATGAAAGGAAGCCCAATACAAGATTAGTTGAAAGGAAAATGCTACAAAATAAATTGTAACACACTTTCCAGCTGCTGAGGACAGAATAAAAATCAGGTTGGTCCTGACAGATGAAGTTTCTTCTCCCTCTGCAGAATGTAATGGCCTTTTTCTTGGGAAGATTTTGTGAAAAGCTCTAGCCAGGAAATCAATGTCAATTGGCTTCAAAATAATACACTAATCCTAACTAGATACACCAATCACTTTCTAGGTAGGACAGGGGGTTTATTTGCACTAAAATTTCATAGTATTTCCTAAGTTTTGTAGGAAATTACAACCAAAGAGGAAAAGCAGAATCCATTAAGAGGAACTATATTGTTTCACAATAGAGTGCCTAGACCCCAAAACAAAACACAGATGTGAGATCATCCAGATAATTCAGTAGAAGAAAAAAAAAATCACATGGAATACCACTGTGCTGTAAGAAATGAGGAAAGGGATGGTTTTGATAAAATCTGGGAAGACCTATATGAATCAACACAGAGAAGTGAGCAGAACTAGGAGATCGCTGTACACAGTAACTGCAAAATTGTAATGATGATCAACTATGAAAGACTTGGCTACTCTAATACAAACAATTGAAGACAATTCCAAAGGGCTCATACTAAAAAATACTATCCACCTCCAGAAAGAGAAAACTGATAAACTGAGTGCAATTGAAGTATAATTTTTCACTTTATTTTTCTTGCCTTTTTAGAGAAGTTGGAAGTAAAAAATTCTTAAAGAATGTTATAAATAAGTAACAAATTTTTAAAAAGAAAAAAAACCACACCAAGTGACAATTTTTTTGTCTAAGACTATTCAAACAGTCCTCCCTGCCAAGACCAACAACCTGTTCTCTGCTTGATCTGCTTGCCCCATCCTCAAAAAAAGTCTTTACTTGATTCTGACATCTCCTAGAGTTATCACCCTACGTCTCCTTCCTTTCAGAACCAAACTTCTAGAAAGGGCCACCAACAAATCAATGCAGCCTTTTCTCCCACTCCTTAATCCCTCTGCATTCTGAATTTCACCTCTACTGCTTCCATGAAACTGCTCACCCCAGCATCAACTAATATCTGTTACTAGCTAAATCCAAAGGCCTTTCCTGTGTTTTCACAGCTTACCGTCCTAATGGATGATCATAAAATGCTACTGGTTCAACAACCTCTGCAAAGGACCCCCACGTTTATATATCTAGTTCTAATCTCTCCTGACCTTTTAATTTCGTGTCACTGGCATTACCAACAGATGTTAGACATTTCCACCTTAATAATCCCATTGACACCTCAAATTTAACAGCCCCCCTCCCCAACTACATAAGCTCACAGCACTAGAGTAAAAAAATTTTTTTTTGCTTTTTGGAGGGGAGAGGGTAGGGCAATTGGGGTTAAGTGACTTGCCCAAAGTCACACGGCTAGTCAGTGTTAGTGTCTGAAGCCAGATTTCACTCCTGGTGCTCTATTCACTGCCCTACCTAGTTGCCCGGAGTAATTTTTTTTTTTTTAATTCTCTCCACTTTCTTTCACTCCCATATCCAACCAGTTGCCAAGTCTTGTCAATTCTACCTCAAGCTTTCCCACTCATAGCCCTTCACTTTGCACAGCCACCTGTTTCAGGCCCTTTGTAGTCATTCAATCTCTTCTCCTCTAATCCATCCACCATCAGTTCTAACTGAGCTAGATGTCCGATCAGATTACTTCACTAATCAAAGATTTTCACTGGCTCCCTACTGCCCATAAGTTAAAATACAAAATCTTCAGCCAGAAAATTAAAGCTCTCCCCATCTCTCCCACCTATCCACAGACACTTCCTACAACCACCTCTTTCTCTTAGAATCTCTAGATACACGTGTTCTCTCTCCCTGCAGAACCTACTTCATTTGCCTAGCTAGGTAGATGCTGAAAATTGTAACTCTCTCTCCCCCCTCAGAATGGAAGAGGTGTTTATCCCCAGGACCCAGGAAACACTTAAAGGGTTAGCTTAATTGAAATGCACTACATAATTCAATTACATTTGTATGGAACATCTAAGAATACAAAATTTCCAATCCAATAAATAGCACCATATTTTTAGTCAACAGTCTCCAGGAAAAATGAGGGGGGAAAAAAGTTGCCCAAAGCCCCCCAAAGAGGCTGAGGGCCCTCCCCAAATATAGCGTAGGTCAGAGTTGTGACATTGTCAAAGACCCTATTCCTGAGAACTGCAAGGCTTAGTCAGAACCAGGAATAGAGAAGCTGAGACTACATGTGGTCTTTGAATCTCCGGACAGAGAAGCATTCCCAGAGAGGCAAATACAACCAACTACCAGTTGGAAGAGGGCCCTAGGATGTAAGAAACACACTACCTCAACCCGTCATATCTTTGCACAGAACTTCTGACAAAGCGCTGTTGGACATCCTCTTCATTAACATAACTGGTACTTGTACATGTCTTTACAGCAGGGGAAGAGTCAATAGTCAGAGGCTAAGAGACAGCTCTAGTTGACCACAACCCAACCACAAGATGTTATCCTGTACAACCAACCATTTCTCTAACTATAGACCATTTCGTCCTCACTTTTTACTTTAAAAATATGTCCCTGAAATGGTGCAGTTTGAATTTTAGTCTAAATGTGTCTTTTTTACATTTGATTTTGGTATCTCAGGTTTTGCTTAAAGCAGAGGTAGACATATATACCCTGGGGGTGGAGAGGTTGTTAGCCTATCTTTTCTTTTCAGATTAGCTGTATAAAACTGCCCCTTAACTTTTCTCATGTGTTTCAAACCACAAAGCAGGAAAAAGACAAAAAAATTCCTAAACTTAGAAACCACTCATCAAAAAGACCATCAGAGAAAGAAATCTGAGTGTTTAGGAGCGGAGCCATCTTCCACACTTCTATAATCATACAAATCAGACCATTTTAATCAATCACCTTTCAAGAAGCTGAGAGACTTCTAGTGCATTACAAAATCTGACTACAACCAAACTTGGTTCTTGAGAGTTAGTTAATATGAGGATTTTCCTTATATTCCTTCAGAAGAAAAAGTACTCATTCCAAGTATGGCGCCAGCTAAACCTGCCTACATGCAATTAGATCACCAGTAAGAAAGCAAGCATGGCCTATAATTTGCATTCTAGAATACTAATGAAGGTCCCAGATTTGACAGCCTCCAGCTAAGAAATTAACTCAGTGCCAGTCCAACTTTTAGTCAAGCAATGAATCAGTATTAACTGAAATAAGACACTAATTAATGAGAGCATGAGATCCCCCTCTTTGTGACTAGTTTCTGTGACTAGTAGCTTGTTTCCCCTATCAGCAGCCTAAAAATTTTTCCCTGAGCCACTCTCAGACCAACTGCAATTTACAACTCCATGAATTAACCTAGAGATGTGTGCTTATTAATTCATTCAACACTGACTTCTGGAAACCTTATACTACCAAAGGCCAAGTTTGCTTGAATGCCTGCAACAGAAACTTAAATATTTCACTTGATTAGCCTTTATTACTAGAGAAAACTATTACTCCCCAAAAAGAAAAGGGACATTTTTTGTTTGACTTGGGAGGTGGCAGAGTCTCCCCCTTCTCCTAATGTACCATTAAGGAAAATAAATTCAGTGGCTAAATAGGTTTTCTTTGCAGCACTAGATTCCTTGAGCAACTAAATCGAGTGCTGTCAAGACTAAACAGGCTTCCTAAGGTTTAAAAGGATCACCACCACTGACACGGTAGTAATGGGAAAGAATGACATCCTCTCACATTGGCCCCTTTAATTTCTGGGCTGCTTTCACTCCCTCGAGGATTTATACTTTAAATTAGTTCTCATTAATCCACGCTCTACTAATTTGAAATGTGATCCTGTGACTGCCATCCTCCTCCTTTTAAAAAGAAGTGACGTTCTACTGTAACTAAATTCTTGCAGGGAAACTTTTGTAAGAAAACTTGAAGTACAGATGTAGAACACAAGCCCTTTGAGGGTCGAGCCTCTGAACCTCTAGTCTCAGGTCTTATGCAGAGCTAAGTAGGCATATAACAAATAGCTGGTGAATTAGAGGTGCTATCTGCACCAGCGGTTCCATCTTTCACACTCTATCTCCCCATAGGAAGCAGAGTCAGCTTTCAAGAATCCAAAACTCTTGTGGCCACAGGACTGGGACCAGAATGTGGCCATAATCCAGGCAGCAGGCAGAGAAGCAGTCTGCCATAAAGCAGCTGCCACATTTTCCAGTTTATATTAATAAAACTAATGTACAAGAAAGTGCTCCCAACAAAGTTTCAGGGCAGCTGCCTTAGAGACATTTGAAGGGCTCATTTATCTGATAACCTCAACAATGTAGTGAGGAAACCTATTATGTTTACTTTAAGCAATGCTAACAGTTCTTTAATAGGTGTCAGGTTTCTTAGTCCCGAAAAGATAGCAAGTAACAAACTTGCCTGACAAATCATAGGAGTCTGACAGCAGCAAGAAGTTAAAAACTCATCTGTGGGAGTGGGCAGACAAACTACAAAAAAGACAGAAAACTCACAAAATATTGCAAGTAGTAAGTAGTTCTTTAGCTTGGAGGCCATCTTACACACTTCAACAGCCCCCATTCCTAAGGCTGACTTTCAGTTATCAATAAAAGGTTAAATAATATTCAGATCATTATTTAATGGTTAAAAGAAAAATACTGGTGCTCACAGGAGCAAGTAAACCTGGAATTCACTTACAAAATATACTTTACAATGACACTTGACAAATTGGGTTGTCAACTTACTTTTAAAAAGGTCAAGATACATTCATGCCAGTAACTTGCATAATAACTTAATTAAACCAATTTGTATACAGCATTGTATACAATGCTTTGGGATCTATTCAGAACTAACATTTAACTTTCACTAGCAGACCTTCCCATTTTCTATCCACAAGCCCAAAAGAAGGCTTAATAATGCAGAGCCAAGTGAAAACAGTGATTGAGGATACAAGTCTCAATTCTCTCCAAGACAGGGATACAAACTTGGAACAAGGGCCATGTCAAAGAAAGAAGTTCATTTTTAACTTTTAATAACAAAAGATGACATTGTCCCAGCTTGGTAGGAAAAAAGATAAATAAATATGAGTAACAGCTTCTTTCTGAGGACAAAAAAAAGATGCACAAAAACAATCTGATGATTTGTTTCCTTAGCTCATCCAACAATCATTAATGTCTAGCACAATGTTGTTAAGATCTCAGGCTTCAGGGTCTGGCCTAAAAAAGCACAAAAATGGATTAAAAAAGAAAACATTCCTTCCATTTTCCACACCAAGCCTGCAAGAGTCAAGACCAGGGCAGCAACCTGCCTCCTCCAATCTGGATTCCCCTCCCTTATCTATGAGGAGTTCAGCAGCTCCTCCTACTCTCCTACAGTCTCAAGGAGCTGAGAGTGCCTTCTTCACTTCCAGTCAATGAACAGGTGTTGGAGAGACAAATCAACACTCCATGAAGAAATCAAAAAGTGACAAGATACAAAACTTTGGACGCTGACACATATCCGGAGCCTTCCATCCTTTTATTGATACCATCAAATCCCAGAATTCTATCCTACAACTTGCTAGAAAAACCAGCACACCATTTAATGCAGTCTTTAGGATATATGGTGTACTTTTTTAGCATTTCATAACTATAGAGCCTGCTCTCCATCCCACACACCCCCCAAAACAGAGACAAAATGTCTAGTCCACATCAAAGTCAACTGGGATCAACTCTCTGAAACTCAGTGGAAACCTTGTAGTTTAGGAGACATGAGATGTTTCTGCCTTCATTTGCAGTTCTACCCAGAGTATACCTTACACAGGTATTTTAAGAATTACTCTACGCAACTGATAATACCAGTTTCCAAAAACAAAAAACTTTTACTTAATGAATGACAGCTCCCTTCTTCCCCACTCTTTCCTTACTGGTCAGGGGGCTACACTCAAGGAAAACCACAAAGATTCTGCTTCTAAGAAAACAGCAAAAGATATCCAATCAAAGTTTTCCTTCATATCATGCAAGTGATTGATTGAAAGAATCTTAGTACGAAACAACCTGACAAACTGAAGGAACTGTTAAGACACTGAAAAATCCTGAAAAATAAATAGTTTAACTCAGCCAGTAATGCTTGAAAACTCAAATAACAAATGTAAAAACTGTGGGGTACTCTCTAAATGAAATTTACAACCAATTCTGTACATCACAAGGAAAGATCTGGAACTATCTAACTTCAAGAAGCTGTGGGGTGGGAATTCAAACAGTGCATATAGCACCACGCACCTGCTGCCGGCTCCAAATCTTGGACCAGTTGACCAAGAGGGGGCCAGCTCTGACATGGCCACCTTCATGGATCCTCCTCTCACTCCTCAAAGTACCTTAACTAAGCTTCCGGAAGCACACAGCAAGATGCTTAACAAATAAATGCCTGCTGATTTCTATTCTTCAAACTACCTGGAACCATGATTACTTCTACTTCAAGCACTTGTTATTAAGAAAGGACAAAACCAGCTGCAGCTCTGGGGGAAGACGGAGGTCCTCAGAAATCTCAGAGGCCAGGAGCAGAGCTTTAGGATGCATCTCCTCCACAAGGCATAAGACACTACAAACCCAATATTTACGGACTGAATAAGAGCAGTTAATATATTTCCCTTGTCTACTAGTGTTGGACACCAGAGAAAGAAAAGTTATAACCGAGAGCTACAGGACCAGGACTAGGTGTGTCTGTGAGCTGCACACTATAGAAAGGCAGAGGTTGAAGGGCCTGCCCAGTGAGGAACACCAAAGTAGGTTTGGGGTTAGGGCCAGGAGACACAGAAAGAGAAGCTATGAAGAGGTCAGAGAATGTGAAAAGAGATCAGGGAGAAAGGAGTCAAATACTGTGAAGATTTACATCCTGCTGGTGGCAGGCAGGCAGGAAAAGTGATTAATCCTAAAACAACAAAGCAGTTCAGAAGCTGTTGGAGTCTGTACATATGCACGGGGGTCATTCAGTCATGGGGTGAAGATGGTAAGTTCATTTACAAGCTGAGCCAAAGAAACAAAAAAAGTCAAATTACTTTTCTGCACTGACCAAGGACTCATCACCATGACTATTCATATTTATAAGTCAGACTCAATTCTTCCGATATAATGCAATACTGAACCTACTAACCTAACCCTGCCTCAGAGGATGCAGTTATTAAAATGTCAGAAAAAGGGGCAGCTAGGTGGCACAGTGAATAGAGCACCAGCCCTGGAGTCAGGAGGACCCGAGTTCAAATTTGACCTCAGACACCTTCTTCATTCTGTGGGCCTGTTCCTTTTGGTGTCCTCTAGACAGACTGTCCTAGGCCCACTCAAAAGGTCAAGGAGGCGCTGAGGAAGATTTTGCACCTGTCAGTGCTACACAAACCCACAACAGTATGGAACTCACAAGCCCGCCCCATGGAAGATCAATCCTCAGAATACAATTTATAAAAACCACAAACAAATCTAATGGTCAATAAAATCTAAGCCTTCAGAGAGAAACAAAAACCTGATACTTGCACCCAATATTACATCACTTTTAATTCATCTGTTGCTGCTTTCTGAAGAACACTATAAGCATCCCTTAATTAAAGGTCTCTAAGGATATCTCATAAATGTTCACAAAAAGGGGCAGGATAACATGCCGAGATTTCCTCTGCAGCAGTAAACTACATCTTGGGCATTAGTAAAAAGCAGGGGCGGCCATAGCAATAACATATTATGAAGAGGTAAAAAGATTTCTTGTTCCTAAACACCCTGAGACATAGCCTGAGCAAGAAATGATGCACTGAGTGGGCCCCTTTCTTCGGAACAAGTTAGGCCAATCACATACGCCCATCCTGTTTCTTGTTATTTTCCAAGATAGCTCAGTGAAGGAACACAGGAGGACAGTTAATTCTGCAGATTCTCGTTCTAAACTTTCACCAGAATTCTACCCTCTCTTCCATCCCAAAACCTGTCTGTTAACAGGATACTGACAGAAAAAGAGCAGCTGGGATGACTTTTATCTGTTTCTGGGTTGGGGATAAGAAACCCAGGACTGTCCGCAGTTTGGGACCTCCATATGGTAAACAATGTCAGTTATGCACCAGAACCTCACAGTAACAATTGCTATGAAGTGTATTTCAATTAAGTTATGTCCTGTTCAGGACCTCTATTCATACAGTTTTTGTGTCCAAAATACCCAAAGTTCTAAGCCAGTCAACTTACAAGCTCTCAATTCTACCTGTCTGGCATAAGACAAGACCTGCTTCCTCATGGAAGAGACCAAGATTTTAAGAGCAGCAGTAAACTGGCAAAGAAAGTCAACCTCCAGCATCTCCTCAAATCTCTACAATTTTCTAGAGAATTCCCAACAACACTAAGTCTTCTGATACTGACAAAAGTAATATGTGGATTTGGTTAAAACAGACAATTCATCTTTAGGGATTATACCTCAAAATATCAACTAATTTTTAACTGTATTAAAGAGGTAATAAATATAAAAAATGATTCAAAGAAATTGACATTACATAGAATAAAGCCATGCAGAAAATTGTGCAAAAATGAAACAGAAAACAACTTGTTAAAATGTAGAGCTGGGTACCAACTCAACTAGTCATTCTCCCTTTTCCCTTTTAATTCTTTAGTCTAATACTGTCTAAAAAAAGATGTTTCTAGCTAAATATTTTAAATTAAGTAGGCCAAGTGAAAATTTCAGGGGTCTGTAACAAAGGATATGAATACATCTGTACATTTTAGGAAAGGGGAAAAAATTAGAGTTAAGGCTTAACCATTTTATTTTCCAAAGACTCAAAACCATAAAAAAAAATTTAGGGAAAGGCATTTGCCCCCCCAGTGCAGCAGGGTCTGGAATCAGGCAAACCTAAATTCAAATCCAGCCTCAGACACTTACCAGCTCTAGCTGTGTGACCTTGGGCAAGTCACTTCACACTATTTGACTCAGTTTCTTAACCTGTAAAATGAGCTGGAGAAGGAAACGGCAAACCACTCCAGCATCTGTGCCAAGAAAACCCCAAATGGGATCATGAAGAGCTGGACAAGACCGAGTGCATGTCCAGTGCAAAAACAATTGAGTAACAACATATAGGTAAGGCTGGGACAATGTTCTCCATCTTTCAACTCTCTCCACACGTGCCTTGACTCACTCCAAAACAGAATTTAGAGTATTTGTAAAAAGCACTGTCAAAGCGTCACACACCTGCAGCCCTAAAGGGCTACGGATCTCACTACACTTCTGGTCCCAGACTCTAGCCAGCAGTACATTCTTTATGACACTCATTAGCTGCTTAATGCAAAAAGCGTTCCTTAGTTTTAGGAAAAAAATTTTATAGCAAAATGAAACTAAGGTGACTCCACAATTTCCATACATACAGTACAATCAGAAAACCTTAGATACGCAAATAAGAGCAAAGTATTTCACAAAACAAATGAGTTACCTTTAGTGTGATATACAATAGCAGCCCTCGGGTCAAAAGAACCCCAGCTATCTTTCCTTTCTAGGCCTCTCTGGTACCTCTGTTCTTTGGCGGAGGCTAACAAAGTGTTCGTAGGAGAGGCCAGAGGATTTTCTATCTCATAGTCCTTTGAGAGAAACACTAGAGCACCGTGACTACTGATGTCTGCTTTCTGCAGGTCACCCGTGAGACTGGGCTCCAAGGTTAAGACTCCACCCTCACTGGCAGTCCCAGGCCTTAGAATGCCACCCAGAACTTGAGGACTAGTCCGTTTATCCAACTCATAAGCCTTGGGAAACACAGGATGTTCAGTTCCTGAGGGAATTATTTCAGCACCCTGTGAAACCAAAGTGGCAGGATATTCCCCTTGAAATGTCACTTCCATCACCTGGTGATCTGTTGATTTCCCAATAACAGTTTCGGGACCAGCACTAGGCTCATTGATAAATGACAAACCCCACTGATTCTGGAAGATATCCCCCAGGTTTTGCTGCTCTGTCTGAGAGGGCAGATCAACCTGTGCTGCACCCAAAAGCACAGTTTGCATATTTGAAGGGTAGATAAAAAGGCTAGGCTTCATTTGTTCAACGGCTGCTGAAGTGATGCTCAGGTCCTGGAGAATGGTCTCCGTCCCAGAAGGGGTGGGGGTTACAGTACTAGCAGCAGTGGTGAGCAACGGCTGATTTCCGGGAGAATACAGACTTCCCTCAGTCCCTGCCAAAACCGGACCATTAGAAAAGCTGGCGGAAGTCACGGCCTTCATGGCAGACATGGGGACCTGGGACAGTCGACTGGAGGTCTGGGCCTGAGCTTCCCCAGCAGCCGGTGAAGATGATAAGGACAAGGGAGACACGGAAGGGCTCTGGGCTGCTTTGTGGAGGTTTTCTTTTACTTTGCTCGCGTAACTTATTTTAGGGACGATTTTAGCACTGCTATTGTCCACTGGAAAAACCGGGGGAGGTTTAAACAGGGTCCATGAGTCCTCTTTGGAGGCAACAGCTGTTGCATGTTTGATTTTGGGTCGATCATCAAATTTCTTGCTGCTTCCGCCAGGTTTGGCATCAGAGTTTTTCCGCTGCATATCCCCAACTCCAGGCTTCCCACGACCTGCTCCTCCTAACCCAGCTTCGTACTTCCAGATGGGCTTAGAGCCATCCCCTCTGTTTCCCTTTTGTTCACTATAATCAGGTTTGAAACTGTCAAGTCCCTGCTTGAAGCTGGGGGTGTTGGACTCAGGCTGCATTATTTTATCTTGCACTAAGTTCAGGTTCTCACAGCCCTTGGCGCTATTGCGCCGGGCCTTCCGTTTCTTAGGGGTGGTATAACCACTCTCAGAGCCACTGCCATCATTATCGGCCCCTCTGCCTACGTAGCCATTAGTGATATAACCAGAATTATTTGTTACAACACCATTTGGAATAGATACTGCATCGACCTTGTCAATAGATTGGCTGTCTCTAGGCTTGCTTTCATAAGATTTCTCATTCTTTTTGTCCATACTGTTTTTCTGAATGAAATTCTTGGTTTTAATTCCTGCTTTCCCAAAGGTACTGGCTTTCACAGTCTGCTTCGGATTTAAATTAGTGTCTATAGCTTGCTGGTTGCCATTGAGTACCCTCGAAATGGGGTTGGTGGCTTCATCAGAGCCCAAGCTCTTTAGTATTTCTCTTTCTCCAGCATTACCATTTAGTTCACCATAGCCTAGGAAGACAGAAAAAAAAGTTATTTTGATTGCAATAATATCTATATGGCAACCCTACATTTTTACTCTTCGATTCTCTTTAATTAAAAAGAAATATACCCTGGTGAATTATACCAGGTCCTAGTCACCAAATAAGCCAGAAAATGAAGAATGTGGCGTTCTATCTAGTGATTACAAATATTACGGAGAGAAACCTATCAAAGACTATTTTTCAATATACCACAATTGGCTGGTTCCTCCTTTCAGCAATTTTCATCATAGAGAAATGATACCTCTAATTTAGAATTCCATATAACTTATCATTCATAAACCATTTTATTCTTTCAAATACCTCAATGCCTATGGAATTCTTCCAACTTAAGAAACTGGGCTACAGATGAAAACAAAACCGAGTAACTGCAAAATTCCAAACTTTTATCAAGGACCAGGGCACCTACAACTAGAATATCCAATGTAATGAAACCAGTAACTGCCCATTGTCAAGACTAAAACCAAAGCTTCATCACATCTAACTGCTCACAGTTGGTCTCAGATCTAATTAAAGGTTTCAATAGCTAGCTAGAAAAGGAGAAACTTTTCTAAGTTATTGACAGTGAGGTTTTAGATGTTCCCAGAGATCATCAAATGGTGAACTTGGAACAATCACCCAGTCTTCAAACTTTGTGGTGAGAGGTAGGATAGTGCTTTGTAAAGGATTCTGAGATCACCTAACCGAAGTTTTGCTACCATTGTATGTAGGCCACAGACAGAGACCAAGAAAGTGTTTAAAAAACAGTTTAAGGGCATCTGAAATGGGAAGAATAAACTCCACACCAGGGCTTTATTGTACTCAAACCTCTGAAGGGTAAGATAGTAGTGGAAGGTAGGAAAAAGGAGGCCCTTTAGAAGATGTGTACAAAGTTTTGATCCTTAAATCTTTCTGTTACAGAACTATCAATAACAATCCCTAAACATCAATTGAGAATGTTATTAGGTATTTTATTTATAGTTTCCAAAAAGTATCATTAAAAAGGTACAACCCCCCTAAAATGGCCTTGGGTGAATCACTTAAACCACATTTATTATCTGTAAAATGGGGAATGGGTGGAGGCTTGAAATGAAGGCCTACCCTTCCAGTTCAGTATCTAAAAAGGATCCTAAGAACCCGTAGCCAAACTGTACAGACATACAAGAGGACCCGAAACTTCTTAAATTATTTCTGTTACATTCCTACTTTTGCAAAACTCCAAAAGGAAAACTCCCCTCCTGAGTCCAGCTTTCTAAGAAAAAAAAATCTTAATCTCATCTCATAAAAAAAGGATTTGTTGCTTAAGAGAAACTTTGTTTCTATGTTTCAAAGATTTGTTTTTTTAAATTGGCATGCAAACTTTGAAAGTCTTCAAATCAGAAGCACTCAGATGTTCAACAGCTGTAACTTCTCCAGTCTTGTGCAATTCTCAACCAAGGACAAAAACTTTACAAAGCTCACTATGCAAAGAGAGTCTTAGAGACAAAAGTCTGTACTTTTTCCAGATCAATTAAAAGTAATCAATAGATCACATGTGCCTCAAGATGAAGGGACACAGTAACACAATCCAAGATAAACTGGGCAAAGGCCAAAACATTCGATTCCTCCCAGGACAGAGCTGCTGGAAGGGGCCTCGGTGCTACACCTAGGCCGCCTGGGGGGAACTAGAGAGGAAGGAACTTCCCAAGGAGGGACCCTGGAGCAGAAGCAGGATCTGGACTCACCCCGCTTCTGCCTCCTATCTGGCCGACCCAAAGTAACCGAACTTCAGAAAGCAGAAGGGGTCGGCAGAGGCCACAGGCCCCCAGTAAAACGTGGCTCCGGGAGCGGGGGAGCCTGGCCCGCCGCCCACCCCAACACTCCTGACAACCCTCCTTATGCCCAGCCCCAGCCCGATCCCTTCACAAGGATGAAAACAGCCCTAAGCGAGGACACGCGGCTGCCCCGTTGGGTCCGGCCCCGCCATCCTAGGCGGCCAAGGTCTACCGGGGCCGCCCTGGGCTAAGACTCACAGCTCCATTTTAAAACGGACTGAAGTTCCATTGGGTTCTGGAAGGACCGCGACTCCGGCCCGCTTCCCACAGCTCGGCGCCGGCTGAGGCGCGCGCTCGCGCCCCCTAGCGGACGGCCGCCTCGCCGCCCAGGCTGAGTCCGGGCCCAGCTTCCCCCAGTCCTGGCCAACGCGCAGGCAGCACCTTGCAAAGTTTCCCCACGAGCCCTGCTGCCCGGCTCCGCCGGGGCGCTCCCTCGTTTTGGGCACGGCCCCCGCCCACGGCCCCTCGCGAAGCCCCAGGTGGCTGACCTCTCAGAAATGCCCCCCGGGGACACCAACTAACCGCGCCGGGGCGCCGGGCGCCGGAGGCTGCAGGGAGCGCTCCGAGGACCCGGCTTAGCCCAAGTCCACCTCCCCGGGCCAGACCCGGCCACGTGACCACCGACCCCCTAATTCTAACAAAAACGTCAGCCTCCCCAATGGTTGTAATGAGCCATTCCTCATGTGTTGTTCCCAAAGAGAGAAGTGCCATTAACTTAGTTATTACTCGGTGCTCCACTGCCAAGTCCCCCCAAAGCGCTCTCAATGAACCCCCGGGGGCCACGCTGTGTGCCCCCTGCCCAGAGAAGCTGCCAGAACTGGCAAACTTGATTTCAGGTTCAAACAGCCCGCAAAAGTTGCCTCCCCCGCCCCCCAGACCTGCAGCCAAGCTGGGATGCTGTATTGGAGGTTCAGAGGTTCTGACCTGAAAGTCTCCTGGGCGCGAGGATCCCCCCCAGGTCATCCTAGGAAAACAGCTTCGCCAGGATGCGGAGGGGGGGCCTTTAAGAAAATAATGCCCCCAAACCGCTTTCCGCAGGCAAGAGGCTAGGGCCTCATTTCCCACGCGGCCCATCCGCTGGGGGCCCCCAAGTTCCGCTCGGGTGAAGGAGCAGGGGAGAGAAGGGTCCGGTCGCCCCCGCCCAGGCCGCGATGGTGGCGGGGACGTGGCCGCGGCTGCTCGCTCGGCTCTCCGGGCGTTGGAACAGCCGGCAGCGCAGGCCCACTCCCCGGTGCGAACACTCGCAGCGTGGAGTGGCGTGGCGCGGCTGGTTCCTCCCCCCCCCCCACCAGCGGCCACCGCCCCTCCCGGGCCGCCGGCCGGGCCAACCACCGCCCCTGGCGAGCGGGCGCCGGGGGAGGAGGGAGGCCGCGGGACACGCCGCGGGCGGAGCCGGACCGGGCAAGGCAGGAGGCCGCGCTGCCGCCGCTCCCCGCGTGGCCCGACCCCCAACCGCCGCCGCCCCCAGGCCGCGAGAGCCGCCGCCGCCGCCGGGTGACTGAGGCCGGGCCAGGCCGCGGCAGGACCGGGGGCTGGGGGAGGGGGGGCGGGGCACGCGCCGGGCTCGCGGCCCCCCCCCTCCCCGCGGGGCCCCGGGGCCTGTGACAGGAATCGGCTCCCAACATGGCGGACAGGAAGCGGCCCCGCGACGAGCGGAGAACATTCCAGCCGCGCCGGCCCCGGCCCGGACAGCGAGGGGAGAGGGCGGGCGGGGCGACAAGGACGAGAGCGAGGAGGAGCGGAGGGCAGTCCGGCCCAGGCCCCGGCCCCGCCGTCCCCCCACCCCAACCCGGCTCAGCCCCGCCGGGTCCACAGGTGGGCCGGGGCCGGGCGGCGCCGGGGGCTGCGGGGGAGGGGAGGCCTCGGCCCGGCCCCGGCCCGGCGGCGCCCACCCCGCGTGGAAGGGCAACGGGCCCGGCCCGGGCGGGCGGGGGCCCGGGAAGGTCACGCCGGCCGCCGGGCGGAAGCAGGGGCGGGAGCAGCAGCGCGGGAGGGTGTCCCCGAGCCCCGTGACCCCGGGCCCCCTCCCGGCCCCGCACCCCCCGCGCTCCTGGACCTGTTTTCTTCTTGGGCGCTTCCTGGTGCGGCTGCAGGGCGTGCTTGGGCTCATGCCTCAGCGGCTTGGGCTGGGCCTTGGGGCTGCTGCCGTCGGGCCCATGCTGCAGGTACTGGTGCGGCTGCTGGTGGTGCTGGTGGTGGTGGTGGTGGTTGTGGTTGTAGTAGTAATAATGGTGGTGGTGGTGGTGGTGCGGCGGCGGAGGCGCCGGCGCTGCCTGGGGCGGCTGCTGCTGCTGCTGCTGCTGCTGGGGGTGGTGGTGGTGCGGGTGGTGGTGGTGGTTGTGGCTGCTGCTGCTGCTGCTGTGCTGGGGCGGCTGCTGGGACTGCGACGGCGGCGGGGGCTGAGGCTGGGGCTGGCCGGGCTTCTCCTCCATTGAAAGCGGCGGGGACTCCCTGGCTGGGGCTGCGGGCTGCTGCACCGTCTCCAGACCGTCTCGGGCTGCTCTCCGGGCACACACCGTACATCTGAGTGGCTCTCACCAGGGCACCGGCTGACTGGGGGATTCTCGGAGATTGGCAGCCGCCTTCCAGCAATCAGCGGCCCGGGCCGGCTCGCAGGCCCCGCCTCCGGGCCCGCTCCTCCCCTTCCCCCGCCCTCTCGGCGGGCCCTCCCCGGCCGAGCGCCACTTACCCGGCGCAACCTCACAGGGCTGGGCCTCCAACGTCAGCACTATGGCTCTCTGCGCCGTCGATGCCTCGGCCCGGGGCTCGGCGCGGTCCGCCAACAGCACTTTCCACACGCTTTCCCCCCGCAGCTAGCTCGTGTCCGGAGCGGCAGATTCCACGGGCCGCCGGCGGCGCTGCGGCCCGCCGCCGCCGCGGAGCTGCCCGCCCGCCCGGCCTCCCCGGGACGGCGAGCTCAGGATGCCCCTGGGAACGGGGCTGGCCGAGGGGCGAGCGCCGGGGCCTCGAGCGGCCGGAGCCGCGCCACCAGTTGTTTTTAAAACGCCGGCGTTCCGGGAGCCCGCGGGCTACGGTGGGGGTGGGGGAGAGGGGTTGTTCCAGGCTCCTTCCGCCCTTAGGGCACGTGCCGCGCCCTGGCTCCGCACCCCAGGGGCCGCAGACCCTCCTCGCGACCGCGGGGGGCGGGCGGGAGGCCGGCGGGAAGACCGCGCCAACTTTGGGAAAGTCTCCCTCCGGGAGCCGCGGGGTGTCGTGGGAGGTGAGGAGGGGAAAGGAGGCGCAAGTTGCCCCTCTGTCAACTTCCGTGAGCTGGGCTTCTCACCCTCTAAAAAAAAAAAAATTAGGGTTAAATAAGAGGATTGTGCCTGGTCCTAGAGTGTCAATTAAAATAATCCCGTATTTATTACATAACAACATGTGATTATAAAAGCAAACGTGATGTCAGTACTGTAATTCCCTTTTATGAGTTCTCTGCAGGATTAGGGGAGACCGGCTCCCGGGTCACAAAGCAACAAGTCTGTGTTCGTAGGCCTCTCGTTTGGAAGCAACTTAGGGGAGCCTCAGGTCCGCTCGGAAGCCGGGATCGGGGGACCCCCGCAGGACAGGACACAGGATTCAGTCACCCTCCCATCCCCACCCCCTCCCGGCCCCCAGCCGCTGCTGAAGAAGCAAAAGCAGACTCAGTGTTTGGGGTCCTTTGACACCTACCTGAGACTCCAGGATTCCTGGAGTTCTACCTTCTGCTTTCAGGTCCCTTCCCGGGGGGGTGGGGGGGTCCCTGGGGAAAGCCCTGGGACTCCCTTCTTCGTGCCTCCTGTCGGTAGCCTCCCAAGCCTGTTAGAGAGCCCAGGGACAGTGAGTTAAGTTTACCTGTCCACTCTCCCCGCTCACCTAGTTGTCCTTTTCCAAGGCGTGGTGCCCAAGACCGAAAAACCACTGGTCGGTCCTCCGTGCCCAGTAACGCATTTGCTGTACTTTTCCTGGGTTCTTTTGAAGTGGCTTCAAACCAAGTTTGCTTGACATTTGTAATGTATAGGACATTTTCAGCTGAAGCTCCGTTACAACAAAAACATCCCTCCATCTAAGGCCAGTCTACTTAGATGGAGGATCGATCCTCCCCATTTTGTCCAGTATGTGTTGCAACTAGTAGCTAGTATTTATTAAAGCCCTTCAAGGTCAGGGAAGTGTCTGACAGCTCTCCAACTTTACCCTCACTACAGCCTTGGGAGGTAGGTGCTGCTAATACCCGGAGGCACAGAGAGGCTAAATGGCCTACCCAGGGTAGAAGCTAGTGAGGGTCTCCAGCATGGATTTGAACTCGGATCCTGCCGATTCTAGGTCGGGAGTCCTTGTGAACTCATTAAATAAGTGATTTGACAGGTGAGACGCTTCTATACTGAATCAGCATGCTTGAAGAGGTCTGGAAATGGATGGCATTTTATTTACTTTTCCACTCATAATAACCAGTTAGTAGGTATATCTGAAATCTGTCCTGTCTGAAAACTGTCTTGAAGGAAAGAGCAGTGTCTCCTATAATGACAACTCTATATTCTTGGCTCCCCAAAATAATTAAGATTAATATATTCCCCCCACTTAATATACTTTGCCCTGAAGCTGCCTATAAATGAGGAATGTTCAACTGATAATGATGTCATGTCTGGTTGCTGCTCCATGAGAAGGAAAAAAAAGTGGGGAAAGGGGGTGGAATTTGATATTCCAATAAGTTAGTGAAACAGCCTTGACCTAACTTGAGAAACTCCAAGCTTATTCCTTCCATACCCTGGCCTCCGCTAGCATATGTGGTCTCTCTTCTGTCCCAACCGTCAATCATTTTTACTTTTGTGGTTTCTTTATTGAAATTAGAGTAGCATGTTATTAAAGGACATCTCAAATGCTGTGACTCCATCTACCCCCAGGGAGCCCAAAGCCACCAGCTTTTTCCTAGATCTGTATTCTCTTATCTTGATTTAAGAGGTTAAAAAAAAAATCAAGATTTCATTGAGAGATCCTCTCTGATATTTAAAAAGTTTTATTAATAGATGAGTATAGCTTTCAGATGTTAATTTACCTTGTGGTTTCTAAAATCTGGCAAGCAATATAGCACACTAAAAAGAGAAATTGAGATTTCCTGCTTAACATTTAAAAAACAAAACCCAAAACCTTTTTCTCCTTCCTGGAGACCAAGGATGAGGTGTAACACTTTTTTTCTCTCTTGCTGTGGGTGTCTGCCCTAGACAAATTTTCTTGTGTTACTCCTAAACTTGAGAAGAATTGCAGTTCATAAGTGGTCTCAGCAAAATTAGGACAGAGAAGGACAAGGGCTTTACTAAGAAATAGTAATTATTATTTTAGTGTTAGTCACAATGAGTCTAATATTTCATGAAATCTTTAAAAATGCACACAACTTCTGTGATTCCGAAAATGTACCTTAAAATTTCTGTTATAAAATTAAAATAATTTTTCACCCATCCTTTGCCCCACATTTATACTCTGTGATTCAGTCTTAAAAGACATGGGAGAAGATGCTACATTTAATGAGAAATGCCTCATGTGGTTGGGAAGTAATTTTCACTCTCAAGGCCTCTATTTCCTCAACTGTAAAATGATGATCTGTGGGGTCCCTCTTGGGTCTAACACTCTGGGAGTAATAATCTTTCATCCCAGAGTTTGTTCTCTTCATTGTGAAATCACAAAACATCAGAGGATTAGCAATGCAGAGTCCAGTTTTATAGCTGTAATAATTAACTTTCACTTTACACAAACTATAATCTGGAGAGAGAAGAAAAGGCCTTGTCCAAGTCAGATCTACGTCTGGTGATTCCAGCTTCAAAATCAGGCAAGTCACAGAGCACCCAGAATCATACAATCTCCAATGTAAAACATCTAGTGTTTCATTTCATTCATTTTTTTTTTTCTTTTAGATCTCAGAATTTTTGCCTGGGGATACAAACTTTAAAAAGACTTTTGGAGTGACCAGACATAGATAAAGAGAGCTCAGGTTAGTTTTTCAACAAGCAGAATAAGATGGCTTTCTAGATAGGACAGGTTTCGATTCAAGCATCTGTTTTTTGGAGTGTCATCTTGTTAGGAATAAAAAGCTAAATTGGCCTTCATTGAGCTCGGTGCTTTATGGGATTTAACCAACAAACCCTATATGCCAGGCACACTGATTGTGACCTACACTTGATGAATGCCTGAATTTGAGAGTTCTGTCAAACTGAGGTGCCCTTTATCCTTCCCTGAATGACATTGCTGGGACCTGAACCCACATTAATGGCACCTACCATTTTTGGCAGTAAGATGTCTACAAAGTTTCCTACAATACAAAGGCTAAGTTGAAAAAAAATGACTGACTGAATCATTAAGTAGTCTGAATTCCATAGTACTTTCTTAGGTGCTAAATGGACTCGACAAAGAAAAATAGAAGTTATCATTACAGAGAGGGGAGACCTGGGTTCAAGTCTTGCCTCTAATACATATTGGCAGTGTGACCACAAATTACTTACCCTTTTTGTGTCCCAGGTGACTAAGACCAAAGAAAAGACAGATCTGCATTGGGAGGGGGGAGTTTCCTCACAGCATGAAACACCCATGAAATCCCAAGTCTGGTCCAGAAAGATAGAGGACAAGAAGTTTAGAGCAAGAAGGAACCCAAGGGTCATCTAACTCAACGCCTTCATTTTACAGAGAGGGTAACTGAGGCATAGCACTTAAGTGGCGGAGTAAGTATTTGGACCCAGGACCATGTCTATAAGTCCATCATTTGTTCTTCTATTCTGTGGGTCCTCCTTTTCCCTCAAGGACTTTATATTTTTAATCAAGCCAGACTACACAGACATGGTTAACTAATAGGGTGTGGTGTCCAGTATAAAAGTTATGTCCCAGTGCTCATTTTCAAGGTCAAAACTCCTTTGCCTCTTTTCTGTCTGGGGCTCCAGCCACACAGAGTTCACATGGTTAACTCTACCCTTGGCTAGGTCTCTATATCAGTCTGCATTTCAGTTTCTTCATCTGCAGAGAGGTCTGCCCCCAAATGCTATGAAAATAGATGAGGTAATGGTGCTGAAGTGATTTGGGGGAAAAATATAACTCTCAATCCAAAGCAGTGTGTTTTGCAGGCTGGGCTTCAGATTCTTGCCACCAACCAGGCTTTGTCTCTCTCCAGTTCCAAGTCTGAAAGAATACAGATGAGGAAAGTCTCCATCAGACCTAATCATGCTGCCTGGTGGGGCCAGCACCACAGGTGGACTTCAATGTTGTGCAGATGGCTGCTGGCCCCACCTGTCTCCAGCATCAGCAATCCCTGCAAGGGGTGATTTGCATCAGAACAGCTTCTTGGAGGGGAATCCGGTTAACTTTTAGATCCATTTCATTCTGGGCATCCCACTAGTGTCCATCTAGTTGCTACCAGGCAGGTGAGCTTTTCCCAACAGTATACAAAAGAAAGAAGTTCTTATTTTCTGGTGATTTCTTACCTATGGCTAAGGAGAACTAGCCACTAATCTCCAACTGGAGGATAATACTGGTGCCAGTCATGTGTTTATTTCCATTATCATCATCTTTCAGAAGTGGCTACTGCCCCCTATGCCTTAAGAAAGTATTTTCACCCTTAATAAATCTCTCTGAAAAGCCAGGGAGATACAGTATGGAGAAGGAATCATCTGGTGGAACAGCAAGCCATTACCAGCATTGGGTTTATTTCTGATGATCAGGGCATAAGACCATAGACTTAGAACCAGAAGGAACCTAAGAAAGGTCACTTAGACCAATGGCCTCCTATCACAAGGAAGAAAATGGAGGCTCGTGTGGGGACTTCCTTGCTAAAGCTCACACCTACAGAGCAAGGAACAGGGCTCACTGCCCAGGTCCTCTGGCACCAGTTGAGCTCTCTCCACTGTACCACACTGCCTCCCCTCTCTGTTTTTCTGTAGCTTGTGGAGACCCATAAGGATGTTCCTTTTTGCACACAAATTCAGATGCTCCCACAGAGATAGACAACATCTGCTGCCTTACTCCTGCCAGAAATATGAAACTTGTTTACTAAGGCACCACCAAGTAATCCAGAGGCCTTCACTTCCATGCAAAAAAGCAGTCAAGTTAACCTCAGATCAACCAGAGATAAAGTGGTTTGGCTTGGATTTCAGGGAACTGGGGCTACATTTCTCATTATCTTGGTGCTTTACACAGAATTAACAATATTGACAACAGCCTCCCTTCATAACCTGTACTTCATTTCCTTGCCCTGTGAGGACTGGGGACAGGCTCTAGCTCAGCTACAGCCAGGTCACATTTCTTGGCCCTTAAATTAACATGTAAGTGCTTCCTAACCTCATCATCGTAATTACCATTCTAATAAAGCCCTCAATTTCTTTCTCTGTATGTGTGTGTGTATATGTAAGTGCGCGCGCACGTGCACCCCTATCTTAGAGATTGCTTAAAAACTTCCATTCTCATAGACTGCGTGGTGTGGAAAGGACAGATCATTACCCCCATTTTATACAAGAAGCTGAAACAAAAATTATTGTTCATCCTTTGTTTCCAAAGAAGATCAATGACATCACGGATGATGTCTTGACTTGAGTGAATTAGATTTGTGAGGCAGAGTTGTACAGAATCATCAGCTCACTCTTTCCTCCAGAATCATCAAAGTCCAGTGGCAAGACAAAAGTCAGGATGCCTGGCAATGACCCAGGACACAGTGGATGACCTTGGCATCTTCCATGTCTGACCTAGCTCTAAGCTCTGGATGGTGCCTGCTTCAGCCACCCATGGCCATTGGAATAAATTGTTCTCATCTACCCATTCCTGGGAGGGTGGAGGAGGGGGTGGGGGGGAGTCTTAATATGCCTGGGGTAAATATCCCCCTAACCCATGGGTTTGAGGCCTCTTGGTTACTCCCAACCTGTTTTAGCCCATCTGCCAAGACTTTTTATGAGGGTGTGGCCACTGCTCAGAGCCACGGGTGAGAGTTGGGTAAAAATCAGCACCAAAGGCAGATGAGCAGCCCTCACCAGAAGTACTAGTCCTCCCTGAACACCCAAACACTCCTGAAACACAAAAAGGTTGAAGGGCTTCCCTGAGACCACACAGCAAATAAGTTCTTTTGCTTCATAATATTAATGCTTTGGGGGCTGGTTGATTCAGACTCTTCATAAATTTCAAGGTTATAACTAGACCGAAGGTCTCCTGACTCCTGCTTAGGAGTCAAGGATGCCCTAGCTACCAGGACCCTAGGATTGTACATCTAAAAGGGGAAGGGTCCTCAGTGGCCATCTTCTGCAGATTAAGAAACTAAATCCCAGGGAAGTGAAATGACTTGTTTGAGTTTACACAGGGAGTAAACATCAGAGAGAAGATTTGAATTCAGATTCTATCATTTCAGAGACAGTGCTCTGCAAATTCCGAAGAGAATGGAGACCCACTTAAATGTGTGTGTATATATGTCCATTTAGATGTATGTTTTATGGATGCCCTTTGGCTTTCTGTGGCAACTATTTCTCCTACTGTTCCTCTCAGGCCTTTTTCCCAAATCACCTGTTAAAGCTCTTTAAATCTTCCTAACAGGGAGGGAAAACCATGTTGTAGGGAAAGCCATCAGCACTTAGAGAAGAAGATTGTAGCTTTTTTTTTTTTTTACCATTTGAAAGAAATGCACGTTATTGAACACCTGGAATGTATAAGACAATCTGTAAATACAACAGTAAAATTCCATCAGGCTCTGTTTTAGCCAGGAAGGTATCCCATAGAGACAAAGTTTCCTAGAATACATTGAGGCAGCCTGCTGAAATCAGAGATTTCCCACTGATCATTGCTTGCTGGGTTCTATAGGTTCTTCAAGCCACTACATTGGACCAAAATATCAGTAATAGCTCATATTTATAAAGCTAATATAATATATTATATTATAATATAATAATAGCTAATATCTATAAAGCTAATATAATAATAGCTCATATTTATAAAGCTAATATAATATAACATTATAATATATAATAGCTAATATCTATAAAGCTGTGACTATTTACAATGACTATGTGCGTTATTTAGTTTGATGCAGCAACATTTTTTGATTTCATTTAATGTCAGCTACACTAAAATTGCTTCCTTCAAGTAAGTCATCAAGCTTCTTCCTTATGAAAAACAACAGACTTCCCTAAGAAGGAATTTCCACAACATAACCAACCTGAAGAAGAAAAACCACTGAAAACAGATGAAAACCTAGTCAGTATTTTTTTTTTTATCTCTGCTGTCATTAGATGGTTTATCAACTGAATGAAATGGGCTTATCCCACCAAATCATCCCCTTCCATGTCTTAGAACTGCTCTCTTTTTACCAGGATTCAGTGTAGGCTTTCTGAAATAATCAGAGTTATGCAAATATAACTCAAACTCCTGGTCGATGTATTAGTGAATCAGGAGCCACTCACCAAATAGCAACTTTTTAATCAATGGAATAGCAAAGTAAATAAGAACAGAATATTCTCCCCATACATAATGGAGTATAATCTCCCAGCAGTTCCCACAAGAGTGGTTGAAGAGGGTTCCTTCCTGGACAACTTTTCAGGATGGAAGAAGGATATTCTCTGAATGACTCGAGGGGCTAGAATTTGGCCCAGTTGGCTTCTTTTGAGCCTCCCAGCGAGTACCTCGAGTACCTCGGTCTCATTCTGCCAGTGTTAGCCACTGCTCTACAAAGTAATTCTCTCCAGCATCTGAAAGGCCTTCTACTTTGAAGGGTGCCATAGTGCTCTTTAGTGAGACTGTCCTAGGTCTCAGGCTCTTCAACCTATTTTCACTTCTTTTGTAGTAAGATTCTCACTCCCAACAACAGGAATCCTCTCAATATCATTTAATATTTAAATTAAACTAAATTCCTTTTAGTTCTCATCATTCCCCCGGCAGTTAGCTTTAGGGCCATGCAAATTACCTGGAGCTCAGAGGAGACTGAAGGAGAACTTCGCAACTTTGGGGCAGAGTAAAGTGGTCATCCTTTGCTTCACATTCCTGAGGCCAAGGTCCCTGGGTTATGTTCTACCCAAGTAAAAAAATAAAAGGGGGGGGGGGTGGTCACACCTGATACACAGGTGTGTACACAGTTTCACTAATTCAAGGTAAATATTTTCCTCAGGGTTGGGAAGCCTTGCTTAACCTCCTGAGGATACCAATGTGCATTTTCCCATCCGTCTATATTTTAATCTAGATTTTTATACCCTTATGGGCCTTATATAAAATACCACCAACTGTTCTGTCACAGCTGGTAGATGTGGGCATTCTTGGAGCCCACTTCCTCAACTTTCCAGTACTTTTTTCTCCATGGGTACCAAGGGGTCTAACTCTATGTATGCTGGAGACTGGTTGTTTTGTGGACCATAAGACCATAAGACGTGGGAGGGAACTTAGACACCATCTTAATTGAACCCCCCTCATTTTACAGATGGGGAAACTGAGGCCCAGGGAAGTTAAGCTACTTGTGGTTTCAGAGGCAGGATTTAAACCCAGGGCCACTAACCCCAGACCCATTGTTTTTTCCACTGTACCACAAGTACTTTATTTAAGATAGCTCTCCATTAGTCCATTTTCTTGTATTTTCTCTAGACACTAAGATTTCATAGCTGGTCTTTACCACCTTTCTGAAATTCTTGATAGCCAACTTGACTATCATACTATTCCTCTCTAAAGTCTCCTGAGCTGAGGCCATTTGATTTCCTAGCCAAAGGATAGTCTTAGTGATTGTGTGTCTATATGGCCTTTGTCCTCTAAAATTCTGAAGACCATATCATTAGCTGAACATGGCTGTGTCCCAAATATCAGCAGGTAGAGAAGAAAGCCCATGGCATTGTTCTTTGTGGTATTAGATGCATATGTGGGAAATGCCACACATTGCTTCCAATGAGTTGCCTTCTACCCAGGCCTCAGCAGCCCCAACACATACAGCAGAACACATTAGATCAGTGGTTCTCAACCTGTGGGTTGCGACCCCTTTGGGGGTCAAACAACCCTTTCACAGGGGTCACCTAAGACCATCGGAAAACACATATTTCCGACGGTCTTAGGAACTGAGACACCGCTCCTCTATCCTAATCTCCAGGCAGGTCTGCCCACATGCAGATATGCCCACATATGAGTATTAAAGGGTTGCGGCATTAGGAAGGTTGAGAACCACTGTGTTAGATGCTTGACCTTGTAGGTGGCAAGAGCAAAAATATGTGTTCACATGTACATAGCACTTTAGGGGAGAAACTGTACCTGTGTCCATTCTTTATAATACTGTAATAGACATATATAATAATATATGTCTAATGTATTATATATATAATATATTATATACAGGGTAAATCAAAAGCCTTAGTGTGGTGTTAGGCTGTTAAAGCTTATATCTGTGTGTAATGTATAGACATTTTAAACAGATCTAAAATCTATGTAGATACATATATACATGCTGACATGTATACGATACATTTTAGACCTAAAATCTCTATAGATACATAGGCACACATATATCTGTTTATGAGAGGCAGTGGTGCACTGGGCTCAAAACCAGGAAGACATGGGTCTTCTGTCTCTGACACCACCCATGTGACAGTGGGCAATCTCGTAACCTCTCAGAGCTCCAGGCAACTGTCCAAGACTACAAGTTACAGAGGTGCCAACCTGCTTTACAAATATGGAAACTGAGGCTCAAAGAGAATAAGTGATTTGTCAAGAGTTAAATGGCCAGTAAGTATCCAAAGCTGGATTTTGAACCTGGGTCTTTACCAGTTTAAGTCTAATGCTCAATATCTACCATACCTAGTGTGGGTCATTCTCAACTTGTTTCCAGCCAAGGCTGGTGCCATTTTGAGTAGCCTATACTCTGAGTCTCAATCTTAATCAGAATTGATCCTGATCCAGAATGGATCCATGTACTGAGAAATCCTGCCCCCCTCCCCAACCCACCATTGCCTTGTCTTCTGGAAGTACCTGACTCTCGGCTGGCTAAGGTGATGTACAAAGAGAGAAGTGTCCGTCCACCACTAGGATTTTGCTTGCATTCATTCTCTTTCCTTCGGAGATAAACTGTCTTTATACATCAGCTCCTAGGGGCTGCTAATGCTCATGCTTTCTGGGTAAGCAAGACAGGTCAGTAGTGCTTGGCTTTGAACACCATGAGAACATCTGCCCACTCCAGACTTATGCAAATATAGTCCAAGTATGAACAGGCTCGCAGTACCCTAGAGTTAGGACGGACCTCAGAAGCCACCAAGTTCAACACCATTTTATAGACAAGGAAATTGAGGCCTGGAGAGGTCATGGGATCAGAGATTTAGAGGTAGAAGGGGCAATAAAGTCATCAAGTTCAACACCTCGTTTACAGGGGAGGAAATTGAGGCCCTAAAACATCGACTGTCCTAGAATCTCACAGCTGGCCTATGTGACCGAAATGGGATTCAAACCCCAATCTTCCTGAGGCCAGATCTCATACTACCCACAAACTGTGCTGTCTCTCCTGGTGTCAGTCACTGAGGGCAGGTGTCAGTCATTGCATAGAGGCCCAACTGCTACAGAGGCTTTGGAGGGATGTCCTACCAATACTGGTCCCTTGGAATCCGTTGTTCCACACAACGCTGCAACAATCTGCATTTTCAGTACTCGCTGTACTTGCTGTTAGGGCTGCACAGGAATAGGACATGAATTCTCAGGGGCCTGAAGTGGGAACATCGGAAATATGTGTTTTCTGATGGTCTTAGGACCCCTGTGACCCCTGTGAAAGGGTTGTTCAACCCCCAAAGGGGTCGCAACCCACAGATTGAGAACCACTGTGCTAGAGACTCAAAGATAAGTGAAATGAACTTCACCATCTAAGAATTTACTGTTACCATCACTGTTCTCTAAGAAGCTACCTTAGCTTTTCAATGAAAGACTTCCTCTCACTCTGAAATGACTGACTCTAAACAGTGGTCCGGTGAGCCTGCCAGATCAGGCTCTACTTCGGTCTTGGTCATCCATGCCTGAGGAAACCACCTAGCGTCTTATGGGTCATTTTTTGTTGGCTCTGTCTATACACTCTTCTTCTACCTACTGAATCAACTCTTAGTTCAGAATAATTGGGGGGGGGGGGCGGAACCTGCAGGGATGGCAACAATCCTGACACTAATGCAGTTGTGGGCCTACTAATAGCATGGCGTAATGAACAAGCCCCCTGAACGTTTGTCCTGTTTGACTGTAGAGGGAAAAATTGGGATCAAAGAATCGGAATCATGAGACATTTTTCAGCTCAATAGAAAGGATAACTTCCTATCATTTAAGCTTTCCAGAAGTAGAATGGACTGCTTTGTGTGAATCCAGTCACATGGGGGGAGGAGGTATAGGCTAGTAGATACAGATAGGACATTCACAACCAATGCAATATAAAATAATACATGATAAGCATGTTAGGTGAGATGCAAATCAAGTGCTTTGTGAGGTCCAGACAGGGCAAGATTATTATTCACTTTGAGGCTCAGGGAAGGTTTCATAGAAAGGGTAGTTTTATTGATTTCAGGTTTAAGACTAGGTGGGATGGAGTGGAGAGCTGGGCAGGAAAGGGTATTCTAGGTAGAAAGAGCAAAGGTATGGAGTTAGGAAAGTGTGGGAGAATCCACAGGAACCATGAATATGCTAGTGTGACTGGGACATAGACTGATACCTAAAAGTGGAAAGACAGAGTGGAGTCAGAAAGTGGAGGGCCTTGAAAGTCAGAGTGAACTCAGCACCAGAGACAGTAAGGAATCACTGAAGGATTCTGAGCAAAGGAGTAGCATGGCCAGAATCCATGCAACCTGTGCTGAACAGCATATGTCTTTGTGAGTCCTCTGGAATTATGGTCATTGTGTTGATCAGAGTTCTTGTGTTTTTCAAAGTTGCCTTTACAATATTGCAGCAATTGTACAAATTGTTCTCCTGGTTCTGCTCACTTCACTCTGCATCAGTTCATACAAGGCTTCCCAGGTTTCTCTGAAACTCTCCCCTTCATCAGTATCATTCTATCACATTCATATACCATAACTTATCTAGTTATTTCTCATTTAATGGGCTCCCCTTTAATTTCAAAACTTTTGCTGCCCAAAAAGAATTGCTACAAATATTTATAGCAAATTTATAGCGAAAATGTATAGCAAATTTTGTACATATGGCTACTTTTCCTCTTTTTTTATCTCTTTGGGATATAAACCTTGAAGCGGTATGGTTGGGTCAAAGTATGCCCAATTAAGTAGGTTTGGGGGTATAGTTCCCAATTGCTTGTCAGAATGGTTGAAACAGCTCATAGTTCCACCAGCAGTGCATTCAGGTACCTATTTTCCCACATCCCTTCCAGGACTCTGTCCTTTGCTGCTTCATGGTTCTTTTTTGGTTCAGAAACTTCTCTTGATTTTCCAGAAACTCCTCTCTCACTCCACGGCCCTCATTCCATTGATGCCAATGCATGTTTCTTTAATTCCCACCTCGTTCCAGCAACCCCTCCCTGCTCCACTACTGGTATCTCTGGGACCATATTGTTCTATCCTCTTTTGGGCTCATGTGGTTCCTAGATGTACATGGTTCCTTGAAGGAGTTATGGCACTGGGAAGGCCCAGGCATCAATCTCCAGAGAGACATAGGCTGACAAGTACTACTGTGGGGATAGCATCCCACAACTACTGACAGACAGCTTAGAAAGAACAGTTCTCACCACCAAAGTCCTTGATACTATCAGATAGTTCAGCATCAGAAACTGATAGATCTGATAGGTAGAAATGACATTAAAGAAAGTACATTGTGTCACTGCACCCTCAGAACCCTGGGACTCCTCTGACTTCCAGCTAAAACCTTCCCTGGGTTGTCTTCCCCATTAGAAAGTGAGCTTGAAAATTGAGAGGTCTTATTTTTCCATTGTATCACCAGCACTTAGCACACAGTAAGTGTTTAATACCTCTCATTCATTCGTTTATCTGACCAGCTTCCCTGTGGTCATCTCAGCCTTCTGTCTCTCTTTCTTTGGCCCTCTAGTCTTCCTTTTAAAGGCCAGGTCCAAGGGCATAACCCAGGTTTATGATTAACCATCCTTTATGTCGAGTTAAAGAGGAAAGGGGCATACCCAAACTTTACCAGGGGGTTCTGTCACCTCATTAAGCAAAGATAAGAGGCTTTCAGGAGGGTCTCCCCAGGCTCTTTCTGGACATGCCCTCTATAAAAGATGGTCAGAAAATCATGTGAATGATAAATTTGGAAGGAGAAGTCAGAAAAATCTGTTGCCTTAGTACAGATGAGCAGTAACGAGGGCTTGTTTCAGGGTCATGATGGTGGGAATAGAGAAGGGAGGAATGTAAGAGATGCTATGAAGGTATGATCAATAGATTGGTGACTATAACTGACTATGAGAGGAGAATATAATGCCCAGGTTTTAAAGCAACTGAAACAGCGTTGGTGCCACTAACAGAAATGGCAAGATCAGAATAAGGAGAAGGCCTTAGACAACAAAGATAACAAGTGAGGTCTGAGACGTACTCTCTTAGAGGTGCCAGTGCAATACGTTTGTAGAGATGTGCCGGGGCTAAACATTTTGTTATTGTTATTTATGTGTTTTGGTCCTGTCTGAACCTTCGTGATCTCATTGGGAGTTTCCTTGGCAACGATACTGGAGAGGTTTGCCATCTCCTTCTCCAACTCACTTTACAGATAAGGAAACTGAGGCAAATAGGTTTCAGTGATTCACACACACATAACTAGTGTCTGAATGCAAGTCTTCCTGACTCCAGGCTGGGCACCACCTCACTGTCCAGCACTATAAGTGCAGTGCATGAAACAATTCCTACTTCCCAGAAGTTTACATTCTAATGGAGAGGGTAACAAGGACATATGTCATAGTTCATACAGAATAAATATGAAGAAGATAAATGCAAAGTGATTTGAGAGGGAGAGCAATGAGGTGAGCAGTGAGCAGGCAGGCAGGAGAGATATTGTGGAGTTAGAAAGGACAGAGTTATCTGGGGTTGAGAGAGAGAGAAGAGCTGAGGACAAGTTTCCCTTAACAGAAAGAGAGAATTCTGGTAGATTGCTGTGTTGTCATTCTGTTGTGAACATGCTGAATCTGAGATATCTCCAAGAAATATAGTTTGAAATTTCCAACAGACACTTGGTAGCTGGGTCCTGAAGCTCAGGAGAGAGTTGGGGACTGGATCTATAGATCTAGGAGTCATCAGCACAGAAATGTTCATTAAACCTGTGGGAGCTGGTGGGGTCACTGAGAGAGAATGTGTACAGAAAGGAGAGGACAGGGGCCCAAAACAGAGCCCAGGGACAACCAAAGTTAAGGGGTTCATCCAGGTGAGGAAGCATCAAAGGAGATGGAGGAGTAGCTAGAGAGGTTGGAGGAGAACCACAAGAGAGCAGTGTAAGGATAGCCTAGAGAAGAAAGAGCCTTCAGAAGGAGAGGGTGGTGAACAGTGTCAGCAGAGAGGTGGAGGAGGAGGAGAACTGAAAAAAAAAAAAAGACCATCAATTTGGTAGACAGTAGGAGATGTGAATCTGGAAGTCAGGCAAGGTCAGGAAGAACATCGTTGCTCTAGGAATCATCTGTATAAGGGTGGTAATGGGAGCCATGGGCATAGATGAAATTACCACAGTAGAGAGAAGAGCCCAAGCATAAATGATAGGTCACTTCTTTGTTCCAAACCCTTAACCAGCTCCCCACTGTCTGCAGAGCAAAGTTCATCCAGGAATTCAGGGCCCGCCACTATCTGGCTGACTCTACCCCATCTTTCCAACGTTCCCCATACTTCTCCTTTCTAGGTATAATTCTCTGTGGCAGTCAAAATAGAATACTCAAGGACCCAGGAGAGACAGCTTTCCAGCCTCTCTAGCTTCATTCCTCATGCTTAGAATTCCTCTTCCTCCCCAGGCCTCTTATCTACTAAGTTTCTGTCTAACTTTATGAGATAGGGAAAGTGACTGGACCTATAAGTGAATTGGTATTGGGAACTTTCTTATAAGGATATTCCCTTTAAACTAATGTGGTGAGTGACTTTTTGAGAGTATTAAACAGCTAGCATGTGTCTGTCATTTAGTCAGCCAATAAGCAATTATTTAGTGTTAATTATGCTCCAAATGCTGGGCTTAAATTTTGGGATTACAAAGAAAGGCAAAAACATAGTCCCTGCCCTCAAGGAGCTCCTTTTCTAATGGAGGAGACAATATGCAAATTACTTTCAAGCTGTCTAGATGTAAGTAGATGTTAATCTCAGAGAGAAGGCACTTGCTGGCAGGGAGGGGGAGGAAGAGCCCAGAAATGGCCACCTGCAGAAGGTAAGATTTGAACTAAGTTGTGAAGGAAGCCAGGAGGCTGAGGCAAGGAGGATGGCATCACATGCAGGAAGGACAGCCAGAGCAAAGGTGCTGAGATGTAAGCAATGTCCAGTAGGCCAGATGAGCAGGATCACAGAGCATGTCAAAGGAGGTATTGGACGACCAGAGAGATGGAAAGGGGGCAGGTGGTGAGGGGCTCTGGCCCCACCACTAACATACTTATCTCCTATTTTATACTGGAGATCACTCAGCATTTGTGTCAGGATGAGCATGAGGAGCCAACAAGGGAGACCCAAGTGATGGTTGGCAGAGTCAGAAGAAAACCAGGAGAAAGTGAGGTCCCTGAAGCCAAGGAGGGAAAGAGGGTCTGGAGAGCAGGGGTAGCCAGCCACCCCAACTCCCATCAGAAAGCATAGGAACTAAAAGAAGGGATACAATTTGGCAGGGGTCAGTAGAGGAGTGAGGACAGAGGCTCAATGGCAAGGAATGAAGAAGGTGGATGAGGCATAAATGCAGGAGGTAAAAGACAACATTTTCAAAAAGCATAAGCCCGAAGAGGACCAGAATCAGTCAACAAAAAAAAACAAAACAAGAGACGAGCTGGTAGTTGAATGGGGTACAAGGGTATGGTGGCATTTATAGAATGTTTGTTGAATTTAAGGTTCAAGGGGAGACACTTTTTGGGTCAGGATCATTGGAGCACATTTGTGGGAGGAAAATGAAAGAAAGCCAGCAGACAATGAAAAACAAAGATGTACAAAACATCTTCATAGGATAAGAACTGGAGATGGGATCCAGGGCATAGGTGGAGAGATTAGCTTTCATAAAGAAAACTCCTTCCCTATTCCCCCCACCAAACCTGCCCCCGACCCACACTTCTCCGTGTCTGTCCAGGGCACCACCCTTCTTCCAGAACCTAGATTTGAAACTTTGGGAGTATCCTCACCTTCTCACTCTTTCTCCCTCTCTTAGCCAACCAGTTGTGTTAGCTGATTTTCGTCTATTCTATAATGCCTCTCCCATCCATCCCCTTCTGAATAGCCCCAGGACCAGACTCCTGCTCCAGGCACATGTCACTTCTTGCCTGAATTGTTAATGATTCCCTAATTGGTCTCCCTGAATCCAGTCTCTCCAATTTGTTCTCCACACAACTGCCAAAGCAATGTTCCCAAGGTTTAGCGGCTTCCCTTCTCACTAAGGTCCTGTAGTTTCTAGTTGTCTCTAGATTAAAATGCAAACTCCTCTTTTTGGCACTAAAGCCCTTCATAGCCTGGCTCCAACCTCCTTTCCTGACACACTCTGTGATCTAACCAAAGGGGCATTCTGACTCTTCCTCACGTGTTAGCTGTGACCCTCTCAGGTTGCAGTGGTAAAGGGAGTATCCTTATGCAGAAGTTCCCAATACCAGTCTTTTCATGCTTTTGCCCTGATTGTCCCCCGTATCCAGAATGCGCTTCCTTCCAGCACCACTTTCTTCTCCAGCTCTTCTCTGGTCCCCCCAGGGACCCTGCTAGTGCTTGCACTTCTCCCCACTGAAATTCTCTCACCTTTATTTTCTACCTCCTTGTGCATATCTGCTTGCATGTGTCCAGTTGTTTCTGTTCAGTAAAGCACAATTTCTTTGAGGGCAGGAACTTTCATTTTTATCTCTCTAACTCCAGCACCTAACATGGTATAGAGTAGGCACTTAATAAATGCTTTCTGATTGATTGTATGATTTGAGACGAGAGTGAAGGAAAGGATCAATGATGATAGCGCCTGGCGCACAGTAGGTGTTTAATAAATGACTACCTTGGAGAAGGGGGATTGACAGACATCCAGTGAGGTGAGAGTTAAAGCCATCTGCTTTAATCCTGAGGGAATGGAGAAGAGATAGGAGCTGAAGGAGCACATAGTAGATCTAGAATTGCCACAGGCAATGAGACAGGGAGTCCACAAGAGGAAAATAGAAGCCATGCTGAGCTTCGCTTGAGGCCTCAGTGAGATACATCATAAATGTATAATGGGTAAAATTCAAATACATTCAATAAACATTTATTAAACACCTACTGTTTACAAGGCACTGGGAGCACAAAGGCAAGAAGAAAAATTCCTGGATTTTAGCAGCTCACATTCTGTTGTGGGGTTGCCAAATGCACACAAAATGTACTTGGCTAAGTGCATAGAAAAAAAGTAAATAGTGATTTAAATAGGGAGAAAGTACCAGACACTAAGAGGAATCCCCCAAAGGTGGGAAGTGACATGTAAATTGTGCTTTAAAGGAAGCTGGGGATTCCAAGGGGCAGAAGTGACAAGGGAGAGAGCTCTAGGTCAGAGCTGGGGAACCTTCTGCTTCAAGGCCACATGTGGCCCTCTAGGTCCTCAAGTGCAGCCCTTTGACTGAATCCAAATTTCACAGAACAAATGCTTTGCTGTAGTAGCCCTCGAGTCCCCACCCCTGGTCTAGGTGTGCCCCAGGCTCCCCAAACCTTTGGTCCTCCTGGGCCAGATTCTGTTTCAAGGACTACCCAAAGAATCCCTTGCTCTCTTTGGCTCATATTACCCAGGCCTGGAGTTTAGCATCTCTCTAGGTCTGTGGGTCACAGGTTTCCCCCTGTCTTCTCTGCCAGGTCCCATATAAGCTCTCAAAAGAACAAAGCATCTCTCATATACACAACATCCTTCATTTCACTCTACAGAACATGCAGAAGACTAGGGCCCAGTAACAAAACAGAAGACCTAAGGCTAAGGACTCACAGCAGACCAAGAACAGAGAACACTCACAAATTCCATGCAGGCTCTCTTCAATCCTACGGGTATTCACAGAGACTGTACTGTAGTACTCTGTTTTTTGCAGGGGGGAAGGCAGGGCACTTAGGGTTAAGTGACTTGCCCAAGATCACACGGCTAGTTTTTGTATTAAGTGTCTAAGACTGGATTTGAACTCAGGTCCTCCTGAATCTAGGGCCGGTGCTCTATTCACTGTCCCACTTAGCCATCCCTATTTTGCAGTGCTGTGGTCCTATTCTGAGGACTTGTGAAAGCAGATGCTTGTACCCCCCACCCTCAGATTTTTGTCACTCAGACAATTTTCCGAACCACATATCCTTCATCCTTTATGTAGCTGAGGTTTTGAATAGGAGTAAATTTATGTCTCTTCCTATTAAATGTCAACCTGTTGTAGCCCATTGTTTCTACCTATTAAGATTTTTTCACATCCCAAATCTGTCATCTAACCTAGTAAGTGTCCATCTCTGAATCATATAATCCTCAAATTTGATAAATCCACTGCCCATTTATGTCTTCATTCCATGTATTAATTAAAAAGTCAAACAGAACAGTTTGGAGGACAGAGCCCTGTGACCTACCACTAGGGACAGCCATCCAAGTCGACAATCCATCAAAGAGTACTCTTTGGATCTAGTCCTGCATCTTAATCACATCTATTCACCATAGCCACGAGGCCATTTTAAGAGAACTTGGCAAAGACCTGAGGGTTGGGTTGGTTTCACAGTAGGGCCTGCATAATGTGATAAGCCAGCTTGTACAAATACTTAGAATGTTGCCCTTGTTGAAAGTCCAGCCTAGAACCCACAAAGAGAAATCCACTCTTGTCAGAATATCATCAGTGGCACCTAATGCTCCCCCACCCCCCTCCACTTAGTAGAGAACAATATAGCAGCCAGCATCTACCAGGAAATCCTTCTATATTTTCTGTTCTTGTGGTCCTTTTGAGGAACCGAATCCTCTGGATTCACGTCTCTGGATCCTGAACCAGTTAATTGGAAAGTAAACTGTGCCAAGTCTCCTTTTCCTTCTTATCCCCAGTTTCTTACTCTGATGGATCCATGATTTTGTCTATGTGGATACTCCCCTACTGGTGCCTTCACTCTTTATCCTACACAATTCTTGTCCATATTTTCCCATAATCCCTCCCTGGTCAACCCACCCAACATTCACTGGAGGCCTTCC
>CM053593.1:363570882-363588687 GCA_028646575.1 Pseudocheirus occidentalis
GAGAGAGAGAGAGAGTGAGAGAGAGAGAGAGAGAGAGAGAGAGAGAGAGAGAGAGGGACAGAAGGACAGAAGGACAGAGGGAGGGAGACTGGAGCACTGATGTGGTTGGTAGAGTAAGTCTACAGCCAAGCTTCACTAAAGAGCAATGAGAGCCACCTGACTTTCTTGAGCAGAAAATGATGTGGCCTGACCTGCACTTTAGGAAAATTAATTTGGCAGCCGTGTGGAGGATGGACTGGAGAGGGGAGAGATTGGAGGTAGGAAACTGCCAAGCAGTACTTAGTCTGTGTCAGACATGGTGTTGAGCGCTGGGAAAACAACTAAAAACAAAAAGAAAGATGGTTCTTGTCTTCAAGAAGTTTACATTCTGAAAGGGGAAGACAACACATAAAAAGGAAGCTGACAATCAGGGAGGGGAGAAGGTGTGGGGGCATGACAATCTCCCAGTTGAGCAAAGGTACAAGGTGGTGAGACAATCAAGTTATGGTGGTGAAATCCAGGAAAATCAGAAGCACAACAGGGAGGGAAATGAAGCATGACTGGCCAGGCTCTTTTCCCAAAATGGGGGCCCAGGAAGGAATTCACCAATGAGAGAAGGAAGCTGGCATGGCAGGGGACCCCAAGGTTACCCAAGAGGAAATTCCCCCAGAGTCTCTACGAAGTAAGCTGGAAATAAAGCACATATCGGGGGTCTGGTTTCCAAAGTCTTTCTCTTTCTCCCTGAGTTTCTAGAGTTGATCTGGCAAAGAGTATGGAGCCATGTGTGTGCAATCTATCACTTCAATAAGAAAGGAGGCAGGAAGGAAGCTAATGTAATATTCCATATGAGAGATGATAAAGACTTGAAATAGGATTGTGTGACTCTGTGAGCAAAAAGAAGGAGATGGGACACAAGTGACATCGCACAGGAGGAATGTACAAGACTTGGCCACTCGCTGATACTTAGGGGCCAATGAGAGTGACCAGCTGGCCATGAGTACCAGGTTGCAAACCTGGTTGTCTGGAAGGCTGGTAGAACCTTTAATGAAATGGTCAAGTGTGGAAGAAGGAAGGGTTGAGGAAGAAAGATGAGTTTATTTTGGACACGTTGAATTTGAGATGCTTATGGGTCATCCAGTTAATGGATGATGATGGCAGTTAAAGAAGCGGAACTAGGATTCAGGAGAAGGGCTTGGATTGACCATATAGATCTGGCAGGCTTTTCAATAGGGAGGAAATTGAACTTATGGAAACGAATGAGATCACTGAGAGAGAATGTAGAGATAGGAGAGAAATGGACCAGAACAGAGCCAGGGAATCCACCCATGCAAAGGGAGGGGCTGGGATGGGACACGGATGACAACCCAGCAAAAGGGAGAGAAAAAACAGTCAAGCAGGTAGGAGGAGTACCAGGACAGAATGGTGTCAGGAAAACCCGGGGACGAGAGAAGATCTAGGAAAGGAGGTTTCTCAACAGAATTATATGCTGTAGAAAGCTAAGATGGATGAAAACTGAGTTAAGATAATTGGATTTGGCAATTAAGAGATCATTTATTATATTATAAATTATACTGTTGAGCAAGCAGTAATCATCAAAAGAGTCTTATACTAGATACAAAATGAGAAAATATATTAATGGAACAAAACAGAAAATCCATAATTAGAACCTAAGGCAGACAAGAGATTTGTATTTTGACAGAGGAAAGTAAACATTATTCAATAAAAAGTGTTGGGGAAAATGGATAGTAGTATAATAGAAAATAGGATTAGACTGAGGTCTTAAACACACAAAATCCAAGGGAATCAATGACCTAAATATAGAAAACAACCACAAAAATGGAATAATTTGTTTATTTCTATTGCAGAGGAGAAAAAAATTATCTATGAAATAAATGGAAGAAATAATTGGAAGCAAAACTGATGGCTTTCACTATACTGTAATTGTTTTGTGTTTTCAATATTATCTGATTTTGATTGAAAGCTTTTGTTTCTACATGTCATTCATTTCTAATTTTCCCTTTACACAGAGACCCATTTATTGTAACAAAGATTAAAAAAGAAAGGGAAAAAAAGCAGCTCAGCAAAATGAAAACCTCAGCTATGTCTGATAGTGTATGCCATGTTCCATATCCATAGTTCCCCACTTCTGTAATGGAATGACATTATCATTTTTCAACTCTTTTCTGGGGACAAGATTGGTCATTATAATTATGTAGCATTCACTTTTTTCTTGCATTTACATTATTGTCATTATGGTATATGTTATCCTCCTGATGTTACTTCTTCTTTTAGCTCATGTAAGTCTTCCCATACTTCTCTGAATTCTTCACATTTCTTGTTTTGTTTTTTTCTGTTTGTTGCCTGGTAACATTCTATTACATCCAAGTGCTGTGATGACTTAGGCATTCTTCAACTGCCACACACCTACTGAAGGTCCACTTCTTTGATACTACAAAAAGTGCCTTTATGAATATTTTTGTACATATGAGAGACATTTTTGCCTTTGACTTCTTTGGTGTAAAAAGCAGTGAATTCTCTGAGTGTGGACATTTTTGTCACTTTCTTAGCATAATTCCAAGTTGTTCTTCAGGATGGTTGCAGAAATTTAGAGTCTTTCCACAACACTGACTATTCTCAATGTCATTTTTGACGATTTGTTGGCTGGGAGGTAGAATCTCAGAGCTGTTTTGATTTTCATTTCTCTTATTATTAGAGATTTGGACCAGCTGTTCATAGGATTGTTAATAGTTCATAATATTTCCTTTGAATTCCATTGGGAGAATTATTATATATCTGTATTAATTCCATATGTATCTTGGATATCAGATTCTTATCTGAGACACGATGACTATATTATACTTAGGCATTTTATACAATAAAAAACAATGTATCTAAAACTAAAAGAAACAGATTGAAAAAAATATACCTTTGAAGCATAAAGGATTGACAATGGTATATATGGACATAGACTCCACTGACAGAGATCACATGCCCACTAAGGTTTTTCAGACCATCTTTCAGAGAACCTGTGGTTGCAAAATTCATCATGGTGGCTAACCCGTTGATACACTCATTCAAACTCACTTCCCAATGAATAAAAATCAAAGGAACATGAGCTTTTCTTAAAGAAACAAAGACTTTTCATAACCACTTTAAAAAAGTATTCAAACTATCTAGTAATCATAGAATCATAGTTCTTAATGTAGGTAGGACCTCAGAGCCCATCTAGTCCAATCCCTTTTCTTTTTTTATGGATGAGGAAACTGAGGCCCAAAGTCAAACCAGTAATAAGTGTCAGAGACAGGATTTGAACCCAAGTCCTCAGACTCCAGAATTTTTTTGATTTGTTGGCTGGGTAATAGAATCTCAAAGATGTTCTTATTTTCATTTCATTTATTATTAGCAATTTGGACCAATTGTTCATATGACTGTCAATAGTTCTTAATTCTTCCTTCGAGTAACACTGGAGTCATGGCACTTGAACCCAAATCCCCAGCTTTGCCACTTACTCATTGTGTGACCTTAGGTAAGTCCCTTTGTGCTTTGTGCTCCTCATCTGTAAAATGAGAAGGGTGGGGGGAGACTAGAAGACACTCTCTAGGTTTTGTTAGGGTTTTTTCCTTTCTTCCCTAGGGAAAACAGATCCTGTATTCATGATAACAGCTGGCATTCATATGCTTTTTAAGTTTTACAGAAGCACTTTACATGTTACCTCATTTGGTATTTACAGGAACCCCAGAAGTAGGTGCCATTATTATCCCCATTTAACAGAGGAGGAAACTGAGGCTGTAGGAAGTTACCTGACTAGCACAGGGTCACATGGATACATGGCCCACTGAGCCACCTCCACTAGGGCTAGAATGCTCCTTCAACTCTCCTGATGAGGTAGAGTTGAGTCAACAGGGCAAGTCAAGTTTTTGTTATCTGGTCATTTTTCAGGCGAGTCCGAGTCTGCGTGACCCACTTTTTCAGGTTTTCTTAGTAGAATTACTGGAATGGTTTGCCATTTCCTTCTCCAGCTCATTTTTCAGATGAGGAGACTGAGGGAAACAGGGTTAAATGACTTGTCCAGGGTCATACAGCTAGTCAGTATCTGAGGCTAGATTTAGACTCTGGAAGGTCAGTCTCTGACTCCAGGGATAGCACTCTATCCACTGTGCCTCCTAGGTGCCCTAAGAGGAATTTATTGTGCCCCAAACACTGGGGATACAAAGAAAAGCAAAACTTTATTCTGAGAAGGGGCCAATACAATCATCCTTTCCATATTGTGGGAGTTGTGGGAGTGGTGCCCCCAAGAACCGGAAAATCTGTGTAAAAATGTTTGGCCCTCCCTTCTACCAAAGAAGTCTGAATTTTTTTTTCTTTTTCTTTTATAGGATGTACCTTATTGTAAAATTTGGATTAAGATTTTGGTCATAGGCTCTGTGTCCTCTGCTGGCTTTCACAGGTCTTCTGTAGTTTCACACACCCCCCACCCCAAATTCCCATTTAATTTCTTACGTTGTCCATGATATATCGAAACTGCAATGGGGAAAGTCATGATGTGGAAGTGATCACTGGTTAAACTTGGTCAGACTGCCAAAGGGATCCATGACACAAAAAAAGATGAAGTTCGTGTTCTAGTCCAACTCCCTTGTTTGACAGCTGAGGAAAATGAGGTCCAGAATTGAACTGACTTGTTCCAGACAGCACAGCTACTCAGTAGCTTGGCTGGAACTAGGCAATCCATTTTGCATCAATTTCAGGCTAGCCAAGTTCTATTTTTTATGGGTCGTACAAATACCATGAGGCACACTGGGACTCTCTGCAGAATCAATGTATGCATTATATTTATTACTGTTTTATGGAACTGAGACCACAATTTTACTATTTTAAATTATTACAGAGGTTTAAGGTTATTGTGATTTTGCTTTTATGACATGTTATTAGCTACGCATATGATCTATTAGATGTGGGGGATCATTGATGAAGAACATAAAATCATAAATGAACTTCCAGATGGAAGGGACCTTAGGGACAAATGCATTCAATTCCTTTTTCTGACATTCAGGACACTACAATATTAGAACATTGTTCCTAAAAGAAAATATCAGCTTCTTTATTGTCTGAGAGTAGGGACCCATTTGGAAAAGCAAGGGCTGCCTTTATAATCAATCACCCCACAAATACTTCTTGGCTGACTGCTGCAATCCTGAGGCAGCACTGAGACAGTGAACGGCCAAGGGACCCAAATCAAGGCAGATCTGATCTGGCCCCAGTCCCTATCAGAGGCACTTACTAGCCATGTGACCCTTGACAATCACTTTACCCCTCAGCTGTTCAGTGTCTTCCTCTGGAAATGGCCATACTAGTCCTTCCTAACTCATTAGGTTATTGTGAAACCCAAATAAAATAATGTATGTAAATGACTTGCAAACTTTTAGGGTTAGGTAGAATTTTTTTTTTCCCCATTGCTGTTTAAAGTGCTGGAAGTGGGGTGCTCTGAAAATATTTAAATATACATAAGATAGGCTTTTAAAATCAATCAGAAACGAATCAACAAACTTTTTTCCAGTACTTAGATGGGCCTATTACCTTTAGGGGGAGACAAAATGATGAAAATATTCCTGCCCTCAAGGAACTTAGATTCTATGGGAGAGAGTGCAATTTAGTTGGATAGTTGATATACATTTAAATTCTCTAATACTTCATTGGACCTGGATCTGTGATCTCATCAAGTTAGCACTTCCTCCATTGGGGCTGAACCCAATCCATACATGCCTTTTTTTTTTTATTCTTCCATAACTCTTGACCATGTGGGTCCCGTAGATCTTCCACACAGGATTCCAGCACCCCACGTGCTGGGGCACTTTCCTCCAGGTCCTTTTGCATTTCTTGAGTAGCTCTGGGTTCTTCATTAGATATCTCTTGCGGGCGGCTAGGTGGCTCAGTGAATAGAGCACCAGCCCTGGAGTCAGGAGTACCTGAGTTCAAATCCGGCCTCAGACACTTAACACAAAAAACTAGCTGTGTGACCTTGGGCAAGTCACTTAACCCCAACTGCCCTCCAAAAGAAAAGAAAAAAAAAAGCAAAAAAAAAAAAAAAGATATCTCTTGCTATGGCCACTTGATAAACTCAATTCCTTTTCTTGTTCCTTTGCCATCACCCCAAATAATAAAAACTCAGAGCCGGGAAGGACGTTAGAGGTGAAATAGTCCTATTATATTTATACAAACCCGAACAAAAATATTCTCCTTAGCGCTTTTGACAAGTGGCCATCAAATCTTCGCTTGAATGCCTTCAGTGAGGGAGAACTCACTGCCTCCTGAGGTACACATTCTACTTTTGAATAGCCCTAATAATTTCCTCTCACACTGAGCAGAAGCTTGCCTCTTTGCAACTTTCAATATTTTCCAATATTTCAATATTTCCCCATATTTGTAACATACTGCTTTCTCCCACTTAGAATACCTTCTCCTCTGCCAACTCAATTCTTACTACCTTGATGAAGGTGGTACAGCTTATACTGTGAACATAGGGTATCATATACCTGCTGGTGCTCTGCTCAAAGGAATATAAGTTTGAATCACTGAAACCTTGCAAGATATCTTGGGATTTATGGACTAGATTTCTTTTTTTTTTTTTAATTTTTTTTTTTTTAGAGGGCAATTGGGGTTAAGTGACTTGCCTGAGGTCACACGGCTAGTTTCTTTTTTTGGGTAGAGTGTCTGAGGCTGGATTTGAACTCAAGTCCTTCTGACTCCAAGGCCGGTGCGGTGCTCTATTGACTGCTCCACCTAGCCACCCCCCTAGATTTCTTTCTTAAGATTCATGCCTTAAACCCAAATCACTCTGGCTCTCATAGACTGGCCAACACTAGGTTGGAGCCCAAGCTCCATTTGGTCACAGTTTGGGCCCTGATTGGCTTAGAGTGAATGTAAATAGGAGTTGTTTCTGTTTAGGATAGAAACCCTGAGGGACTTCCACTCCCAGATTGATTTTTTTTTTTTTTTTTGGTTTCATAAAACATCTCTGCCTCTTTTCTTATCTAGCCTTAATCACTGATCGGTCATTGCCTCAGTCAAACTGAGACTTGTTAAAGACCTTAGCTTAAAAAATGCCAAGGTCTCCCTCTGCATCTACGGCCATCTCCAGTAGTCCTGATCTATATTTTGCCACTGGACCAGATGGCTCCAGAGGAAAATGTGAGGCTCGTGTCTTTGTACAACCCTTCCTCACTTAAATCCAATTCACTTCCATGTCATGGCATCACTTCCCTGATGTCATGGTCCTCTTTGAGAATGGAGGAAAAGCAACAACACTTTATACTACTTTTAAGTTTAGGTTGTAATTGGAGAGATGATTCAACATTTGTGGCCGCCAAAGGTAACAGTATAAGACAATGTATGATGAATATATAGAGGAAAACAATTCCATTGAGTAAGAAAAATGGAGGAGACTGATGTGGATGCATAGTGAGCTCACCAATGAACTTAAATTTTTAAAAGAAATATAATAAGTAACAAATAAAAGAAACTTTTAAAAGAAAATGGAAGCAAAGACAGGTGAAAAAAGTAATAATTCCAGGAGTGCCAATGCTCAGTATGAGCTGAGGCTTGAAAAAGAAGCTAAAGGCAATAGGAAGGGTTTTTTTTTTTTTAAGGCTATATGACATAAAGGAGAATAAAAGAAGGGCTAATATTCTCTTTTAGTAAATGAGAAAATGATAATTGACAGTAGGACAAAGTAGAGTTGCCTGATTTTCATTTTGCTTTGCTTTTCTCTTCTCCCCAAAAAATGATCTTTGTGTTAGAAATGACAGATCCATGAAGGAAACTGATTCCCAAGATACATAATGAGGTCATTAGAAACTATTTCATTGGCCCTAATGAATTCAAGTCAGCTGGCCCCACCTACATCCTTAGGCATTGAAAGAACTGGCAGGAGCAATTACTGAAGCATTCTCAGTAATGTTTGATGGATTGTGAAATGAATATATGAGAGGTACCACAAAATTGGAGAAGGGCAAATGTCCTGATATTTCTTTTTAAAGGGAAGAGAATAGAATCAACAAACTATAAGCCATTGAACTAGACTTCAATTCCTGGGAAAATTCAGCAATTGATTATTAAAGTGATGATTTGTGAATACTTCAAAAAAGAAGCTACCATTACAAAGAGCCTGCATGATTTCATCAAGAACAAGTCATGCCTGACTAACCTTATCTCCTTTTTGACAAGGTTACTAAACTGGTAGATCAGGAGAATTCTGTCAATCTAGTTTATGCAGATTTTATTATTTATTTTCCTCCCCAAATCATTTATTTATTTTTAACATTAAAAATTGTTTTTAATTCCTAAATCTCGCCCTTCCCCACCCCTTGAGAAGGAAAGAAATTGATAGCAATTATACATATGAAATCATGAGAAACACATTTCCATATTGCCCAAGTTGACAAAAAAAGACATGAAAAGTAAAGTGAAAAAAATCACACTTCAATTTGCATTCAAAGTTCATTGCTTCTTTCAGGAGGTGGATAGCATTTTTCATCATGAGTCCTTTGAAATTGTTTTGGATGCGGCAGCTAGGTGATTCAGTGGATAAAATACTGGCCCTGGGCTCAGGAGGATGTGAGTTCAAATCTGACTAGCTGTATGATCCTGGGCAAGTCACTTAACACTGATTACCTTCCCTCACCCCCTCACAAAAATAAATTATCTTGGATTGTTGTATTGAGCTGAGTAGCTAAGTCTTTCATAATGAATCATTGTTACAATGTTGGTGTTCCTGTGTATACTGTATTTGGTGGTTCTGCTTACTTCACCTCATCCATTCATATAAGTCTTTCCATGTTTTTCTGAAACTAACCCTCCCTACCCGTCCATTTCTTAAAGCATAATAAAATTCCATGACAATCATATACCACAACTTTTTCATCCATTCCCTGATTAATGGGCATCCCTCCGGTTTCCAATTCTTTGTCACCACAAAAAGACATGCTCTAAATGTTTTTGTACATATTGATTCCCATCATCTTTCTTTGATCTCTTTGGGATACAGAACTAATAGTGGTTTTACTGAGTCAAAGGGTATGCACTTTTATAGTCTTTTGTGCATAGTTCCAAATTAGTCTCCTAAATGGTTGGAGCAGTTCACAACTCCACCAACAGTGCATCAGTGTTCTTATTTTTCCTGCATCCCCTTGTTATTTTTATTTTCTGTTATGTTAGCCAATCTGGTAAGTGTGAGGTGGTAACTCAGAGTTGTTTTCAACATGCATTCCTCTAATCAATAGTGCATTAGAACATTTTTAAAATATATAACTACAGATAGCTTCAATTTCTTCTCAAAACTGTTTATGTCTTTTTACTTTTTATCATTTGGAGAATGGCTCTTATTGTTTTGTTTTGTTTTGTTTTTGCTTTTTGGAGGGCAAGTTGGGGTTAAGTGACTTGCCCAAGGTCACATGGCTAGTTTTTCGTGTTAAGTGTCTGAGGCCAGATTTGAACTCAGGTACTCCTGACTCCAGGGCGAATGGCTCTTATTGTTAAAAATTTAGCTCAGTTCCCATGTCTTAGAAATGAGACCTTTATAGAGGCACTTGCAATAAAATCTCCTCCCCCTAGTTTCCTACTTTTCTTCTAATTTTGGCGCCATTGGTTTTATTTGTGGAAACTTTTTAATTTTATGTAATCAAAACTATCCACTTTATTTTCTGTGATCCTCTTTATCTCATTTGATCATAAACTTTTTATTCATCCATAAATCTGACAGTGAAATTTCCCATGCTCCCCTAATTTGCTTATAGTATCACTCTTTATGTTTAAATCATGTGCCCATTTTGACACTATCATGTGTAAGATGAACATCTATACCTAATTTCTGACAAACTGCTTTCCAGTTTTTCCAGCAATTTTTGTCAAATGATGAGTTTTTGCCCCAAAACCTTGGATCTTAGACACTGTTATGATCATTTACTACTGTGTATCCTGTAGCTAATCTACTCCACTAATCCACCTATCACTCAATTTCTTGGCTATTACCAGATTGTTTTATTGATTACCAATTTATAACATAGTTTGAAATCTGGTAGTAAGGCTGCCTTCCTTCATCTTTTTTTTTTCATTGATTCCCTTGATATTTCTGACCTTTTGTGGTTCCAGATGAATTTTCATAATTTTTCTCTAGATCTGTAAAATAATTCTTTGGTATTTTGATTGGTATGGCACTGAATAAGTAAATTTATTTAGTTAGAATTGCCATTTTTATAATACTGGCTCAACCTACCCATGAGCAATTAATATTTCTCCAGTTGTTTAGATCTATCTTTATTTGTAATTGTGTTAATATAGTTTCTGGGTTTGTCTCGGCAGGTAAACTTTCAAGTATTTTATATTGTCTGCAGTTATTTAAAATGGAATTTTTCTTTCTATCTCTTCCTGCTGTGTTTTGTTGATTATATATAGAAATGCTGATGATTTATATGGGCTTATTTTACATCCAGCAATTTTGCTAAAGTTAATTGTTCCAATTAGTTTTTAAGTTGCTTTTCTAGGGTTCTCTAAGTATCTCATCATATTGCTTGTACAGAGTGATAGTTTTGTTTTTTTTTGTTGCCTGTTCTTACACCTTCAATTTCTTTTTCCTGTCTTGTGGCTATAGCTAGCATTTCTAGAACAATATTGCATAATAGTGGTGATAATGGAAAACCTTTCTTTAGTCCAATCTTACGAGACGATTTTTAGTTTATCCCTATTACAGATAATGCTTGCTTTTTGTTTTAGAGAGATATTACTTATCATTTTAAGAAAAGTTCCATTTATTCCTATACTTCCAGTATTTTAAATAAGAATTGATGTTGTATTTTGTCAAAAACTTTTTCTGCATCTATTGAGAAAATATGATTTTTGCTGTTTTTGTTATTGACACAGTCAGTTATGCTTGTGGGTTTCCTCATAATGAACCAGCCTTCTGTTTCCCATATAAATTCCACCTAGTTATAGTGTATAATCTTTGCAATATATTGCTGTAATCTTGTATCTAATTTAATGCCTCTGCCCCTGCCACCCTCAATTGGTCTATAGTTCTCTTTGTTTTCACTATCCTTGGTTTTACTATATTTGTGTCATAGAAGGAATTTGGTAGGACTCCTTCTTTCCCTATTTTTTATTCCAAAAAATTTATATAGTATTGGAATTAATTGTTCTTTAAATATTTGGTAGAATTAATGTATTAACCTACCTCATCCTGGAGTATTTTTTTTTTCTTAGGGAGCTCATTTATGGCTTGTTCAATTCCCTCCTCCCCTAAGATGGGATTATTTAAGTATTCCATTTCTTCTGTTAATCATTTCATTTAGATTTTCAGTTTCATTGGCATATAATTGACCAAAATAGTTTCTAAGAATTATTCTAATTTCATTTTCAATGGTGGTGCATTCATCCTTTTCATCTTTGATACTGACAATTTGATTTTCTTCTTTTTTTAAATCAAATTAACCAACAGTTTGTCTATTTTATTTGTTTTTTTCCTCATAATAACAGCTCCTAATTTTATCTATTAATTCAATGGGTTTTTTAATTTTCAATTTTATTAATCTCTTCTTTGATTTTCAGAATGTCTATTTTGATGTTTATTTGAGGATTTAAAAATTTTTATTTAAAAAATTTGAGGATTTTTAAATCTGTTCTTTTTCTTGTTTTTCTAATTGCATGTTCAATTCATTATCTGTTCTTTCTAATTTTTATTAATGTAAGCTTTTAGAGATATAGATCTTCCCCTAAGTACTACTTTGGCTGCATCCCACAAATTGTCATTGTCTTTAATGAAAGTATTGTTCCCATGATTTGCTCTTTGATTCACTCATTATTTAGGATTAGATTATTTAGTTTCCAATTAATTTGCAACATATGCTTCCAAGCAATATATGCTTGAGTATAATTTTTATCACTTTATGATTTGAAAAGAGTGCATTTAAAATGTTTTTGTTTTTTCCACATTTGTGTATGAGGTTTTTAATGCCCTAACCTGTGGTCAATTTTTGTGAAGATGCAATATATACTGAAAAAGAGTATATTATTTTCTATTCCCATTCAATTTTCTCCAGAGATCTATCATATCTAATTTTTCCAAAATTCTATTCATCTTCTTAACTTCTTTTTCTATATATTTTATGGCTGGATTCATCTAGTTCTGAGATGGGAAAGTTGAGGTCCCTCATTAGTATAATTTTACTGTTTATTTCCTCTTGTAACTCATTTAACTTTTCCTTTAAGAATTTGGATGCTGTGCTATTTGATGCATATATGTTTAGTATTGAAATTACTTCATTGCCTATGACACACAGAGGTTCCCAAAATGGATGATACCACCACCTGGTGGTGCTGGAATCATCCAGGGGTCAGTAGTAGCCTCAGATGCAATTGGGGGTCACTGAATAAAAATAAGGGGGTGGTGAAAGCAAAAGGAAAGAAGAAAATTTTTAAAAACTCTTCATACATGTTTCATCTGTTGTGTAACAGAGTTAAAGTTATAGTGATTACATTATTTTCCAAATAAACACACAAAATTCAAGTTATAACCTATCAGTGGTCAAGTCAGGCAACAGGTCTTAATTATTAGTCTTGTCAGGAAAGCGTATCATGCATTATTGAGAAGTCCAGCATGCATTGGCAGGGATACATGTGTGTAATGACTTGTTTATAATATGATACTATTTGTTTATGTGATGTAATATTGTGTCATTAAAATTTCAATGCAGGAAAAAACTTACAAATTTATAATAAATTATTAAATTTAAGATGCATCGTTTTTTTTAAAGCCTTTTGGAGGGTTAATGCATGGCAATTGGAGTTAAGTGACTTGTCCAAGGTCACACAGCTGGTAAGTGTTAAGTGTCTGAGGCCAAAGATGTGTCATTTTAATATATAGATATATATTTGAAATGACACAAACTTAAAAAAAAACCCATTAAAGTATTAAAGATTTCCAGGGAGGCATGGAGTAATTTTTTTTCAAAAAGGGAGTGGTAGGTCAAGAAAGTTTGGGAACCTCTGGTTTATGGTACCTTTTAGCAAAATGTAGTTTCCCTGATTATCTCTTTTAATTGTCTGGGTTTTTTTGCTTTTCCTTTGCTTTAGATCATGATTGCTACACCTATCTTTTTTACATCAGCTGAAGAATAATAGATTCTGCTCAAATCCCTTATTTTAACTCTTTCTGTGTCTTTCTGCTTCAGGTGTGTTTCTTGTAAACATATTGTTGGATTATGACTTCTAATTTGTTCAGTTATCCACTTCTGTTTTATGGGTGAGTTCATCCCATTAACATTCACAGTTATGATTACTAATTGTATTTTCCTCCATCTGATTTTCTTCTGTTTAGCCTTCTCTCTCTCTCTTATCCTATACCTCCTCAAAAGTCTGTTTTGCTTCTGACCACTACCTCCCTTAATCCATCCTCCCCTTTGTCATTCCCCCTTGCTCTTATCCTCTTCCCTTCCTACTTCCCTCTTGGGTAAAATAGATTTCCACACTAAACTAAAAACTGAATGGTACATATATTCTTTGCTATTTGAACCAATTCAGATGACAGTGGGGTTCAAGCATTGTACCACTCCCTCCACTTCCCCCTCTACTTTAAAAGCTCTTCCTTGTGCAACTTTTTTATTTGAGATAATTTTCCCCATTCTTCTTCTCCCTTCCTCCTTCTCCCAGTGCATCCCTCTTTCTCACCTCTTCATTTTTTTATTCATATCTTTACTATCCATGTAGACGCCTTCTAAATGTTCTAATAATGATAAAGTTCTCAAGAGTTACATGCATCATCTTCCCATATTGATATACAAACAAATTAATCTTATTAAGTCTCTTAAGATTTCTTTTTCATGTGTTACCATTTTATGCTTCTCTTGAGTCTTGTGTTTGAATCTTGAATTTTCTATTCAGGTCTGGTCTTTACATCAGAAATGCTTGAAAGTCCCCTATTTCATTAAAAATCCATTTTCTCTCCCTGAATGATTATTTTCAGTTTTTCTGGATAGATTATTCTTGTAATCCTAGCTCTTTTGCCTTCTGGAATATCCTGTTCCAAGCCCTCCACTCCCTTAATGTAAAAGCTGCTATATTTTGTGTGATCCTGACTATAGCTCCATGATATTTAAAGGGTTTCTTTTTGACTACTTGCAATAACTTCTCCTTGACCTGGGAGCCCTAATATTTGGTTATAGCATTCCCAGGAGTTTCATTTTAGGATCTCTTTTAGGAGATTTGTGGATTCCTTCAATTTCTATTTTACTGTCTTGTTTTAAGATATTGGGGCAGTTTTCCATGATGATTTCTTAAAATATGATGTCTAGGTTCTTTTTTTTTTAATCATGGCTTTCAGGTAAGTCAATGATTCTTAAATTCTCTCTCTTCAATCTGTTTTCTAGGTCAGTTGTTTTTCCAATGAGAAATTTCACATTTCTTCTATATTTTCATTGTTTTGACTTTTTTGTTGTTTCTTCATCTCTTACAGAATCAATAGCTCCCACTTGTTTAATTTTAATTTTTAAGAAATTATTTTCTTCAATAAGCCTTTTTACCTCCTTTACCATTTGGTCAATTCTATGTTTTAAGATGTTATTTTCTTCAGTATCTTTTTGTGCCACTTTTACTAAGCTGTAAATTCTCTTTTCATAATTTGCTTGCATTACTCTCATTTCTTTTCCCAAATTTTCTTCTACTATTCTTATCTCTTCCTTTAGCTCTTCCAGGATTTCTTGTTGGTCTTCTGTCCATTTGTACTTTTTCTTTGAGGCTTTCCTTGCAGCTGTTTTTATATTGTTGTCTTCTTCTAGTCTATATCCTGTTCTTCCTTGCCACTATAATAGTTTTTTCTAGTCAAGTACTTTGTTGTTGTTGTTGTGTGCTCACTTCTGTAGCCCATTTCTTGACTTTGAACTTTATGTTAAAGGTGGGATCTGCTCACTTAGGGGTGGGGAGGCACTGTTCCAAGCTTTAGACTTTGTTTGTACTGCCATTTTCAGAGCTAATTCTGGAGATCACTAAGTTTTTCACACTTCCAACGTGGTATGATACAGAAAAAAGTATGATCACTGTTTTTTTGGTCTGCACTTCGGTTTTTACCCAGGAAAGTCCTCTGCTCCTATGCAGTCACAAGCATTAGTTCTCTTCTCTGCCCTAAAACTGTAACCCAGAACTGTGTATGAGCAATAGAATTGGTCTCACACCCAGCGCCAGCACGGGCCCCCTGTAATCTCTTTCTGGATTATTCTTATTTTAAGTTTTAGTTTTTCCTCCATCTCTGCATTTGATTTTTAAAGTCTTTTTGAAGATCTTCTATGAATTCTTTTTGGGCAGGTGACCATTTGACATTACTCTTTGGGGGTTTCTTTACACATTACTCTTTGGGGGTTTCTTTACACATTACTCTTTGGGGGTTTCTTTACTTCAAAATCTTCCTCTGAAGATGAACCCCCGTCATCTCTACTCCCATAATAGCTTTCTGTGGTTGAATTCTTTGTCCTTTGCTTGTGCATTTTTTGGTCTTAATAGCTTGAATTTTATAATCCCCTCTAGCCCTAGGGTACGGGAAATGGTGCCTCCTGACCTAAATCTTCAGTTCTCTCTTCTAGCCTAGAACCAAAGCCAAACCTCCAACTTCCTGTAAGTGCCCACAGCCAGGGGCTTTCTGCCCCCCTATTTATGTACTCACTGGGTGTGTTCTGATTCCTTCTCTCCCTTGAGGCTCTTCATAGCACATCTGGCTTTGGTGTTCTTTGTCAGTAGAGGTTCCTTCTCTCTTCCTGACCTCAGATGTCCAACCCTCCTCACTATCCCAGGGGTAAAGTTCCTGTGACTGGGGCTGAAGCAGTCTCTCAGACCAACCCCAACAACTTGCAGCTTGTTGTCAAAATAGAACCTAACTTGGAGGTGATTACTCTTCACAGGGATGAAACCTTGTCCTGGGACTTTTCTTCTGATCTCAAATTGTCCCAGGAAAACCCCAGTTGTGTCCCTATTCTTTTTTTTTTTTTTTGCTTTTTTGGGGAGGGCAATTAGGGTTAAGTGACTTGCCCCAAGTCACACATGTGTCCCATTCTTATTTATCTCCACCTGAACTTCGTTTGCCCGAAGGTGCTATTTTAATTCTTTTGTGGGGGAAAATCTTGAGAGCTTGGAATTTTCTGACCTATTCTGCCATCTTCCCAGAATCCTCCTGTAATCTCTTTCTGACCAACTGTCCAATCCCCTTAGTGCCTTTGGGTAGAGAGCTCCCAAAGTTGCTCCTGCTGCAGTTGCAGCCCACATCTGGTGTTGTTGCTGATTGCACTCCAGGAAGGTCACCATTCAGTTTCACAGACCTTTCCTTTCAACCTTCTAAGTTATATTGGGCTCATTCTAACTTTCTGTTGACTATGCTGCTCCTAAATTCAATTTATTGAGCCATGTTAAAGTTTTTAGGAGAGGAATGTTGGGAGAGTTCAGCTAGGTTGCTGCTTCTAACATCTTCTGGAAGGTTCTTATATCAATGAAAGTACAGCTTCTCTCTGGGCTGTGAGCTCCCAAAGTTGCTGCTTCTGCTCTCACCACTGCTTACTCTTTATATAGATTTTAGCAAAGCTTCTAAGACAATATCTTATAGAACTCTTGCAGAAAAGATGGCAAATATGGACTGAGCCAGTGGTTCTCATTATGTGGGTTGTGGACACTCATGGGTGTCTCTGAGACCCTTTCAAAACTATTTTCATAAAAACACTAAGATGTTAACTTTATAACCCACTTAGAATAAAGCTCTTTGGGCTCCTCAATATATTTGAAGACTGTAAAGAAGTCCTGCAATCTAAAAGACAGAGAATTACTAGACTAGACAGTAATATAATTAGAATGACTCAGAACTGGTTGAATGACTGGGTTCAAAGGGTTGCTGTTCAATGTCAACATGGCAGGAAGTCTTCGATGGAGTAATCTGGAGATGTGTGCTTCACTTCAAGCTCTTTCTGATTTTTATTACTGAGTTGGACAGAGGTGTGCTCATCAAATTGGCAGGTGATTCAAAGCTGGGAGGGATCATTAACACACTGGATGACAAAATCAAGATTCAAAAAGACCTGACAGCCTAGAGCACTGGGCTGAATTCAATAAGATAAAAAGGGCAGCTAGATGGCTCAATGGATAGAGCAATGGGCCTGGAATCAAGGAGACCTCAGTTCACATTCAGCCCAAGAAACTTATTTGCTCTTTGACCCTGGGCAAGTCACCTAACCTCTGCTTGCCTTAATCCACTGGAGAAGGAAGTGGGATTTTTGGTCTTAGTTTTCTTTTGCCATGTGCCACTATTGAAGACAAGCACATGTATAATTGCTACCTAATTTTCTTTCTTTCTTTTTTTTTTATATTAACTTGTTTGTTCACTTTTAGGTTACAAGATTCTGTTCCATAGTCACTTCAGTTATAGATTTTTCTCCCCTTCCTCCCCATCTCCCACCCAACGCCCCCATGGTGGCATACAGTCATGTATAGGATCTGCAAACTCCTTCAAATTGTACAATCGTCTGGTTATATATGTGTTATAGCCAATGGAGTGAACAATAAGAAAAGAGAAACAAAAGCCAAACATCGAAAAGAATGATAGCATGCCTTGCTTCAGTCTCCGTTTAAACTCTGATCTTTCTGGATCTTTCTCTGAATGTAGACATCTCCTTCCATCCTGAGACTTGTATAGTTGTCTTTTAACTGTGTGATGCTGAGAAGAGTCCAGTTTTTCAAAATCGGTTGTTACACATATGATGTATCTGTGACTGTGTACAAATTTTTCCTGGTTCTGCTCTTCTCACTCAGCAT
>CM053593.1:363589187-363609742 GCA_028646575.1 Pseudocheirus occidentalis
CTTCCTCCTCCTCCTCCTCCTCCTCTTTTCCTCCTCCTCCTAGCTTCTCCTCCCGGGGACGCTGGGAACCCGCTCCCCCGCCCCCTGCATCGCCGCCGCCGTGCCCCGCTCCGCCCGCCTCCGCCGGCGCTCGCTAGCTCGCCCGCCTGCCTCCCCAGGCACATGCCCGTGCAGCCGCCCGTCACTGGGCTTCCAGAGCAGGCTCTGCAGCCGGCCCCAAGCTCCCAGCTCCAGTCCCTGTCCCCGTCCCCCTATCCCGGGCCGGGAGAGGCGGCCCCGGCATGCGGAGGGCAGGATGATCGCCTCCGCCGCCAGAAAGGGGCCGGAGGGCAGATACCCGCTGCACTACCTGGTGTGGCACAACCGTTACCGAGAGCTAGAGAGAGAGGTCCGCGGCGGCCAGGTGGGTGGGGGCCCTGGCGGGGCGGAGGAGCTCCAGGAGTGGGGGGGGGCGCCCAGCAGGTGCCGGCGACGAACAGGGCTGGGGGCTCTGGAGGGCCCAGAATCTCCGGTCAGGCTGGTGGCTCAGGGCAGGGGGGGGCACCGAGAGGGCGGGGGGTGGTGGTGGCGACGAGCGTGGCTGGGAGCTCTGAAGGACCCAGGGGCTCCGGCCGGGCGGCTGCCTAAGAGGGCGCTGCCGTCGGGGGCGTCGTGGCTGCTCCCCCCATGTCCTGGGCGAGCCACGCACGCGGGGCGCGGTGCGGTGCGGCGCGGCGGCAGCAGAGCCGGGGAGCTCAGTGTCCATCAGTCTGTCAGTCCCGACACTTCGACCCCGGGGAAGTCCCCCTGCGTGGAAGAGGAAGGGCAACACACTCCCTCACATACTCCCAGGCGACTTGTCTTTGTGCGTGGCTGGGGGCTTTTGTGTGCTTATTAGGGGGAGGGGGCTGTCTAGGGAGCGGCCCTGGCCACGCTGCTGCGGCTGGAGAGGCAGCCAGTGAAGCCGGCGTATTTACACAGGAAAATACGGCCTTGGCCCCCACATGGCCCGTGGGAGCTGCCCAAGGGTCCTTGCGCTGGAGGTACCTTCTGTCTTGTCCCTCTGGCCAGGATCCATGGTCCGTACCCCGATTTCTCCCCTGCCTCCGCCCATATTATTTAGAGGTGTTTGGAATCTGCATCTCAAGTCATCAGAAGCTGGGGTGATAAGCGCATGATACCCCTTTCCCATCACTTCCCGAGGAGCCTAGGTGGGTACTACAGAAGAAGGCAGGGTGAGGCTTACATTCACCTCTTCCCCCTCCTGAAGCCTGAATTCAGTCAGAACCGAGCTAGGGTGGAAGGAACCCCCACGACCTAAACTGTAACTTAACAAAGGGGGGAAGGGGCAGTGGCCTTAGATCCCTGTCCCTTCCCAGCGTCTGGCCCTCCTTCGGTCTTTGTCCCTTCCTTTTGATCACCTAACCTCTTCCCTCCTGGTCTCTCTCGTTGGGGCGTGGAGTGGTGGGGTTCATGCAGACGGGATTTGTTTACGGATATCCCAGAGAAATATGGGAGAAAGATGGAACAGCTTCGCCTCAGCCTTCTCATCAAGGCGCACCAAGGGTTGGAGAGATACTCTGGGTGTGGACGGGGTCAGAGGTCAAGGGAGAGAGACTGGGCGGGGCTCCTCCGAGGTCCCTCTAGAGACCTGCCTCCATTGTGTCCCTTGCTTCTTGGATTTTGGTGGGAGAAGAACACCAGGAGTCTCCTTAGACCTGAGGTCCTTCTACCTTCAGATTAATCTTCGGGGTTTCCCGTGGGGGTGGGGTGTAGGATGTACGAGTCCTCCCCACCCCGCTTTCTTTGATCTTAAGGACCTGGCTTCATTCTGAAGGATTAGGACAGGTCTGTCTGAGCTCCCCACTCCTAAAGAGTATGCCAACCTGGGTCAGCAGAGTGAATAGATATGGTTTTTAGGGTTAGATCTGGGACTAGATGTCTCTGAGGTACCTTCCAGCCCTAGAGCTAACCTTTTGAGCTTTCAGTCTCCCTACACTTCTTCCTAGCTTAAAAATAAAAGAGCACCAGAATATCAGAGGACAGCTCCCTGCCTCATTGACTGCCAGCATGGGGGGAGGGTCAGTTGCAGCCATCCCTGGGCTGGGTAGATTAGGGACCCTTCTGGCTTCCTCATTCAGTGCTCCCTTTTGCAGATGGTATCTCCCCTCCCAGGGCTTTGGGCTTGGACACACCTTTGATCAATGACCCTAGATAGGGAGCTGTGGGGGAGTGGTTGTTCCAGCCACTGATACCTTTAGCTGCTTGTCAATGTGCAGGCCTCTGGATGGAAGATATGTAGATTTGACTTGGCTGCCCCAAAGTTGGATAGCCTGGTCACCTTATGGCACAATTCACCAAGGGGCATGTAGAAACAGGTCTCAGACCATGCCCCTCCTGGGTCAGTTTGGGAAATGAGGAGGGGTCAAGAGTGAGGCTTCAACTCCATTTGGGATCCAGGTTGAGGAGAAGCAGTGAGGCCAGCCTTCCCTCCTTGTCTCCTCCATAGGAAAAACAAAGCTTTCCCCAGGGAGATGGTAGCTTATGAACAGCAGGACCCTAAGGGCCATGGGGAGCAAGGTTTCTTGAATCCTATAGTTGTGCTGTGAGTGTGTGTGGGAGGGGGGGGTGTCAGGGATTGGTTGTCTGGGCAACAACAATCCCAGAATTGGGGTGTTACCTAATAGTATCCTGCTGAAGGGAGAAAAGGGAGAGGTGATCATTGCTGCACCTCAAAAGCCAGGGGTGGGGTATGAGGGCATGCCCCAGCCAGGGCCCATGCCCCAGCCAGGGCCCATTCCCTGGCCTTATCCCAGACCCACCTCCTTAAAGAAGATAAGCTGGATAAACACAGATTTTATCCTGGCGAAGGGCCTGGAAATCATATAAGAGACCTGCTTAGCCTGGAGGGCAGCAGGCTGGGAGGCTGTGTCTAAGGAGGCTTCAGACTGCTCTGTGTCCTGGCTACCCTACCCCAAGAGCAGGAGCTGCAGTGGGAGGGATGCAAGTCAGACTCTGGGGAGAACTGACCAAAGGCTAGTTGTGAAATAGTAGCAATTCTGTTATTGCTTTAAGCTTTGCAAAGCACTTCATATATTTTTTGGTCCTCACAACAACCCTGGGAGGTAGGCACTATTTGAATCCCCATTGTACAGATGAGGGAATTGATTCAAGTGGCTTGCCTGGGGACAGACAAGCAGTCAGCGTCTGAGGTAGGATTCCAGTGGGTCTTTCCGGAATCTCAGGGCCCACCATTCCACAATCCCTTGCAGCTACATTGAGCATGGTATTGCACCTGAGAGAGGCCTAAGGTAGAATGTCTGAGACCAGCTCTAGAGATGCTGTTCTGCCCAAACTCCTCTCTCATCTACTCTGCCCACATAAACTGTGATTGACACCCACCTTGCCTTGGGTTGGGTGGGGGTACTCGCAGGGAGCAGGCTGGGAATGGCCCTTGTTGCTAACTCTCTTCCCTTTTTTCAGGACTGAGCTCAGAAACAGTCAACACCTCCCTTTTGCTTGCTGAGCTGGTGTTTCCTTGAAATGGACACCAGCTGATGATCCAATTTCCAAGGCCAGAGAAATATAGGGCAGTGACAGAGGTTACTCTGGGCGGGAGGTTAACCCTCGCTGGGCTTCAGAGGAACAGTGGACATGCAGGGCAAACAGCCTTCTTCAGGGCCAGGGGGTTGGCCTGTTCCCACTGGGTCACAGCGGTACCCCCTCCCCTGAGCAGTCAAGTTGGGTCCGTCCCTAGGAAGCTAGGCAATTGGGCAATGTCTAAGAGATCTGAAGGGTCATAGATACAGAATGGGAAAGGACCTGAGAGGTCATCTGATCCAGGCTACTTATTTTACAGAAAAGGACACTGAGGCCCAGAACAGTTAAGTTACTCAAAGTCACCCAGGTAGTAAGAGAGAGGGGCAGGATTGGAACTCAGGTGCTCACTGTAATGTCAAAGCCAGGGGTTTTCCCCTTTCCCCTACCATCCTAAGGTTGTCCTTAGGATATAGGGAGTATAAGTAGAGATATATAAGTATATATATAAGTATATATATAAGTATGGAGTAGGGAGATAAGTAGAGAAGATACAGCTCCCTCCAGCAGCACTCTCTTGCCCAGGATGGATTTTGGAGGCGGGAGATTCCTGACAGAGTACCGATGGGGGTTGATGACTTTGCTCCTCAGTCCCTTTGCCCCCTGATTCCAGCTTTAATTCTGACCTTGCCTACAGAGGAGCAGAGCCCAGCCCCTGCCCTTCTCGCTCTGGGCACAGAGCTACAGGGATTCCCCATCCCAATTTGGCATAACAGACACCTCCAAGCTCCAAGAAAATCCCAGTGGAGGACGGCCCGTGGCCAGAATGGGCAGCTCCCTAGGGAAAGGGAAGAGAAGGTAGGATGGACTTTGGAGCAGAGAGAAACATTCCCTGGGCTTTGAGATTTAGCCCACACGATTCTAGTTCAAGAACTTCAGGAGATTTCAGAGCCATCTAGTCCAGCCCCCTTATTTTACAGAGGAGAAAACAGGCCCAAGCAGGTCATGTGACAAGCCAGAATCCTACAGCTACTAAGTATTGGAGTCAGGATTCGAATCCAGATCCTCTGGCTCCAAAGTCAGCCTTCTGCCCCTCCCATGCTATTTCCTAAGTTAATGGACTCTGGGCATGAATGGGGGTTCAGGAGGTTCAGGAAGCCCTCCATAAATGTTTGTTGATTGATTGGATGATGTGGCATGGCCATTTCACCCAGGCTGGTATCTCTGCCAGTAGGGATGTTGGAGGGGTGAGTGGAGCCAAGGACTTTACTCCACTCCTGCCAAGCTACCCATCTCAGGACTGAAGGGCAGTGGCGGTGCCAGCTTCCCTAAGACTGGCAAACTCCTGATACTCTCATCAACTCATAGGGCATTGTCCTGGTTCTTGAAATCCTGTGTTCCTAGTGATGCTTCGGGAAAAGGGTGCTGGACAGTTCCTGTGGTGGGGAGATGGGGAAGGTGGAGGGGGCCCAGTTCTCCTGGGATTGAGTAAAGTCTAGGCCTACCTTGGATGGGTAGCCTCTCGCTCTCCATTTTCCCCCTCCACTCCCTCCCTTCTCTCTCTTTCTCTTTTTCTCTCTCTCTCTTTCTTTTTCTCTCTCTCCCTCTTTCCTCCCCCCTCTCGTTCTCTCTGTCTTTTCCTTCTTCTTAGTTCTTTCTCTCTTCTTTTTCCTCTGTTTCTTTTCTATTTCTCTTTCTCTTCTTTGTTCTTCCTCTTTTTCTCTTCTCTCTGTCCCTCCTTAGTCTCTTTCTCCCTCTCTTTTTCCTTTTATCTTCCTTTCTGCCTCCCACCGCCCATCCCTTTCTGGGGTGGAAGTGAGCTAGCCAAGGTCCCCTCTGCCCTTGCTTAGATAGCCTTCACTCCTAGAATGCTGTCCCCTTTCCCCCACCCTTCCTTCCTTAGAATTCTGAGTGGGAGATGCCACCTCCCACGCAAAGCCTTTCCCAATACCTCTGGCTGTTCTTTCTCTCTCCTTCCCCAAATTATCTTATGTTTTCTTATTCTCCCTTAACAGGTTACTTCCCTGTTCCCCCCATCTCCCTCCTTAAGGACAGAGAACATTTCATTCCTGTCTTTGCATCTCCCATGGCTAGCACCCTGCCTTGTACATATACAGCAGAAGCTCCAGAAATGGGGTTGTTAGGGAGGTGCCCTATACTCAGTCTCAGATTGCCCCCACCCCAACTCTCACCAATACTGGTTTTTCTTTGTAGAGTGTTGGCCTTGGAGTTAGGAAGTTCAGAAATCCAAATCTTGCCTAGCAGTATGACCACGGACAAGTCATTTGACCTTTGTTTGACTCAGTTTCCTCATCTATTACCTCTCATGTGGATAACATGTGTAAAGCACTTTGCATCTTAAAGTGCTATATGAATGCTAGCCCACCTTAGAGGCTGTTAACCTTTCTGGCTTAGTGGGTTGGGGGATTTTGATCTGGGATAGTGGGGGAGGAAGAAGCACAAACACATCCTCTTCCCACATGCCCATGAGACTCTTGGCTGCTAGGGTGGGTACATCCTAACCGATCAACCCTGGTATGGAGCTGTCACTGCAGCTAGGAGGTCAGAGGGAGCCAGCCACAAACCCCAGAAACCAAAAATCAATGTCCCCTTGGGATGGGAAGGAAAGAGACTGATGTACCTCTGTGGGGCGGTATTTCTGGGAGTTACCATACCCAAGCTGGAAAGGTCTGGGGGTGGGGCTTCTCTACTCTGCCCCACCCCCCAGTCCTCCCCTTCCCTCACCAGAAAGGTAGCAGGGAACAAATACCCCCTCTACCACCCCCTTCCCCCCCCCCCATCCCTACTGCCTATGGCCTTCCCCTTCACTTAAGAAATCATTCTGGTTTCTATTTTGACTCCTCCAGGGAGAACCTGGCTTACTCCCTCACTTCTACCAGAGGCAGCTCTTAGAAATGCCAGGCTGAGCCAAGGTTCCCCCCAATCATAGACCATCAGGCTTAGAGGAGATTAGAGAGGATGATGAGCCGGGAGGGCACACCCCAAGACCCCCAGGACCTCCAGAGCAGAGTGATGCCCAAGGCGGATAGACAGCCTCAGATCTAAGAGTCTTGAGTTCGAGTCTGACCGGTCAGGGAGTTCTTCCTAGTGTCTGTTCCAGCTTCCACCCTTGGGGTTCTCTTGTTCTGCCTTTGGGGTGACTCTGACCATGGACAAATCACTCACTTTCCTCACCTGTAAAATGGAGACACTAAAATTAGCTGTGTGACCCTGGGTTAGTCACCCTCTCTGAGAGCTAGGTTTTTCATTCGTAGATGGGAATGCAGATACTTACAACAACTTCCTTCATAAACCCTAAAGCTTTGTGTAAATGGGAATTGTGAATATGAATCCCTAAGAAGCTTCTTGCCTTGTAGTGGAAAGAGCCTGAATTAAAGATAAGACCTGGGGTCAAGGACCTGCTTTGACACTGATTAGCTGTAGGCCCCCAATCAAGCCTTATTAGTACTGTACATACAGTAAGTGCTTAATAAATGTTTGGTAACTTTCATTGAATTGTCTCACCTCTCCAGGCCTCAGTTTCTTCCAAGGAAAGTGGAGTCACTAGGCCTTAGAGAATGGTCTTTCGGTTGCCACATCTTTTCAGTTTTCTACCATGGTGTGAAGAGGGAGAAGATGAGGAAGGTTTCCTTTCCTCCTGCCCCCTCCCCAGCCACCCAGGCCTTGAGGCATCTCAGTCCCCTGGATCCTGGACCCAGGGCCAGGTGGGTTGATCTGTCCCAAGGGACAGGTAGAAGCATCGACTGATCTAGGTCAAGTCTGGCCGCCCAGGGTGGGGTTGGAAGGATCGGGGCTGTGTGCCCCCTTGCAGGGCGTCAGGGGGCGAGGGGCCTGGGCCTCCTCAGGGGCAAATCCCAAAGAAATCAGAGGCCACCTAGACCACCCCACAGGCTCAGGGAATGTAGTGACCTACCCAGGGTCACGTATAGTAGGTGTCAGGAGCATCATATGTTCATGTGCCAGTGTATATACAAGCATGTTTGCTGTTCTGCGTCTGTAGAAAGACAATCTAGGTGGGACCATACCTTTCATCTCATCCAACCCCTCCATTTTTTGGAGGAGGGACCCGAGGTCCAATGAGGAAAGGTGACTTGTCCAAAGCCACATGAGCCAGCGGCCCGATCTAGACTAGAGCCCTGGTGTGCTGAATCACAGCCCGGGAACCCTTCTTCTGCAGGATGGTGTCGCCTGTGTGGAGGTGGGCACACATACCTGCAGGGTGGATTCTGGTACACGGCCTGCATGCAGGCATCATGCATACAAAGTGCCCCTGCTGTTACACAGTCTACAATACACGCGTGTGCACATGTTTGTGCCGTCGTGTCTCATAGACCTCCTGAAACAAACCTGTAGATTTGTACTAGTGGGTGTACACACAGGCCTGTCTGGATGGGTCACGTATGTATTTTTTTGGTCTTTTTGGAGGGAGGAAGGCAAGGCAGTTGGAGTTAGGTAACTTGCCCAAGGTCACACAGCTATTAAGCGTTAAGTGTCTGAGGCTGGATTTGAACTCAGGTCCTCCCGACTCTGGGGCCACCTAGCTGCCCCTCATGTATCTAGAGGGTGCACTGTGCTGCTGTAAGTACATTGTAGCTTTGGCCAGCACATAGTCATACCGCAGCAGGTTTGTGTGTATGTGCAGCCATAGCAGACAGGCCATCACATACAGGCACATGCGTGTACATGTATGACAAGGCACATGGCCTGTAAGGGTGTAGTGTGGTACAGTGGAAAGGGCCTGGGTTTGGAGGCAGAGGACTTGGGTTCAGATCCTGGTTCTGACGCCTCCTTCCTCTGTGACCTTGGACCAGTCCCTTCTTGTTGTCCCTGTTTCCTTGTATGTAAGATGAGAGGGGTGAGCATCCCAAGGGTGCCTCCAGGGTGAAATATGTGTTTCTGGGCAGAAATGTGTGCACTTGGGCAGACCTATGCAGGTTCATGCCTGTGTTTAGGCATGTATACATGTACCTGCGCCTTCATGCGTGTAGGCTAGACAGATACAGGGGTACGGGCCTTTTGTGCTGCCCACGTATTGGGGTACATCAGTCTACGCTTGTGCCCCATCCCAGATGGAGGCATGCACCTATGTGCAGCATGTTGGAGTCTTTAGAGAGGGACGCATGCATGTCAGTGAATATATGTCATGGCATGTTTATTTACACACATGCGTGATGCATCCATGAACACACATGTTGGTTTGGTCAGACAATCTGCACATACACCACATGTGTATATTGTGAAGATCACATGAACTGCACGTGTTTGTGTCTGTGTGTGGCAGGATGGAGTCGTAGGGTGGGGGCAGAACGGGGAAGTGCAGCCTGAACCAGACTGAAATACAATTGGGGATACCTAATCAAAGAAATCGAAATACAAGAGAACATAGATAATGCTCATGTGTTGTTTTCTACGTCCGCATGTGGCCCACAGTGATCCTTTCCTATGTGGCTTTGCCCAGTGGATGGCATTGGGCCTGTGGTCAGGAAGTTCTGGATTCACATCCTGCTTCAGACTCTTACCACCTGGGTGACTCTAGGCAAGTCCCCGAAAGGAGCTTTGTTTCCTTCTCTGTAAAATGAGCTGTTCGGACTTGAAGGCCTCGAAGGCACCTTCCAGCTCCGGGTGTGTGTGTGTGTGTGTGTGTGTGTGTGTGTGTGTGTGTGTGCGCGCGTGTGTGTGGGCAGACTCAGTCCTCTGGGCCCAGCCGGGTTCTGGCTCCCAGCATTCCTGCCTCCTCAAGGAGAGAGGTGCTTTGGAGCTTCCCTACTGGGTCTCCTGCCTTGTCTCCCTCGGCTGCAGCATGGAGACCAGGGTGTGCCCTCTTGCGAGAAATCTTTTCATTCTGATAATTAAATACTTCTCTCTGCTTTGCAGAAATGTTTAATGAATGCTCTCACCTAGGCTCTGCGTGAGATGGCATTTCCATAGTTAGCCCTGCTCCTCTCAGATCTGTGACTGATCAGGGCTCACTCGAGGCACCCCTCCCCCCTCGTGTTTGCACCTTTGCCTTCTGGGAGGGGGTTGGCAGGCAAGGCAGGGCACAGGGCAGAGTTGGGCTCTGGGTGACTGCAAAATGCCAGCCAGGGCCTAGTGACCTATAACCTGCGGGGCTCAGTCCCTACAGAAAAACCTTTGGGCATGAGCTGAATGGCAATGACTGAGCTGAATATTAGCTCCCCTCCCCTGCTTGGGTGGGGAGTAACTCCCAGGGTGTCCAGGGGGTGCTTGGGGCAGGGCCAGGAGCATCCTTCCTAAGACCTCTGTCACCTGTGATCCAGCTTGGATCCCTCTAGGAGTATAGGGGAGAGAGGAGGAGAGATGCTTTTTCCTCTTGGGATATGCCTTTGCAGAAGTCAGAGCCAGCCAGGATTTCCCTGGCCTCTGTCTAGGGAGGCAGATCCATGGAGAAGGCAGTGCCAGGCAGCATTTGCCCAGGGCTGGGCTCTCTCTAGGGCAATGGTGAAGGGGCCCTTTGGAGGCTTCTTCCCGGCACCTCTCAGGAGAGGGCAGCACCAGCCTCTGACCCTTTACACAGCACCTGCCAGCTGCTGGCTGCCCTGGGATGCAGCTGGGGCATGGGAGGTACCTGGGCGGGGGAGGAGGGCCCAGGCTCCTCATCCATAACGCCATCCTTTCCAGGACTTTGTTAGTGCCCTTCTGTGCCAGGACCAGAAAGGCAACAGGGGTTGTGGGAATAATTGTGCCTAGAGAAGGGAGAGACAAATGGAGGAGGAAGAGTGGGTGTCGCTGGCATCTGCCCTCTGCTACCCGCCTTGCTTTTGTGTCCCTCCCTCTGAATCAGCATCACCCTTCTGCTGAGCCTGCATGTAGGAGGCCCTTCTTCTGTTCCTCTGGTCAGTGATATGTCCTCAGGGTAAAAGCCTCCCTCCCTCCCTGTCCTGGTCCCTCAGATTCAGTTATAACAATAACTACCTGGGCAATGAATAGAGACCTTCTTTTCCCATTTTAAATGGTGGGGGAGCCATTGCTCCTTCCTCAGCCTCAGGAGGCCCTCATGAGGTGGGAGGAGGAGACAGCATAGAAGAAAGTACTGAGCATCTCCTGTCCCTGGATGCCCCAGCTAAGATTCCAGAGTGACCCTAAAGTGTGGGCTGGACTATGTCATTCCTCTGCTCAAGAACCTCCAAGAGCTCCCTACTGCCCCTAGGCTCAAATGCAGTCTCCTTTGTCTGGCCTTTAAAGCCCTGCACAAATTGGCTTTGGTCTACATTTCTAGGCTGATTACATAATATTCTTCTTCATGCCCTCTATGGTCTGGCTGACTTGGCCTATTTGCTGTTCCTAGTATATAAGATTCTATCTCCAGTCACCGTGCCTTTGCACAGGCTGTCCCCTGTGCCTGGAATGCCCTTCCTTCTTACCTCTATCTCTTACTACCCTTATTTTCTTCAGGTTCAACTTGGGGGAGGGGGATACTTTTTTTAACTACCTCCCCCCTTACTTTGTATATATTTTTTATCTCTCTACATGTCACACACACACTCAGTAAAATGTAAGTTTCTTGAGGACAGGAACAATGTTTAGTGTCATTAATGTTTTTGAAAATTTTTGGTAGGGGCAGCTAGATGGCTCCATGAATAGAGGACTGGCCCTGGAGTCAGGAGGACCTGAGTTCAAATCCAGCCTCAGCCACTTGACACACTTACTAGTTGTGTGACCTTGGGCAAGTCACTTAATCCCAATTGCCCTGCCCTCCCCCCAAAAAGTTTTTTATACGTTTTGTTTTTATATCAAATTCATTTTCAAAGATACCCCTGCCTGCCCACCCAACAAGCCTTCCTTTGTGACAAAGATAAGGAAAAAAAAAACGTGACTGTTTAATTCTGCCTTTGTGTCCTTGGAACTTGGTATACAGCGGGCGTGTAATGAGTGCTTGTTAAATGAATGCATGCATGGATGGATGGGTGGATGAATGAATGAATGGATGGATGACATTAATGAATGAGGCACCTAAGGAGAGTAGTGGATAAAGCAGTGGGCCTGGAGTCAGGAAGACCCAAGTTCAAATCCCGACCAAGACACTTACTAGCTGCAGAATCCTCATTCTTAGTTTCCATATCTGTGAAATGGGGACAATAATAGCACCCGCCTCACAGGGCAGTTGGGAAGGTAATACGGTGATGGGGCGATACACTTAAGGTTTTTTGCCAACCTGACAGCGCTGTAGAACTCTTAGCTATGGCTGTGAATGAATGGCCCTTTGACCCCCTGCCTCGAAGCTCCCGTGCTGAGGGTCCATCCATGACTTAGAAGCCGCCTCTTCTCTCCCCAGCTGTGGGAGGGAACAGTTCCCATGACAGGGCCAAGGGGAGGGGACAAACTAGATGGTTTTGCTTATTTTTTTTACAAGCATTTGTGATCTCTCCCTCCCACAAAATAAAATCCTCATGATAAATATACATGGCCCAGCAAAACAGATCTCTGCCTTGGCCAGATCTAAAAATGTCTGTCTCTTTCTGCATTCTAAATCCCTTACCTCTGGTGGGAGGTGGAGACCTGCTTCACCTTCCATTTTCTGCCTCCGTCAGAGTTCTTAAGTCTTTCCGGGTTGTATTTCCGTTATCACTGCATAGATTGTTCTCGTTTGGCTCGTCTCCTTCTGTGTCAGTTCATAAAGTTCTTCTCAATTTCCTTGGAAGCTGTCCAATCTATTATTTCTTATGACACAATAATATCCCATTTACATTTATAAACCAAAATTAGTTTAGCTATTCCCCAAGAGGTGGGCACCGCCTTCGTTTCCTTTTTTTTTTTGAAGGCAATTGGGGTTAAGTGACTTGCCCAAGGTCACAGGGCTAGTTTTTGTGACATGTGTCTGAGGTCAGATTTGAACTCGGGTCCTCCTGACTCCAGGGCCAGTGCTCTATTCACTGTGCCACCTAGCTTCCCCCCTAATTTTATTTATTTTAAAATATTTGTTTATTTAAAATAACAATAGCCTCATTAAATATAAACATAAGTAATGTATTCTTGTGAAAAATAACTATTCTTCGAAACAGAAAAAACCCTAGTGACATTAATGGCATTGTTTTTACATATTTTTAAAAATTAAGCAAGAGATATTTATTAAGGAATCAAATTTATTTTCTATTCAAATTTCACTTCTAATTTAAACTGTCTTAGTTTTGGTTGTGCAAAAATGTTTGCAGTTTATATCATTAGACTTGTCCGTTTTCTTTTCTCTGATCCTCTTTTTTACTTATTGGGTTTCAAACTCTTCCCCTAGTCCTAGATCTGATGGGTAATGTCTTTCTTGCTTCTCTAATTTGCTTATGATATCACCTTTTATTTCTAAGTCATGGGTCCATCTGGAATTTATTTTGGTATATGGTGTGAGATTTCTGTTGGTCTCCATCTAATTTATGCTCAACTGCTCTCAAGTTTTCTGAGTAACTCTCCAAAACACATAGATATTTGCTAACCCATTTGGTTCTTGCAAATATGTGAGGTCAGCATGGTGGGAATTAATATCCCATTTGACAGATGAAGAAACCAAGATTCAGCTGTGGGCAGGGGCTTGCTCCAAGCTATTGAATGACCAAATCAGGACTAGAACTCAAATCTGGAGCAGTTGGTGTCTGCTTCCCACACAGCAGACCTGTACCTGTCTTGACTTGGGAGTTAGGAGTGAGTGGCAGAATGAGGTAACCAAGCCCATGTTTGTTCTCAGGTGGACATTGAGCAGCTGGACCCACGAGGCCGGACTCCCCTGCATCTGGCTACCACGTTGGGGCATTTGGAGTGTGCCCGAGTGCTCCTGGCACACGGCGCAGACGTAGGCAGAGAGAACCGCAGTGGCTGGACAGGTGGGCTCCCTTCCTTTCCTCACATTTCCCTACGATGGTCACTGTCTTCCTACTCTCCACCCCTAGAAGCTAGGCCCTTTCCCAGGCCTGGCTGTTCTGCCTTGAAGTCCCCACCTTCTGGCCCAGACTGACCTTGTTCTGTTCCTATCTGAGTTGGAAGCACCATAGTGTGGTGGAAAGACCCTAACTCCAGAGTCAGAGGAACTGGGTTCATATCCTACCCCCATTCTTAATACCTATGAGACCTTGAAAAAATTGCTAACTCTCTCTGGGCCTCATTTCTTTATCTATAAAATGGTGGTGATTAGGGTCCAGACTGGGGGTTGGACTAGGCGGCTTCAGAGGTCCTTCCTGGCTCTGGACTTAGGACCCCTGGGACCTCCAGTGACCCCCCCATGCTTGCCCTTGTCCCAGTGCTCCAGGAGGCTGTGAGCACTCGAGATCTAGAATTGGTACAACTCGTGTTACGGTATCGGGATTACCAGCGGGCCGTGAAGAGGCTGGCAGGGGTGCCTGTGCTCTTGGAGAAACTCCGAAAGGTAACCCCACCCCCATCCTGCGCAGCCTTCCCCATCTGCTCCTCCAGCCTTCCCCAGTTCCAGCCATCCCTACTCTCCCTCAGCCTTCCCCTTTCCCTCTCCCCTCTTGCCACTACCCAATCCTACCTACACAAACCCAGCCGTCTCTTCCTCTCTTCTCTGGTCTAGGCCCAGGATTTCTACGTGGAAATGAAATGGGAATTCACCAGCTGGGGTGAGTCACACTGTCCAGGGCTGCTGGGTGGGGGGACCTTAGCACCTTGCCTACCCTTGATTCTGTCTGTTGGGGATAGGCCATCATCCCGAGGCCTTCTTCTGGCTCCTGGCAGCTAGGGCATCAAACCACAGGATCCTGGAGCTAGGGAACATGAAAAGGCCCTTCAGAATCATCTACGCCATCGCACTACTGTTAGAGTGGCATGAAATCACCCAGAGGGCAGAATCAACCTGCCCAGCTGGGGAGTAACAGAGCTGGACCCGTGCTCGGGTCTGACCCCCAAGTCCGTTGCTCACTCACAGAATCACAGATTAAGTGCCGGAGGGCCTCTCAGAGGGCGTCCAACTGAATCCCCTCATTTTATTTTGTTTCCTCCCTTTTAAAAAATTAACGAGCATTACTCTTTCTCTCTCCCCCTCCCCTAATAGAAGGAAGAGACCTAGGATTCCGGCAGCATAAGGAATGCCTTGGTGTAGATAGGGAAGATACAACATTTGTTCAGTAAATAATGAATGTCTACATGATGAATTCATTAAACTGAAAAAAGAAGAGCAAAAGCCTCATAACAGATGTGCATAGTCAAGAAAAATGAATTCCGATAGTGGCCGTGTCCAGACATGTATATCGTACTCTGCATCTTGTGTGCGTCACAAGCCGAAACCCCCTCGCTTTACCTGACCCCAGAGTTAGACGATGTCAGAACCGGGATTTGAACCCAGGTCCTAAGGCTCTGAATGGAATACTCTCTCCTCTGTAGCATTTTCCACTAGTTACAATCAGGTTGGGTTATAAGTGGTAGGTGGATTTGGGGGGATGTTCTTTCAGTATCTTTCTAACCTGTCCCTAATATTTCACTGCCCATGCACTTTGACTGGGGATGGATGGTTAGGGCTGTGTGGGACATGTTCATAGGAACCAGGATCTGCCTCCCACTGACTTCTGGGAAGAGCCCGTTGCCCCCTGGGCTGAGGAATAGTCGGGCAGGAGGGGAAATGTGGCCTGAAACTTCAGGCATCAGACCCCTGATGGGAAGACCTCCTCTCTCCAGTGCCCCTGGTGTCTAAGATCTGCCCCAGCGACACCTACAAGGTCTGGAAGAGTGGACAGAACCTTCGAGTGGACACCACGCTCCTCGGTTTTGACCACATGACGTGGCAGCGGGGAAATCGTAGCTTCGTCTTCAGGGGCCAAGGTCTGTCCTAGGACAGGACGGGAGGAGGAAGGGGATGGGCCAGGAAGGGCAAGAGATGGGGGAGAGCAGAGGGTCAAGTTCAGCCCCAGAATGACCAGCACTTTGCGTGGATCTGTGCTTAACACAATGTCTAACACACAGTAGGTTCTTATTCATAAGTGTTCATTGACTAACTGTCCCAGGTATGTAGCCCATCCCCTGGGATGGGTACCCGTCCCAAGGACTTTCTTAGCAATAGAATGTAAGCTACTTGAGGGCAAGCTGATTCATTTTTGTCTGGTTCTCCAGTATGAATGGGGGCAGAGTAGGTGCTTAATAGATGTTCACTGAATGAATGAATGAATGCATGCATGAAAGAAATTAATTCATAATGCCTGGGTGTTAGATGGGGATGGAATGGTATAGAGGGGCATGGTCTGTGTCCCCTCCCGTATCCCAAAGGCTCTAGGGGAAGACCCTGGGGAGGGAGGACCCCAGGTCACTGCCTTCCTCTCCTCAATCTGGTGTTCTGTATGTTCTGTCCTCTGGGGCAGACACGAGCGCAGTGGTGATGGAGATTGACCACGACCGGCGAGTGGTCTACACAGAAACCCTGGCGCTGGCTGCCCATGACCGTGATGTACTGTTGGCCGCGGTCCAGCCTACGGAAGAGCAGGTGCTCAGCCGCCTGACTGCGCCCGTTGTCACCACTCAGCTGGACACCAAGAATATTTCCTTTGAGAGGTGGGGAGGCGGGAAGGGGAGGGGAATGGGAAGGGGATCATCAGGATTCCAGTGTGCAGGGGGCTCGAGCCAGTCTCTACACCCCTCTGTTTCTCCAGAAATAAGACGGGCATCTTGGGCTGGCGCAGTGAGAAGACTGAAATGGTGAATGGATATGAGGCCAAGGTGAGGGGCACATGGGGGGATGGGCACAGAAGGGGCAAGAGAGGGACTTCCTTGAGGGCAGAGACTGTCTTTTGCCTCTTGTATCCCCAGTGCCTTCCTGGCACAGTGCTTGGCACATAGCAGGCATTTAATAAATGTTTATTGAATTGAATGAATGAAGGATGGGGAACCCTCATGATCTAATGGAAAAGGCACTAGGTAGGAAGGCGTCAGGGACCTGGACACTTCTTCATCTGTCACTGACCGACTACGAGACCTTGAGCAAATCACTTCACTATTCTTGGACTCAGTTTCCTCATTTATAAAGTGGGTATAATAGCTCATAGAGCTGATTTGAGAACTTGAAGGGGCCTTAGGGAATGTCTAGTCTAACCCCGTTGGAGGACCTGAGGCCCAGAGACATCAGAGATTTTCCAAGGTCAGGCAGGTAGTAAGTGATGTGGCTGAGCCCTGACTCTAAATCTCACCCCTTTCTCAGGGCTGCTTGTGCCACCCACCTTGCTGCACTTTGGAGATGCTGCTCCTGTACTCACACATGTGAAGGTTCATTACTTAGACACTCATTTATTCATTCAACAAAATTAAGCATTTATCATGTTTGTACCAGGGAGTTGCTCACTTACACGAAATCACAGGTGCATTGTGCTAAGCCCAATGACAAGAGAAGGTCCCTGCCTTCCAGGAATTTAGAGTCTAATTGAAGTTGCTGATGACCTCGTGAAGGCAGGGGACTGGACCATATGACCTCTCCAGGTCCGTTCTAGCCCTACAACAAGGCCACTTGTTTCCTTCAGGAAGTGGGTAGAAGGCCCACCCGGAGAGAGTAGGTGGGGAGAAGTGGGTGGGAAGCCCACTTTGTAGGTTAGGGAGAGTGGGGAGAAGGATCAGGGAGTAGGAGAATCTGCTTCCGAGCCTCCATTCTGACTTCTGCCAGGTATACGGTGCGTCCAATGTGGAGCTCATCACCCGAACACGGACTGAGCATTTATCAGAACAACACAAAGGCAAGATTAAAGGTAAGCGTGGGAGGCCTAGGTGGGGCCTGGGTGAGGTGGCCAGGACCCTCACTGCTCCCTCTGGTGGTGTCTGATAGCATCCCAGCAAGGGGTCACTGCAGTCCAGTGGAAAAGGTCCTGAATGAGGGAGTCAGGAGAGACTGGGTCCAGTCTCAGCCTTGCCACTCACTAACAAAATGACCTCAGTTATCCTGTCTGGAACAGGGAATATAATAGTGAGCATCCTAGTACGGTCAACCAGTCAACAAGCATTTATTATCTGCTTACTGTATGCCAGACTAAGCACTGTGGATACAAAGAAACGGAAGAAAACAGTCCCTGCCCTCAAGGAGCTTACAGTCTAATGGGAAAGATGACTTGTAAATCACTAGTCACGTATAAGTCACAACAAAAGAAACTGGGCAATTGAGAGCGGTAGCTGGGGCAGGGAGAGTGTCCTGGGGAAAAAAGAAGAGGGGATTCGAGCTGAAGCTTAAAGGACACCAGGGAACCCCAGAGGGGTCTGTCACTTGTTAGGCAACTCTCTTCCACCCTAGCTGTCAGTTTCCTGCCTCATCTGTAACATGGGTATAATAATCCCTGTACTACCTGCACACTAGGACTTTGTCAGCCATTGAAGGGGATTATGAAATGCTTTGCAATCTTAAAGTGCTAAAGGGATATCAGGTTTAAAAAATTTTTTCCATCAAAGTCCTCCCCATTATCATGGCTGTACAAGGGATCTTGGGGTCTATGGACTTTTTTTTTTAAATTGGTAACTATAATCTGGTATAATTGGTTTTCTTTGTAATCCTAGGTATTTTATTCTATGCATTTAAGAATCTTGTTCTAAGGAGGGGTCTACAAGTTTTACCAGACTGCCAAAGGGGCATGTGACACAATAGGAAGTCAGTAACTCCTAGTTTGGAATGTTGTGCTACTGGAGGGCAAGCTTGGGCAGATTCTTGTAGATGGGAATAGCTTCTGGTGATGCCTTGGCCATGGCCAGGATTTTGTGCCCCCAGACCAAGAACCAGGCCCCCAAAGAAGGGCTAGAGACACTCCTCAGCAGACAGGCATCAGGCTGTTCTCAGAGACCATCTACTCAAGTCATAGAAGGGTCACCCTTCCTCTGCCCTCTGCCCTCCCTGCCGAATTCTCCCCACAACCCAACACTTGAGCTGGAGTTGAAATTTTAAAATATTTTCTGTTGTCCTTATGCCACAGGGATGTTGTGAGAATCAGATGCTATCATAGCATCTTAGGGCTAGAATTAGAGGAGTGGCTGGGTGGTGCAGTGAATAGAGCACCAGCCCTGGAGTCAGGAGGACCTGAATTCAAATCTGGCCTCAGACACTTGACATTTCCTACCTATGTGACTTTGGGCAAGTCACTTAACCCCGATTGCCCTGCCTTCCCCCTTCTTTTTCCAGAAAACAGTCCTACATTACAAATAACACTTTTTTAGCAAAGAGAAGGAAAAATGAGCCTAAATCATTGATATATCGGAAAAGTTTAAAAACATCCAGCGTGTGACATTTGTGAACCTCTGCCTCTGGGTGGGGTGGAAGCTTCTCATGACTGTTTCAATTTATAGACAAGCAGTCTGAAGCCTAGAGGAGTGAGACGGCTTACCTAAGGTTAGTCCAGGTAGAACCTGGGATTCAAACTGCTAGACGCTGGAGTAGGGAATTCTAATAATTCTAGTAAGTCACTTGACATATGTGAATGATATATGATGGCTCCATCAAAAACTCGGCTCCACAGCCTCTTTGTCACACAGAAATGTTCTTCAGTGACATAAAAAGATCTTTGGAGTGAATGAGTGTAAAAATTCTTACTGTGTTGAGGAAAAACAGAGACTCAGAGCTGTTAGCTTCAATATGGAGGTCACATAGAACTAGTGAATGAAGGCAGGGACTAAAGATCTAAAAAATAAAAAAAAATCACCTTTCTTAACCTCAGTCTCCCTATCTGTAAAATGAAGGTAAATGGACAAGGGACCATCGAGGTTCTGTTTAGCTCTAGACCCATGAGCCTATGATTCTAAGTCACTTTCATCTCCTCAGGCCTCAGATGTCTCATCTGTAGAAAGGGAATATTGGACAAGGTGTCCTTCCAGCTCTCAGTCTATGATTCTGATTATCCTGAATCAGAAGATCAATAGGAAAAACAACTTTAGAGCAATGAACACCTTTGCAGTATGTAAGTCAATGCACACTTTTAGTACAATGAAATGCATGACAACAGGTTTGAAATGATCTGAACAAATTCTGTATGGTGTTAATGAAACACAGTGCCTACCACCCTAAGACAGAGAAAGAGGTAGATGTCTTTGTCCAAAAAGAGGAGGAGATTGCTCAAAATTCTCAGATTGCATGCTAATCCAGTTAAAACTCAAAGAAATACTTCTGAACTGTGACCAATATTGGGTTACCTTTGGATGGAGCTTCTAATGGCTAACATCTAAGTATGGAACTAAAAGACCGTCCATGGGTGACAGCCATATAAACTCAACCAAAAATACTATCCAAAAGGAAGTAATGGATTTTTTTTCAGAAAGAGATTATAATGATTATATTGAATTCAGGCATTACCTCCAAAAATTACAGACAGGTAAAGAATTTAGCTGGATAGATAGATTTTGTAGATTTGCAGATTTTGCAAGGAAATGGTAGTATATATGGAATGCATAGATACTATCAACTCATAAGAATTCAACATGTGCAGCATTTGGGGGTGTAACTATTTGAACAAATAGACTGTCCTGAAACTATAGGGCCACCTCAGATAGAACCATTGCCCTTGGTCACTGGGGCACAATACTGCCCCATAGAAATTTAGGCCCTGGTTTTACAAATGACCAAGAAAGTTGAGCAAATTATAAATGCCTGCATTTCAAATGTGAATCCCCAAATATTCTCGAGTCAAATAAGTTATATTGGAACCAGACAACTACCTCAGATAAGACCATTGCCCACAGTCATCTAGACACAATACTGACTTATAAAAATTCAGGACTGACATTTTCAATAGCCATCATCTTGCTGAATACTCATGATCTCCAAATTACGTGGAATGAAAATCTCTTGAAATAGACATCACAAAAGTGCTCAGAATTAGTGGAAACATAAAGTATACATTGACCCCATCCTATCTACTACTGGAATTGTCCTGAGGATGCTTTCAATGAACATCTACGGAAGATGAAGGAATTGTCCTGAGGATGCTTTCAGTGAACATCTATGGAGGATGGAGGAATTGTCTTGAGGATGCTTTCAGTGAACATCTATGGAGGATGAAGGAATTGTCCTGAGGATGCTTTCCATGAACATCTACGGAAGATGAAGGAATTGTCCT
>CM053593.1:363609842-363691355 GCA_028646575.1 Pseudocheirus occidentalis
GATGAAGGAATTGTCCTGAGGATGCTTTCAGTGAACATCTATGGAGGATGGAGGAATTATCCTGAGGATGCTTTCAGTGAACATGTATGGAGGATGAAGGAACTGTCCTGAGGATGCTTTCCATGAACCTAAGGAAGATGAAGGAAGGAAATGGGCATTTATTAAGTGGCGACTATGAGCTGGGCATTGTACAAATATACCTCATTGATCCCTAAAACAGTTCTCAGGGAAAACAGAAGAGAAAGGTTTAATGACTTCCTAACCTTTTTCTTTAGTTACAGGAAATTATGATTTTCTTCACCTGCACAATAGACTGACAGGAGACTTTATGAACTCCCCCCCCAAAAAATGAGAATCATAGTGACAGACGAAATGTACGTAGTGCTTTGAGGTTTTTGAAGAGCATTACTGTTACCCCGTTTGATCACAACAACCCTGTGATGCAGACTGTTATTACCCCTGCCTTACAGATGAGGAAATTGAGGCTTTTGCTGTGGTTGCCCTAAGTGAATTGCCCAGGGTCACATAGCTAGTATGTGTCTGAGGCAGGATTAGAACCTAAATCTTTTTGACTCTCGTGTTCAGTATTCTATCCACTGTATGTTGCTGCCCCCAAGACAAATGCATTATACCCATCAGTTGTTAATGTCACTATTTATGGTCAACAATCATTAAAAATGATGATGGCAGTTTTTTGATTCTCTTAGTGCTGGGGAAGTGGAAGGTGGCTTTTTTTGGCTCTCCACTGACCATTTGGCAGCCCAAGGACTCCCTGCTCAGCTCCTAGGCCTGCCTTGCCCAGTGTGGGATGGAACCACGGCACAGCACAGTTGAAAGGGACCTTGGCAGCCCTTCTGCTTTCTGCCTTGGGCATAATTCTGGTCCTGGTCTCAGCTTTCCTGCCGTGGACCTTGTAGGACTTGGGTGCCAAGGGGAATAGGTAGGAACAGGTGGTACCTGCCTGTGTGATGAGACCTCTGTCTCTTGCAGGAAGCAAGACCCCACTGCAGTCCTTCCTGGGCATCGCTGAGCAGCACGGGGGGCCCAATAATGGGGTGAGTGCCATATTGGGGAGGCGCATGCCTGGAAGTGACCGTGTGACGTTGACCATGTGAGTGTGAAAGCAGGGCAGAAGGGAAGTATTGGGGAGACTTTCTGTTGTAGGTCTCCCCTCTTCCCCCGACAGCCTGCTGAGATCCTCCTCTTTCCCTCCCCTCAACTCCAGAACTCCTGGATATCTACAGGCTATGTCAGCCTGACAGTGTCTGGAGAGCAGGAGAGGCAGGGACTGATTTTTGTCTTTCTTTGTATCCTGGTACTTAGCACAGTGCCTGGTACTGGTAAGACCTTAAAAAACACTTGTTGATTGATTGATTATACATTGGGTGAGGCTCAGAGATCTAGCCCACGAAGGTGCTTAGCCCAGCTTGAGGATCATAGCAGGTGGAGGTGGGATTTTTGTTGGATGCACCAATCCATCCTCCGTGGAGCCTTCCAACTGATATTCCTAAAATAGGTCTGATCACACCACTCCTTTGCTTAGGAAACTCCCTGCTGCCTCTAGGATAAAATACCGAAGCTATGGCTTTTAACACCTTCCACAAGCTTACCTTATACTCCTTCCCCCCCCCCCCCCACCGGAGCCCTGTGCCCTGGCTTTATTGGCCTATGCTGTGGGTGGTCTGAGTGTACTCTGCCTTATACAGGCTGCCCCTCTTCCATCACCTTCCCTCCCCCCACCTCTGCTCCTTCCTATAGGCTGTGGCCTATGCCTGGCATTCCCTCTCTCCTAAACTCCCCATCGCGGAACCCCTAACTCCCTTCAAACTCAAGCCCCATCTTCTACCAGAAATCACTCCTGATTCCCCTGGTTGTCAGCACCATTTCCTCCACAAATTATTTATTTTATATTTGTGTTTCTGCTCTTCTATCTTTTGCCTCTGTGCCCCCTCCCCCCATAGGACATAAGCTCCTTGAGGGCTGGGACTATTTCATTGTGGTCTTCTCATACCGTAATAAAAAAAAAGTGCCTTGAAATGGAGGCAGCACTGACTCTGGCATCAGAGATCGGAGTTCAGATTCTGCCTTTGACACTTATATGTGTGATCTTGGGAAGGTCAGTTCAATTCCTTGGGCCTCAGTTTCTTCATCAGTAAAATGAGGGGGCTGGACTAGATGTCCTGTGAGGTTCTTTCAGTATTGGCACCAGGATCCTTGGATCCTACATACATGCTGTTTGAATTGGAATAAATTGAACTGATTTCCTGGCACAGACCCTGATCACTCAGACGCTGAGCCATGCCAATCCCACCGCCATCACGGCAGAGGAATATTTCAACCCCAGCTTCGAACTTGGTAACCGGGACATGGGGCGGCCCATGGAGCTCACCACCAAGACCCAGAAGTGAGGACACCTTGATTTCCAGGCTCAGAGCGTGGCAGGAGACAGGGGGGGTGGCTCCTTGACAAGGGCCGTGGGGCAGGGGTTGGGGGAAGGTGGAGGATAGGTTGAGGGGGTGACCCTTTCTTCCCTAAGATCTCCATCCCCCACCTCACCTTGGGGGTCTGGCACCCTAGGTTCAAAGCCAAGCTATGGCTATGTGAGGAGCACCCACTGTCCCTGTGTGAGCAGGTGGCTCCCATCATTGACCTCATGGCCATCAGCAATGCCCTCTTTGCCAAGCTCCGAGACTTCATCACCTTGCGCCTGCCTCCTGGTTTTCCTGTCAAGATTGGTGAGTGTGCCTCCCTTCTTTCCCCTGCCAACTTGTCCATTCAGTTCTGTCCCCCTGCCCCAGCCTGAGATTAAGGAGTGTGGGGAGTGCTGAGCACAAAACACTGCTTCCATACCTTGGGTCATCTTGATATGGCTCTCTCTCCTCCCTCCATCATTCCTTCCTCTCACCCCACCTCTGTCTTCCCCTTGTCTCTTCTATTCTTTTTTTCTGTCTCTTTGTCTCTCTCTGACTCTCTCCCTACTTCTGTTTCCCCCTTTTCTCCACTCTTTCTCCCCATCTCTGTCTCTGTCTTCCTTACCCCTTCTCTTTTCTCTCCTCTCTTCCTTTCTATTTCTCTGTCTCTCCCCCCCTTCCCCCTTTCTTTGTTGCTCCCTTTTCACTCCTGTCTTTCTCTCTGTCTCAGTCTCTGTCTTTCTGTTTCTGTCTCCCTCCCTTCTCTCTCTGTCTCCATTTGTTTTCCCCCTCTCCCCTTTTTCTGTCTCTCTCCCTCCTCTTCTCCTCCTCTTCTTTCTTCTTCCTTTTTCACCTTAGGTAAGTCCCTTTTCCTCTCAATTTTCTCCTCTCCATAATGGGGGTTGTAAATGACCTACATAGTCCCTTCCATCTTATCTTTTGAGCCAGTGGAATCAGAAGCCTAGGAATTCATAAGTTCCTTGAGGGCAGGGGCTCTTTGGATCTTTGCCTTGTCTTCCTCATTACCAAACAGTATCTGGTATAAAGTAGGTACTATGTAAGTGCTCCCTAAGGGAATGCCTTTCTATCCAGTGCCAGACCAAGGCTGTGGGATTGCACTGGTCAGACTGGGGGGTGAGGGGGAGTGATGGCAGGGGAAGCATGTATCAGTAGGAGACATGAGAGGTGGGGAGGACGTTCTCAGTGGCTGTTCTCCCCCTTCCCTCTGCTCCCCAGAAATCCCCATCTTCCACATCCTTAATGCCCGAATCACCTTCGGGAACCTCAATGGCTGTGATGAACCCGTGACTTCTGTCCGAGGCAGCCCCAGTAGTGAAGCTCCATCCCCTAGCAGTGACAACTCCAGCATCAGTAGCTCCAGTTCCATGAGTGAGACACCTTCTCTTCTCCCTGACCCCACCCTATACTCCCTATTTCCCACCATAGCAGTTTAGGGAACCCTGGTCTTCACTGCCCAAAGCCCTGGAGATGCCTGATGTGGTTCTGGTGGGGGTGTGTGGATATGAGGGAAGCTGAGTCCCAGAAGGAACCCCTCGCCAGTAGGGCTTCCCAGGGTGGGATATTCAGATGAGTACAGGCTGATGTCTGGAACTAGGTTCAAATCCTAACTCTAATGTTGGATAGTTCTCTCTCTTTGGGCCTTTCTCCTCTTCCATAAAATGAGGGGTGGAGCTAGATGATGCCTAAGATCCTGCCCTAGGAATCCTGGTCCTTCTTCCACTCATGTGTGTCTCTCTCCCCACCACCTGATCTGGCCCCTGCCTAGCATCATGCCGAGGCTGTGAGATCGCACCCTCCCTGTTCGAGGCGCCCCGGGGGTACAGTGTCCTGGGCAGCCAGAGGGAGCCAGGCCGAGAAGAAGAGGACGATTTGCTGCAGTTTGCAATCCAGCAGAGCCTGTTAGAGGCAGGCAGTGAATATGACCAGGTGTGCCCAGCTGGCAGTGCCCACTTCTGGCTCAGCCTCTTCCTGGGCCTGGGGTGGAGGCAGGGCACTCTATGGGACCACACCATCCATCAGCTGAGACCCAGGGATTGAGTGGGTCAGTCCTTCCCCAGTCCTTGCCCTCTTCCTCCTACCACCGCTCATCCACCCCCCCAGGGGGAAAGCCCAGAAGGCCTTATGCTGGGGATGGGAAAGGAGTAGTGTTTTTTCTGGGGGGTCGGGTGATTTCAGGGTCAGGTTAACATGCCCGGTGCCCCCTCTCCCAGGTCACCATCTGGGAAGCGCTGACCAATAGCAAGCCTGGCACCCACCCCATGTCCCAGGAAGGCCGAAGGCCAGACAGGTCAGTGACAGAGGGACAGAGGGCACCAGGTGGGGCCAAGTGGGAGTTTGGGGGTTTCAGCCAAAGCCCTGGGTGGCCCCAAGGTAGGGGAGAGGGATTGGGGATTTCTCTCCCAGACCCTCCAGGGTGCCTGACTCTCTGCCCACAGTGAGCAGGGCAAAGGGCTTAGAGCCCCAGGGCACCCCCCTCCCCATACCCTAGGCAGGCTGTGCTCCATTGAAGCCCAGGTGCTGGGGGAGGAGGGTCCCCCTTCCCAAGGCTTTTGGTGGAAATACCTTTTCAGGTTGGGGCAGCTTCTCAAAAGCAGGCCACACAAATCCCCCAAGTCTAGGCAAAGGTCAGAATGTCCCTTGACCAATGTAGTGTAAGGGAAAGAGTTCTGGATCGGATTCCAGTCCGAGGACCTGGGTTCAAATTCTCCTTTTCCTGCTTCCCAGCTACTGGACTTTGGGCAAATCACTTCCTCTCTCCAGGCTTCAGCTTCCTCAAATGTAAAAAAATCAGGGAGCTGGACTAGCTGGTCTGTGAGGCCCCATCTAGCTTTACCTCTAAACCTCCCAGGGCCTCAGTTTCCTCCTCTGTAAAATGGGCGGGTTGGCTCAAGCTGCTTCTGAAGTTCCTAGCAGTGACCTAGTGGGATCTCTGGCCTCCCCCATGGAAAGAGCCGAAAGAGCAGGACCAGTTGGAATGTGTCACCATTCTCCTCTCCCCACAGGCCCCCCCAGCACACTCCCCAGCGGCAGCCCGGCCCCCCGGCCCCCCCAGCCTCCGCCCCCAGCCCTGGCGGTCCCGGCCACGTCTTCCCTAGCTACGATGAGCAGCTTCGTCTGGCCATGGAGCTGTCGGCCCAGGAACAGGAGGAGGCTGAACGGCGGGAGCGCCAGGAGGAAGAAGAATTCAAAAGGATCCTTCAGTTGTCGCTGACTGAGCAGTAGCCCCTGTGGCCCCCCTCCCCTTCCCCTCTCCACTCCCCAGGCAGGGCCCTCCTTCTCCAGCCTCATGGGGACCTATCCGCAGGGTGCTACGGCTGGGATGCCCGCTGTGGGTCAGATCCCAGGACAAGCCCTCTCCACTGGCTCGGTGGAGGGCGGGGCCCGACGTGACTGAAGGGGAGGGGAAGGACATTCCCCCCATTTCCATCCCATTCCCTACTCAGATTGAGCCACTGGGAGAAAGGGGAATGGGAGGGGTTCCGAACCGAGCCTCTGGTAGTGCCGCATGAGCACTGGAGTCAAAAATTGGGGACCGTGGGTAGGGTGACCAGAATTCCGAGGTGGTGACTGGGGCGTGGGATGGCCGAGGGGAGGTGCTGGGGTGGGGCCAGAGCAGAAGGGCCTCGAGAGCACCTGGCGGGGTCGGGGAGACTCTTTGGCCCCGGGGCAGTGTGGCTCTGATCGTTCCTCGCTGGCTGTACCCTGCCCTATCCCTCCCCCAGCCACCGACCCCCGAGCAGCTTCTCCCCCAGTTCTTCCCTAGGTGGGCAGGGTGAGCCTCTCATTGACCCACTTCTACTCGTGATTCAAGTACCCTTCCCAGAGCAGCTCTGGGGGACAGCTCGGACCCTAGATGGGTGGAGGGATGGGTGAGCAGGAGGCTGGCTGAGCCCTGGCCCCTTTGCCCCAGTAGTGACTCCTTGCCTGCTTACTCTGCCCTGGGGAAATGTTCTCAGACCCCTTTCCGTATCTGGCCCAACCCCCTGGGGGGGGAGGGGTGCTCAGCTCCGACCCGTGTGCTCCACCCCAACACAAACCAGCACCTCGGAGGGGCCTGGCCCCCCTCAACCCCTCCCTGAGTCAAGTGCACTTAGCTGGGCCTGGGCGCCTTGGGCGCTGCAGCCAGCTCCCCCTTCCCCACCCCTCCTGGTTCTCAGGGTGGCCCTGTCCTCTCCCAGGTGGCGCGGCACAACGCTGGAACCCATGCCTGGGGGGACAGCTCTGCCCCTCCATCATGGGCTGCAAGAGCAGGGAGGAGGGTAAAGTGTCACCCCCACCGTACGTGGTGCCCCCTCCTCAGTGCCGGGGAGGGCCCAGGCTGCCCTCTGGTGTTTCAGAAGATCGGCGGAGGGGGCATACTGGGCATAGGGACTCCAGGAGCCCAGATCGTGAGATCTGAGGTTGAGATGGTAGCGGTGGAGGTTTGGTGTGTGAGGGGGTCACACCCAATTCTCCTCATGCCCCCTGGCACCACATGCCCCCTCCCCAGCCCCCATCCCCACCAGCTGCTGCTATCCCACCCCACCCGTGCTGAGGGTGCAACCACAGAAACCTTCCACCCAATGGTGCTAACTCCTCCCTGCTCTCCCCTTCCCTACCCAGCCCCAAGAAGCACAGACCCCCGGGCAAGGGTCCCGATGCACACAACCCCCGCCCTCCCCCCCAATCCCCAAAGGACTGGCTCACACTGTGAGAAGGGTCTGCCCAGCCAGACAACTCCAAATACACACGCGCGCGCGCGCACACACACACACACACACACACACACACGACAAAAAAAGCAACAAGATTGAACCCTCCTGTCCCACCCACCTCTCCCTGTCATTCCCCCACCCTGGGCCAGGGACACTCCAGCAGAAGAGACACAAATAAAACAAAACAAACAAAGAGGCTTTAAAACTGGCATTTCTCCTGAGACTGATTTTATTGGGAAAAGCCCATGGGGAGGCGGGGGAGGAGGCTGGGCGCTCTCCCCGAATGTGCGGGCGTTGCATTGTCGGAGGTCTGGCCTCACTCTTTTCCAAGGAGGGAGAGAGAGGGGGCCGTTCTTGGGAGGCACATTAGAAGACCTCCGGTCCAACCACCCCAACGCGGCAGTAAGCCCCAGGTATGGCGCTGGTGGCGTGGCAGGTGGTCTTCCAGTCCACCATGAGGAGTCCACTATTCCCCCCGGGAATCCTGGGACAGGATTGATTATGTTGAACCATTTAAAAAATGCTTTGCCATATCTCCCTCCAGCTGGTCCCTTCCAGGGCTCAGAAGAATAAAGCTGTATTCTTCCGTGTGAAAGCCTTTAGGAGCTTTAAAGACAAATAAATGTCTTTCCTCCCCTTCCAAGCCTCTTCTTCTGGCCATATGTTTTGTTCCCTCGAGGGGACCTTCTATCCCATGATTTCGAATGCTCTCACTTCTCTGGTGTGGTTTCAGCTTGTCCTCCCTAAAAGCCAGAACCCAGAACCGGGCAGGATGCCCCAGATGTGGAATGAGGAGAGAAGCAAGCTGCGGACGCAGCATCCCATTTCATAGGCTCCAGGGCTTGATGAGAAGGATCGGTGGCGCCAGCTCCTTCTGCATCCCTCCGTAAGGAGATGCAGCCGCTGTGGGCAAAGGGTCAAGGGTCCCCTGACCCTGGGGTGCTCACTGGGATGTAAATTTCATCCTTTTCAGCCAGACATCTGACCTTCAGACCCAGGCCGGCCAGAACCCTCTGTTTGGCTCAGTCTTGGTCCACAGACAAACATATACACGCTAGACTCAGGCTGAGTATTTAATAAAATATTTACTTTTTCCATCCTCCACAATTTCCTTGTTAAACAGCAGAGCCCATGATGGGGGCAGAGACAGACAGGGGCAGGGGAGTGGATGGAGAATCTGCTCCATTCTAAACCATACCTTCACACCTGGCCTAGTGTGAAGAGAGGGGGCGAGGAGGGGCATGGGGCAGCCTTCACATACCAGGATAGGAGCCCATGTGCTATGGGGGAGATGGGTGGTGATCTGAGATGGAGGAGGGGAATGGCACCTGACCATGGATGAGGGACCTGGGAGGTCTCTTCAGGCTTCCATCCTTCCCGTGGGGTTTTCTCCACCTGGTCATCTCGGAGAGAACTCCCCCACCCCTTTTCCCCCTTCAGTGATGAAGTAGAAAGTCTCTGCCTTCTTTAATCTCCTACACTACTGATGGAACCAAGCCCCTGCCTCTAGAGCCCAGCTAATGGGAAACCTCTCCCTCCCCAGGTCTCCTCTAACCCCTGTAGTGGCTGGAGAGAGAAATGGAAGGGAAGGAAAAAATCAGGGCAGGAGGAGCCATTCCCCACTAACCACCGCACTCCCCAAACATGCCCTGATCTCTCCCCTACCCTCCCCTGCCTACCATGAGGGTTTGCCTAAAAATTCTACTCTCAACTCTACTGGCTTCCACAATCCTTCCTCAGTTCACACCCCAAGTTTCCTCTAAAAGAATGTAAGCTCTTTGAGAACAGGGATATTTTCTTTTTTGTCTTTTCTTCCTGGCACACAGTAGGAGCTTATTAAATGCTTTTAGACTGATTGGTAACAATATCACTAAACCCCACCCCTCAGGGAGTATATAAAGTGTTGCCTTCCTATATGGCCCTTCTCTGCACTAGCAACATTGGGGATGAATGTCCCGTTGAGAAGGGCTGAGCTCCTCTCAGAGGTTTACCCCCAAGGAAAAGGCCACAATTCATACCTCACTTCCCATTTGAAAGTGGGGGAAAGCATTCTACTCTTCTTTATCCTCCCCTCTGTGGGGTGGAGTCCCCTGGACTGGTTCATGGCCACCTCAACCCTATCTCAGTCTCTCCCTCCCAACCTGGGGTTAGAGGAACAGAGGTGGGAGCAGGAGATAGGGACTGGGGAGGGGGCAAGTCTAATCAGCACCATCGACAAATTCACAAAGCATGTTCTCCAAGGCTGTGATTCGTTCTTCCTGAGCCTGGACCCTCTCCCGGAGGGACTTAATCTCCTCAAGCAATGTCTCCAGGGTCTGCTGCTGCTGCTGCTGCTGCTGCTGAGGAGAAGGTGAGAAGGATATGGGGTGTCAGAAAGATCTCTGCTCCCAGCTGAGGTGAGGGTCCAGGAAGGAAGTGATATGGGGGATCATGAATGTGAGAACTGACAAGAAAGTACCCCAAGTGGCTCTTAGGATCCGAGATCTCCACCTGGAAGGGACCTGAGAGATCCTCTACTCCAACCTAGACCTAGTCCCCACCCCAACCCCTTTTGTAGAGGAAGACCCTGAGAGCCAGAGAGGTAGCTGGTGAAGTGTTAGAAGTGGGATTTAAATGAAGGAGGATCGTGATTTAGGTCAGAAGCAGGATTTGACCCAGGGCCTTTGATACCGAAACTAGTGTTCTTACTACTGCCCCACACTGCCTCCTGAGATATCCAGGCTAACTGCCTTAATAGAGAGGGAACTGAGGTTCAGCCAGGGGAAGCTCAGGGAGAGGATGCAGAAGTCAGGGTCCCATAGGCATAGGACCAAGCTCACCGAGAAGGAGGTATCACTGGCAGACTGGCTTCGACGAGGCCCAGTAGGAGGCCGGACATCCAGGATGTTGCGCTTGGTGACCCGAAGTTCTCTGCTCTTGGGGGGAATGTAGCCATCCCGAAGGGAGATCAGCACAGGATCTGCATCCTGGCCCGATAACCACTCATCTGCCTCCAGGGCCGGCTCAGGGCCTGGCGTGTCAGGGTACAGGTCATCCTGGAACAGGTCTGACTACACAGGATGGGGGAGGGATGTGGAACGGGGGAGGTAAGCCTCCTGAATCTGACCATGCCAAGGGGGGATTCTTCACCCCAAGGCTTTTCTGCTCTGCAGCATGGGCCACTCTCTTCAGTGCCCTGCAACCCTAGGCAATGTCTTCCTGAGTTATAGTACTACGGACAAGGATGGGTACTGGGCATCTGATTTTGGTGACAGAGGGCACTCCCAGACAAGGAATTCCCTCCACCATGCATGTTGCCACCTTTCTCTACAATGAGTGTTTGAACCATGCCCAGGGTGACAAGAGGTTAAGTGCCTTATGTAGGATTACACAGTCACCCACAGGCATCAGAAGTGGGGCTCAGACCCTGGTTTTATGGGCTTCAAGGCCTCTAAGGAGCTGTCCACAAGGCACTCACTCCCCCTATTAATCCTAATCAGAACAGCACCACATATTGTCTTAGATTGGGGGTGCTTCCCCCTTTTTTGTCATGGACCCCTCAGAAAGCCTGCTGAAGCTCTCAGAATCATGGGTTAAAAAACAGCTTTCTGAAAATCCATAAGTAAAGGAAATGGCCTATTTCAATGAGATGCTAGTGAAAAATAAAGATGCAGGCTTTTTGGTCCCATTCAAATTCATAGCAACCCCTTGAATCTCTCCCAAGGAATCCAAAGATCCTCATCTCAAAGAGTTACTTCAGGCTCTGAGAGCTTCTCCCAAAGTGATGTAATATTTACATCATACATCACAAACATTTACAGAGCATTTCTTCCCAACTATCCTGTGAAATAAGCAGCTTGAATACTTTTATTTCAGGTGAGGAAACAAGACTCAGGCAAATTTCAGAATCCCCCCTCCAGTCCAAGGGAACCCCCAGATCCCTCACCTTTCGGGGTACAGTCATGATGATGGGCTCACACTTCCTTTCATGCAGCTTGTAGAATCTGGAGGATGGGGAAGGGTGAGGTCTCATCAACTCTAGAGAGCCTTCCCCCCCCACATCCCCAGCTCCCCTTCTTCCATCTCAGCTTCAGCATGGAGTTCCTTCCCCCACCTCCCAGAGGAGAGAGAAAGCCATTCCCCAGGAAAGGATCACTCTCCCCATAGAATCTCAACACCTCGAGAGCAGGGATTGTCTCATTTTTGTGTCTTCATATCGACAGCCCCTAGGGCAGTGCTTGAAGCAGTAGCTACTTCATACATGTTTGCTGATTGATCCGATTGGATCACTTATTTAGAATAGGGAGTGACCTAAATCCAATACCTCACCCCCAATTTTACAGAAGAAGAATCCAAGGTCCAGGGAGCTCAGGGAATCAGAACTTTAGAACTGGAAGGAACCTTGGGGACCAGCTAGTTCTAGTCCTTCATTTTACAAAAGAGGAAGCTGAGGCCCCAGGATGTCATATCACTTGTCCAAGGTCACTCAGGTAGGATTTGAATTCAGGTCCTTTGAGTTCACATCTAAGACTTCACTGTACCATGTTTGTGTCTGTGCATGGGCATGCACGTGTGTGTGTGCGTGCGTGTGTGTGTGTGTGTGACTGGGGTTCTCAGGCTGGACATCCTGTGGGTGGGGAGGGAGAAGGGAAGGGCTGACCTGGCAATTTCACACTTGCTGACATCCAGGCCCCTCTTGGGCATGAAGCCCATGCCTCGTTGGGGCTCCTTGCTGCTGAAGGTGTTCAGGTAGTGGACAAAGGGGGGCTCGTCGGTGATCTCAAAGTACCGGATACTGCTGTCCCCCTGCAAAGCCCACCTCAGATCAGGGACTGGCCTCTTCCCTCCGGGCTGCCCCCTCCCCAGGAGCATGACCATTTCACTGCCTAGAAGTCCCATTCTTTACCTGCTGGCCTGCAAGGTCTCAGGTCTCAGCCCTCCCTCATCAGCCCCAGCCTTACATTTTGTCAAGGTCCAGGGAAATAGGATAACTGGCCCAAGATTAAGCATGTAGCAAATAGCAGGGTCGGAACCCAAACTCAAATCTTTGGGGTCCAAATCCCCTACTCTCTCCCACACTATGGTGCTCTCCCACACTATGGGCTTAAGGGAAGTACTTTGTCCCCTTTGGAGGACTGGGGGGGGAGGGGAAGATTCATAAGATCCTGGAGGGAATCTGGTCATAGGGTCCCAGGATCCTGTGTCCAGAGATGGAGGGGCAGTGAATCTAACCTATTTTATGAAGGAAGAAACCAAGACATGGAGATGGGGAGTAAGCAGTGAGCCCTAACCCAAGCCCACACAGCCACTAAATCTTCCCCATCCCTCTCCCCTTCCTCCAATAGGATGCAAGCTCCTGGGGGCAGGTCTTGCTAGGTTTTTACTTTGCATCTTCAGGGTCCAGCACATTGCCAGTTCATTGACTGAGGACTGATGTCATGACAGCCCAGGCTGCCCCTTCCTACCTCCCCCCAGTGCCCGTTTCCTCACCCAGCAGCTGCTCACCTTGCCACAGAGGTAAATGATGCTGGAATCGGGGTCATAGAAGGGAAGCAGGACCCCGTTGCTGGTGTCCATCTCCTGGAGAGCCATGGGCTCCTCAAAGTTGTTCTGGGTAGAGCACAGGGGTTGTGACCATCCCCGCCCTACCCCCTTGACCACCTGCCCATGCTCTGGCATCCACACCCGTGCCCCCTAGGAGTGGGTGGGCATCTCAGCTGCAAGGCTTTCAGCAACCACCAGAGGTCAGCACAGAATACCCTTCTCAGCACCCACACACAGCTCACCCTCACACCCCCAATCTTCTGGCCCGAGCATGCTGGCTAATTGATAGGAGCTACAGCTGGAAGGCTCCATTTCACAGATGAGAAACCTGAGGCCCAGCAAAAGGAAAGGCCCTGCCCAAGCTTGGGCAGGAGGGTGAAGCTGGGATTCATCAGCTCCCCACTCTGTCCCCTCTCCGTAGTTCCCAGAAGAGAGCTGTAGGATGCAGGGAATGATCCCTGGGCAAGGGTGTCCACCTTCCTGAACTCCCTCCTCCCACCAGCACTCAGCATTGCACCCCCCACATCCCCCACCCCTCCATGCAGACAGCATCACGCCATCCCCTGGGGACTTGGCATCACCAGGCAGGTGGAGCCTGAAGGAGGGCTGAGCTGCACAGAGCCCTCACAGGACCTGGGGGTTGAGGTTGGGGGCAGGGGGAATCAAGAGGGGGGCAGCTCCCATCATCCCCTCCCTGAGAGTACGTGAAGACAGGGCCAAACCTGAGCTGGAGCCAGTCAGAGGCAGAGCTGAGGAGACCTCAAAGGCCATCTAGTCCAATTCTCTGATTTTACAGAGGGAAAACTGAGGCGCAGAGAGGCTAAGTAACTTATGGGATCATTGTTTTATGACTAGAAAAGACTTCAGAGGTCACTGAGTGGTGAAGTCAGGATTTGAACCCAGATCCTTTGACTCTGAATCCAGCAGGGATCTAGGTATGTGTATCTGGGGCCCCCAGAGCCCCAGGAGGGGGAGGTGTGCCTGCCCACCCAAGATGCCCAGTCCCTGGGGCACACACCCCATGCCACCAGCTGCGTTACCGGGTCCCACAGGCCCAGCTCACGCTGGCTCATGCGGGTAAATCCCGTGGTGAAGATGTGACCTTGGCGTGTGAAGACGGCCCGCATGGGCCTCATCCCTTCATGGGCAGCAAACCTTTCCTGGGGGAGGGGAGCAAAATGGGGGTGGGAGCAGGGAAGGGGGAAGGAGACAGGAGCACAGTGTTATCCAGCTTACCACCCTGGAGGGGAGGGAGGACCCCGAGGTCTTGGAAAGACAGAGGGGTTGGGGAGGAGAGTCCCCAGCAGCAAGTCCTAATTCCAGCAGACTCCACGTGTTCCCCCAGCAGCAGGTCCCTCTGGCAGGAGATCACTCAGGATCCTCCTGAATAGCAGATTCAGAGGGGGGCCTTTTGGCCCAACGCCCCTCCTGCTCATGTGAGGGCACAGGCTGGGCTCCCCCTGCCTTGGCACTGTCCTTTCTGCCCTGCTATCTCCCAATATGGTCCCCCAGGTTACCCCTGAGGCCAGGGTGGCATGGTTCCAGGGGCCAGAGATAGCAAACCTCTCCTCCTCATCCTACCAGATCCCACAGTGCAAGCTGCCGCTCACTCATCCTGCTGAAGCCGGTGCTAAGCAGCTTCCCGTCGGCGGTGAAGATGGCCCGCATCGGGCGGGCACCCTCGTGAGGCCGGGTTCGCTCCTGCTCGCAGGGTTAGGGGGTTAGAGCAACCCGCCTTCCCTGCCTCCCTCTCACCCCCCAATATCTACATCTACCCCAGACACGCGCACACACACACACACACACACACATCCCCAGGCACACAGGCCTGACTGAGGACCCCAGTTATGGAAACACATTCACATGATGAAGTATGAAGACACGTCCCATCAAAACATAGCACATGCCACACCATGCCACACATGTGTGCATGGACAAACAGGTAAGCACACTGATGATAAGGATTAGTGCAGGAGGCCAGTGACCCAGGCACCTCTCAGGAGGCAAAGCAGGCTGGAGCTGGGGCAGGAATTCATTAATGTGTTTATGCACCACTGTACGCCCATGATCTCGTTAGATCCTCATAACAGTCCTGTGAGGTGGGCACTACACAGATTATCACTCATTTTACAGATGAGGAAACTGAGTCTCAGAGTACTTAAGTGACTGGTCCACAACGACACAAAGGCAGGATTTGAACCCAGCTCTCTCCTGACTCTAGCTGCCCTGTCCCTAATTATCTCACTGCCAAAGGCCTTGGGGCAGAAGGAACTGAGCACCAAAGCAACAGCCTCAATTCCTACGACTGATGGGAACCAGGTTTGGGAGTGATGGAGCCAAGAAGGGAGGCTGTACCCACCTTCACCAGAGCAGAGCTCTGAGCATGCCTTGATGGCCCTTTCCCACCCCTTGGAAAGGCCGGGAGGTTGTCAGGTCAGAGAGGGGGGCTCTCCTGGGCTGCTGGCCTCACTTGGATGCTGGTGGTAGGATGAAGTTTCCCACTCCCCCTCACCCCCCCCCAACCTCCCAAAGAGCTAAATCCCTGCTTCCCTTGGCCCAGCATCTAACCTAGAATCCCCTATTAGGGTATGAAGCAGAGGAAGGGAAAGGGGGAGGAGATGGAATAGTTAGGAGAAGGCTGTGGGTCAGGGGCTGGGTGCCAAGTGGGCCAGCAGAAACCTGGGGGTCAGGGGTTAGATGCCAGGTAGCTCAGAAGGCCAGGGATTGGCTGCTAGGAAACAGAAGGCTTAGGCTCTAGCTCCTAAGGACCATAGAGGACCAGAGGGTCAGGGACCTGGGCACTGGAGAGGCTAAAGAACTATCGGTCAGAAGACTGGGTACAGGGTTGGGAGGGCAGAGGGCTGGAGAGTCGGGGGCTGTGTTAGAGGCACAGGCAGAATGGGTTTTAGGGGTCTCAGGGAGATAGAAGGTTAGGGGGCTCTGTGCCAGGGGTAGAGGGATTGGGCACAAGAAGGATTCTAGGGCTGGGTGATCAGGGCATCAGAGGGTGAGAGGATCAGGGAGCCTCAGGGCTGGGGACTAGTGGGGGCAGGTGCCGGGAACTTCTAACACTTCTAGAATGTTTCAAGGTCTCATCTGGCCCTCACAGCTTCTCTTCCTGTGCAGAGCATTGGAACACAGTCATCTCCCCAACTTTACAGATGAGGAAAGAGAGGCTCAGAATGGTGATTTTTTTAAGGGAATACAACCACTGGGGTGTAGGGCCAAGATTGGGGCTCCCAGGTCTTTTGGACTCTAGGTCCAGAGGTCTTTCTCATATATGGGCATCTCAGGCATGGGGTATGGGCAGGGGAGGGAGCTAGGTGTTAGGGTGGTAAGGAGCTTGCAGTCAGCTAGATGGAGAGACAGGGGTCTGAGAAATTGGGGTCTAGGGAAACAGAAGGTTGAGAAGGTCAGAGGAATGAGGGGGTCAGTGTGGCAAAGTAGGAATCTGAGGGTGGGCATTGTGTGAGTCAGAGAGCTGAGTTAAGGGGCTGAGTGCCAGTGGAGCAGAGGGCTGGACAGAATCAAACGCCTAAAGGCAAGTGGGTTTGAGGTTCTGGGTACTGGAGAAAGGAAGGATTGTGTGCTAGAGGATAAGTGGAGGGTCAGGGAGCTGACTCTGAGGGAGTCAGAGGGCTCCGTGCCAAGGTGCTGGGGGTCGGAATGCTGAGGGCTGGGGCTATCAGAAGCCTTGGGACTGACTGTTGGAAAAGGCAGGGGTCAGAGATCAGAGCTGGGGTGACAGAAGAGTCAGGGGGCTGGGACATGAAGGATTGGGGGTGTTAGAGATCTGGGGTGCTGAAGAGATCAGAGGAGTATTAGAGAAGGTTGGGGGTCAGAATCTGAAGGCCATGCTTCTGGAGGGAATCAGAGGCTGGAGAGCTGAGTACTATAGGAGAAGAGGTTGGGTGTCAGGGTGTTGGGGGCAGAGGGATTGTGTGCCAGGGATCATGGGGCTAGGAGGTCAAAGTATTGCCTTCCAGGGGGTCAGTACCTGGGGAGGTGGGTGAGAAGGGTGGGGTTCAGGGGGCCAGAGGGTCCTAGAGCAGGGGATGGTCTCACTCACCGCCACCACCTGGCCCTTCCGGGGGTCGATGACTCGCAGGGTCTTGTCCTTGCAGGTAGTACTGAGCAGGCTTCCGTTGGTGTTCCAGCAGACGCTGTGGATGACGTCAGGGTGCATGTCATCCAGGCTTATCAACATCTCCCCTGTTCCCACATTCCAGATGATGATAACATTGTCTCCTCCTGCCCAAGAAGAGCCACAGCGGTCACTGACACAGGGCTGTGGGAGTGGCAGGATTAGTAGGCACCATGTCAAAGGGAGATGGCTACCTGGCTTTCTGGGGCACAAACATCCGGGACTCTTTCCTCCCCACCTCCTTAGGCCCTCATGTGTACTTATTTCTATAACCGGGGTCCTCAGTGCACCGTTGGAGGACTGTGCCAAGGCAGGGGCAGTGGGGCTCGGGCTTTGGTTCCCATGTGATCATACCTGCGCTGAGCAGGACGTTCCGGGCTGTGGGGTGCCAGGAGAGGATGCCCACACGTTTGGAGTGGCCTTCCAGTGTGACGATGGGCTCTGTGATGTTCCGGACTGGTGTGTAGTCTGGGATCTGCCATACCTGGAGAGAGAATGAGAAGACAGCATCAGCCCAATGAGCCCCCCAATAGTTCCTGGGCACAGAAGGGTCAAAGGATCAGAGGATCATGGGCTGGAAGATCCCCTGTAAGTTCAGCCCCCTCACTTCCCAAGTCACATAGCTAAGAACTGCTTAATAACAAAATCAATTCTGTAGAACCCAAATTGAGTAACAAGATAGGCAACATCTATACAGCTCTTTTCGGGGTAAAGTATTTTATGCACATTGTCTCCTGTGTTCCTCATAGCATCCTTGGGAGGCAGACACCAGTGTTAGCCCATTTTGCAGATGAGGACATTAACTCTTGAGTCACACAGCTCATGTCTGAGGCAGGATTTGATTTTTTTTTTTTTGCTTTTTGGAGAGGAAAAGGCAGGGGAATTGGGGTTAAATGACTTGCCCAAGGTCACACAGCTAGCAAGGGTTAAGTGTCTGAAGCTGGATTTGAACTCAGGTCCTCCCAACTCTAAGGCTGGTGCTCTATTCACTGCACCAACCAGCTGTACCCGAGGCAGGATTTGAACCCCCTCTTTCCTCTGTGGTACCAGGCTGCTGTGATTTGAACCCAGCTCCAATGACTTCACTCCCTCCCCCATCCCTTTCTGTTGCACAAATAGAAGACCAGGTACCTCAACTCCCCAGCAGGGCAGAAGACCTGGGGAGCTGGACCATTCATGGCTCGGTGGGGCTGTTTACCTCCCAGTTCTGTCCCTTTTGATTCTCAGCCCAGCAGGAGATAGACAGAATTCTGGCTAAGAGCCCTCTGGCTAAGAGTGGCAGCCAGGAGTGGGGCAAGAACCGCTTAGATCCCAGTGGGGGCAGGTGCCTTTCCCTGAGTCACCTCCCTTCCAACTCTTCCGCTTGGCTCCAGTTCCCCGGGGCTCTGTCTCCCCCTGGCAATCCTTCCCCACCCCCACCCCATGGCTGTGGATATAATTAGTGCTGACTGGTGCACCCTGGGAGGAAGAGAGCTCCAGCCCCGACACAAGGTAATAGGGCTCAAAATAGCTCCTGAGCCTTGTTGGGGGCTCGTGGACCCAGCACCTCCTGTGCCTCCCCTGCCTGAGATGTCACACCCACCTCCATCCCACCCTGTGTTCCCACGGTTGTCTGGGGTGAGACAGGGGCACTGCCCCCATACCATGATAGTGGTGTCCTCAGAGGCACTGGCGATGACGCTGTCATTGTGGGGACACCAGTCTATGTCCAGCACGGGCGCTGTGTGTCCATTGACTGTAGGGTGGTTCTTGTCCACACGTCCTGTCTGCAGAGGCCAAAGAACCAACTGGGAGATAGACCGTACTCACCTCCTTTCCATTCTTTGGGAGTCCCACTGCAGGAACAGCTCAAGGGCCACCTTCTCGAAAAGGACTCTCCTGATGCCCCAGTGGCCAGGGCCCCTCTTCCCTCTGACAAGACTCGTATTCATTTTCTATAACTTTCTGTCTGCTTAGAAACGTAGAGACGGCCGTCTAGAAGTAAGTGTCTTGAGGGCAGGGGCTGCCCTTTGTTTGTACATCCCCAGCACTTAGCACACAGTATTTGGCACAGAGTAGTGACCTAACAAATGCCTCTTGACTGATTAATAAGATTAGACAGTATCTATTTTGGATCTTCCTCTCCCCTCCCTCCTTTAGGAAACTGACTCCCAGAATTCCATAGGGCTTCTCCTTCCTCCATCTCACCTTCAGAGATGGGATTTTCAGGTCATGACTGGCTTCCCTTCCTCAGTTTCCCCTAACTCCCTTTCTGTGCTTCACCTCCCTCCCTCAGGGATCCCATCCTGGTTGGGGGTGAAGGACCCTTTCCATCACAGAAAAAAAGTAGGAAAAAAAAAGAAATTACAGTCAGACGGAAGGTTAGAGCTGTGAGGGACATTTAAAAACCATCTTGTCTGATTTTATGGAGCAGAAGGAGGATGCTGAGTTGTCTTGTCTGAGTCACACAACTAATTGAGAAGAGCTTGAAGGGTTTCAAAATGCTTTCCACATATTAAATCATTTGTTTCTCAAAATAATTCTGGGTTGTTGGTATTATTAGGTGCATCTTATAGATGGGGAGACTGAGGCTGAGACGGGTCAGGGTTAGACAACTAATGTAGGTAGGATTTGGACTGTCTTTTTGACTCCAAGTCTCTGTCTATAGAGTCACCTAGTAAATGCCAGCCAGGGTTAGAACTCGTGTCTCTTTATGGACATGTTTTCTAACATCCAGGCACTAAAGCCTAGGTGATTCGGGGGGAGTGAGGAGCGTTCTGGAGCTCCATTGAGAGAAGTGGCCAGGCTCTAGAAGCCCCTTAAAGGGATCATAGAATAGAATTTGGGGCTTGAGGGGATCTTAGAGACCACTGAGTTCAACTCCCCCTGTTTAACATGAGAGAAACTGAGGCAGGCCCAAAGTCACACAATATAGTTAATTATTGGCAAAGTTGGAACTCGAACCCAGGGGCCTTTGACCCCAACCCAGTATCCTGTCCACTGTATACCAGTTATTTGACTTCCAAGACACAAGAATTTGGGTAGGGGTCCTATGCCTGGCCTCAGTTTTGGAGGGCGGTGACTCAACCAAGGAGGAGGAAGGGGAGGGCACAGGTGTCCTGTGGGTGTTAGGAAGGAGCAGAGGGAGGCAGCTGTCTTGCTTGGGCAGTACATTGGTGTGGGGGGGTGAGGGGGAGGAGAAGGGACAAGAGACATGCTGTGTGCTGCCCAATGAAACCTGAGCTCTGGCCGTGGGCAGCGAGTGAGTCCATTGTCCACATGTGAGTCAGTGTTTATTGTAAGGTCTCTGCCTCCCCCCAACAACGGCACTCCTCTTCCCCTGTCTCCCCTAAGTTGACAGGGCTGGCATCCCAGTCAAGGGCATGCCCTTGGGGAGCTGAATCTCCACACAGCAGGGTGGGGCTAGGACTGGACACAGCCATTCCCCAAGGCCCAGGGGTTACTTAGAGAAAGCAGAATCCTGACTGCAGGGAAGTGATTTTCCTTTCACACAAAGGAGAAAGTGATGAGGGCTTCTCTGAGCAGAGAGACCCTACCACTTAGCCCTAGGGTACAAGAGATGCTGTGCTTTGGGCTTAAGACCTTGGCAGGTGAGGAGGGATTTGAGATTCCAGTTCTGGTCATCATTAGAGGTTGCCTTCTCACCTTCTGACTATGAAGGAGCTAGAGGCACTTCTGTACCTCCCCCTCCACCTGTACCCCTAGGATGATAATTCCCTGTTGTCCTCTGCTGGGTGATATGCAGCACAGCTTTAGGTTCCTACTAGTCCCCTGACAAACAGCTTCCCCAGCCTCACTGGTTGCTCTGTGTTATACTTCATGGCACAATCAGCTAGGAAAAGGAAACTCCCCTCAAAGGTCCTCCACTGGTGCCAGGGTCCAGTACACCCATAGTCTCAGGGCCTGGTATGCCCATGGTGCCAGGGCTCAGTATGCCAATCATGCCAGGGTTCAGTATGCCCATGGTTTCAGGGCCTGGTATACCCATGGTCTCAGGGCCCAGTATGCCTGTGGTCCCAGGGTCCAGTACATCCATGGTGCCAGGGTCCAGTACACTCATGGTCTCAGGGCCCAGCACACCCACAGTCTCAGGACTCAGTATGCCCATGGTCCCAGGGCCCAGTGTGCCCATGGTCTTGCCTCTTTCTGTTGAATCCCTCAGGAAGGACAGGAAGACTATAGACAGTTCATCTTCAGAACAGGCTGTCTTCTTCCTGCTTCCTAGAGTTGCCTGAGAGAGTGTGATTCTGAGGGGAAAAGCTTCCTAAGGTTCTGACTCCCGGAGCTGTTAAGGAGCCCTTAACCCCTCTACATTCCATGTGCTTCCCTTCAGCCCCTGAGATCCCAGGATGACTGGGTTGGGGGAGTTACCCAAAGAGCTGGATTTTGTTTGGTTTCAAACCCACCCCTTGAAATGAATGCTATGGAGAGCAAAGTTTCTTATTCCCTCTGGGGCTTGGAGGGATGAAGGACCAGGAGAAGGAAGGCAGTGTTCTACCCTGGACCTGCCTAAGTAAAGAGAGTAGTGAGGCATCTTAGGCAGAACAGGGAACCAACCAAGCCATCTGATGGAACATAGTTCTATGTTCTAGAGCCAGAGTTCTGGAAAGAACCAGTCCTGGAACTAGGAAAGCTCAGGTCTTAGTACCTGCCTCTGCTGATAGCTGGCTGTGTGATCCTGGACAAGTCACTTAACCTCTGTGCCCAAGGCAGGAGCAGGTACCAATCTTCCCTAAGAGTTCCTGATACCAATGAAATCCAGTCTCTCTCCTAGCACTGGGGTCACTACCTAATGTCACACAGGCAGTGGCCGAGCTGGGATTCACACTCTAGTCTAACTCTAAATGGAGAGCTCCTTCTACCACATCCTTCCTTTCCCTTTGGGGGTGGGGGAGGGGAGGGAAGCTTCTAGGGGACAAAGCAGTCGCTAGTAGTCTGGTCCGATCCAAACGGAGATATCCTGGCTCCAGAGCCAGGACGTCCCCATCTATCCCCGGTCTATTCCCTTCCCCCGTTCCCCCACCCCCACCAGCTTGGACCCCCTCACCTTAGCTAAGGGCAGCACGATGAAGGCTCCGCCCCCTCCAGACTCTACGATGATGGCCAGAAATTTGGGGTTGACCGCGCAGAAGGAGCTATCCCATGTGACCTTGGACACTCGGATGTCCTCGTAGGTCTGTTCAGCTTTCCCGGCCTGGCCAAACACGTGCCGGAACTTGCTTTGCCGGACGACTCGCCGGCTCATGGCAGAGAAGGGTGTGGGAGGTGGGCTTGGGAGAGAAGATGGGGGGTGGGCCTTAGCGCCTGGAGAGGTACCCGGCTCCCCCTTCCTCTACCCTCCCGATGCTCGGTGGATCTGTCGTGGGTCTGGGGGAGTGGAGGAAGAGGCAAAATCGTGAAAGGAATTACTGAGAAGGCAGGAAAATAGAGCAGAGGGGCGGAGGATGGGCACAAGGACAGTGGCTAGGGACTCACACTGTGAGGGGAGGGGCAGGTGGCCAAGGGGCTTTAAGGCTGGAAGGGGATCTCAGAGCTTAAAGAGGAAGGAACTGGAGTCCAGAGAATCAATCACTAATCCAAACTGGGGCCTTTATTAGTGGGAGCAAGGGTGTCTGGGCTCCAGTCCCATTAATAGGGGACTCTTCCATGCCTCAGTTTCCCCTCAGTGATGTATTCAGGAAGCTGTCTGACTATGTGAAGGGGAAGGGTCGGGAACTCCCTGGAAAGGTGTTCAATCTCCCAGGGTGCAACCTCCCATGTCTGATTTCCTTTCCTCCCCCCCCCCATCTTCCTTTCCCAAGTCCCAGGGTGGTTGTACATGGAAGGCCACACACCCCACTGATTCAGATGGCCTGAGGAGAGAGGGAAGAGGCACTAGGTCCCGTTCCAGCCATTGGCTTACGGCTCAAGCCTGAAGGTGAGGTTCAGAGCTGCTTGCTGCCTGAGGATCTGCCTTCTCTAATTCCCTCAGGTTCGTCTGCCTCATCTTGGAAGATACGGGCCTGTCCTTTTCCTATACAACAGGATGTTATTTCTGATACCTAACCAAAATCCTACCTGCTTCACTGTTAGCTAAGCTCTTCTTGTTCTCTCAAGGAAATGGGGAGTGAGTGTGGAATAGGAATCATGACTCTTCTGCAGCACAGTGTGGATAGTGGGAAGAGATGCCTAGTCAGTCCAAGGCTCTCATTTTACAGGTGAGGATTATAACTCCTAGATAAGGGACAAGTGACTTTGGGATTAGGTCACAAAGATCTGAATCTGGAGCCAGTCTTCTTTTTCCTGTTCCTTCCTTCTTCTTTCCTGTGTCTTCCTGCCCTTCCAAATTCTTCTTTCTCCCATACTAAACATACCAGCTCTTAAAAGTTACTCACTAGTGGTGTGACCTTGGGCAAGTCACTTAACTTTGTTGCACCTCAGTTTCATTTCAGTTGTAGAATGAGAGGGTTGGCCTGGATGGGCTCTGACGCTCAAGTACAGGTCTGATTCTATGAGCCTATGATTGTCTGCCTTCTCTTAGGAACCTCATCTATATTTCTTCTTCATTCCTCCCCTGGCTCCTTCCAAACTCCTGAATCCTCCCTCAGGAGGAATAATCTCTCCTGGTGTTTCCCAACCCCCCAACTGTACTCTTTCTTAGGATCACAGGAATCGTCTTGATCAACCCCTTTCTTTTACATTTGAGGAAACTGAGGCCCAGGGATGCCCAAGGTCATATAAGGTGTTAAGGTAGGCAACAGAGGCGGATTACCATCTCAGGGACTTTGACTCTAGAGCCAGGTTTGTCTCTGCTCTCCCCTGCTACCATCTTTCTTGGGTCCAATCCTGCTGCACTCCTCGCACAAGCTGCCTTCCCTCTGAGCCTCAGGCCTCACTTAACTCCGACTCTTTCTATCAAGTACCTCCAGGCTACTGATAAAGGGACAGAGAACTGCGGGTGGGGGTGGGTTTCTTGTCTTCTGGGATCTAGAGCCTCCCCTCAACCCAGATTTGAGGGAGGGAGAGCAGGGAAAAGAAGCCATCCACCTATCTGCCATTCCCTCCAGGGACACCCACAGATGGCCCAAGTAGGGACTCCGTGCTCTGGAGTTACCCAGCTCCTGATCCTCAGGCTTGTCTCCCACCTGCCCCGGCTCCTCGTGCTGGCGGGATGGGGTGGGGTCCTGCGGGCCTAGGGCCTGGGCCACTGTCCTAATATAGTCACGGGCTCCCCTCTTTTCCATTCCGGCGGGTCCTGTGACCCAAGCTACTGGGGCGATGGGGTGGGGGAAGGGATTCTGGGGGCTAAAGAATATTGCGGGGAGCGCAGGGGTTGGCACAGACAACATCCCCGGTCCTGGTTCCCTGTAGTGATTGGGAGCGGGGCTGAGGTACCTGGTGTAGCGCCGGCAGCGGGGCCAGGGAGGGAAGGGTGTGGGTTGCCGGGCCGGGAGGTCGGGGTGTTGGGGGTGGGGGTCCCCTCGCTGCTGCGGCTCTTCTGCAGACGGAATTTGGCCAGAGCAGCGGACTCAAGGCTCAGGGCGTCCGGACGGTGGTACTCGGGCGGAGGCTCGCCTCCGGCACGGGCTCAGAGGGGTCCAGGCTCCGGCGCCCCCTCGCTCTCTCCCCAGCCGGGCAGGGCTCCTTCTCTGCAGAGTCAGCTGCCGCTGCCATCAACCTGTGAGGGCGGAGCCGGGGCTCCAGATCGGGGCGGGGCAGGGCAGGGAGGGGCGGGGCCGGGCACCTCTCCCTCTGCTCTTAGCCCAAATCTTAGTTCGCTCGGCAAACCTTGATCTGTCCGAGGGTTCCCGGCGGGAAAGCAGGGCTCCCCTCTTGCTCCCAACTAGCTCAACTTTTTCCTTGAGCAGAAAGGGAAACGGAGGAACTAGCTTGTCCAGGCCTTCTACCTTCCCCAGTCGTGTGGGACTCCTCGATAAGAGAGGGCGAGGAGCCCCGGGTGGGTATCTGATATGAGCTAGGGGAGCCCGCACAGCGCCCCAGGGGCCGCCCCCATTGCTGGTCTGGTGGCAGGGGCAGACTGAGATCAAGGGCATCCGCTGCCGCCGCATTCCAGACACAATTGCGCTCCCGATTTAGCTCTTCGGGGCGGGACTGGGGCAGGAAGGAGGAACATCTAGTGGCTGGGGGAGGGGGAGGGGAAGGGGGATGCTGCAGTGAGGGCGGGGCTCTTCCTAAAGGCTAGAGAAAGCATTCACCCTAACCCCTCCTCGAACTCGCCTCTGTCTCAATCCTCATCCCACCACGATGGAGAGGTGTCAGAGCTTCCCTGCGGTCTCTGGCCGCTCTCCAGCTCTGTAGATACCTTACTCTTCAGCTCTTCCCGGTGCCCCACAGCGGAGGCTGGTAGAGAGCCTGGGTAAGGCAAGGTGGGGGGGGGGAAGGCTCCAGTACTAGGGCTGTGGATTTTAAGGGGCCCCTAGAAGAGGCAGTTGAAGAGAAAACAGGTCCCATGTGATTTTACATCATTCTGGATGTCTATGTTTCCCACAGGACCTCAGGCTTTGGGAACAGTACCTGGGGAACAAGTACCTGGGCGTAGGCTTTATGGGGCGGGGGTGAAGTTTCTCTTCCCGGCACAGTATTAAGACACCGGCAATAGGTCAAGTGGGCCCTCAGAGCGAATCCTAGCGGGCCTTTGTAGGTTCCCCCGAGTTCCCAGCGCTGGCCGCGGTACTTAACTAGGCAATTAACTGCTGAACGAAGGGGAAAAGAAAAACCTCCAACCTCGAACCAATCTCCCTTTATTTTTTTTTTTTTTGTAATTAAGGAAGATAAAGGGGAGTTTAAAGGGCAGACACCAAAACTAGGGGTCATTGGTTAGATTATTTTGGAGGGGAGATGGAGTGTCTAATGACGCCTCCAGTGCTGGGGAAGCCTTCAGGGGGTTCAGAAGATGCGTGGATCCATCTGCAGCCCTTGGGTAAAGGAACAGAAAGCTTTGCTTCATTTGCTGCGTTAGAATAAGGAATCTTAATAAGGTCTGTGAACTTGGTAATTGTATTTTAACATAACCGGTTCCCTTGATAATCCTGTGTATTTTGTTTTATGCATTTAAAACCATGATTCTAAGAAAGGCTCCATAAGCTTCTGCTTGCCTGCTAGAGGGGCCCAGACACACAAAAGGACCCCTGGGCTAGAGTGTTCTCTACAATTCTTTCCAACTCCGAATTCTGTGATCCTGTGAATGTACATCTCTCTCCTAGGGCCTATAGAAAATAAAATTCACTGGTCTGTTAGTCGGAATTTGCTGTCTGCCTGTCTTTCCAAAGTGGATTGTAAACCCCTGGAGGGCTGATTGTTTCTCTTAGAGTACACTGTGTGGAGGAAACCCTTTCTAAGGGTAGAGACCAGAGCAAAAGGCACATGCTTGATGCCCAGTTATCTACTGCAGCTCTTTTCTTCCCTGCTTATGAGAAGGGATAGTGTGCTATGATCACACCTGTGTGTCCTAAAGCTTGAGGTCCTGTGGGAACCTTCAGACCTAGAAGTGAAAGCACATAGGGCCAGTCTTTCTCCCATTCCTCTGCCTCTTGCTCTAAATGGGACCCCAGCTTGCTCCTGCCATGCTCCAGGATCATTACAGCCCTGCTCAGCCCTGTAGAGTTCCTTGTTTATTCCTTCAGTCATGTCCAACTCTTTGTGACCCCATGGACCACAACACACTAGGCCCTCCTATCCTCCACTATCTCCTGAAGTCTGTCCAAGCTCATGAAATCCTTGTGGTTGGCCAGAATCAGAGCAGTGATTATAGATCTACCCCCACAAACCTCCATCATCTTGTTTTTTCTGACCCTAATGCAGAGATGAACTAAGTGGAGAGTAGATGGGTGGGAGAGGAGTTTCTTTTCTATAATTAAAGATATTCAAAGAAGGTAATTTAGGGGAGAAAGGACTGGCTGACCAACTGCTCTGAGAGGCAGGAATGGCAGAGGGTGGTGGTGGGGAGTGAAGGGAGCAACAGAGTTGGAGTCAGACAATGAGTTTAATTTCCAGCAGCCTGAGGCAAAGTGCTTTTTCTCTCTGATTCTGTTTCATCTGCAAAACGAGATCCTCAACCTTTTTATGTGCATCCTGGATGCCTCTGGCAGTTTGGTGACAATGGAGTCTTTCGCCAATCATGTTTTTAAATAATTAAAGGAAATGGTAAATTCCAGCTAGAGGCTAATAAAAAGAAAGATGTCATTTGTTTTCCAAGCTCATAGAACCCCTCAGCTCCATGCATTGACCCCAGGTTAAGAGCCCTTGAAACACATAGCCCCTTCCAACTCTAAATTCAAAAGTCAGAAAAACTATTTAGCTGTTCTCCCTTGGAGATTCAATCTGTAGCCAACTACTACATTACTGTACACATTGCTCTGGTGCTCCTTAGCAGTGTATACAGCTTGCTTCCTTTTCCTTTTTTTTTTTTTTTTAATTTAAAGAGCCAGGTGCTCCATTCCAGAAAGAGGGTCTGGGGCTGTCTCCAGCTTCACCCTTGTGCAGGAGTGGAGCTGTCCAGGCACAAGAGAAATGAATCAGTTCCTGGGCCCAAAGAGGCAGGAACAAACCAGCCTTGCCAGGTGGTCCAGCTCCAGCTCCTCCACCCATCCAGCTGCAAAGGCCCTGTATACACACTGCAGGACTCTGCACTGGGTAGGCAGAGCCAAGACAGGGAAAACCAATCAGGGCTGAGCAAGAGCCCAACCCAGAGACTCCATCCTCTTTTTATTCCTGCCTGCAGAGGCAGCTTGGACCTGGTCAGCACTGGGGAGGCATACTCATGTTATCTTTCTTTTGTTTAAAACTACTCAGGCAGCAGGGATGTGGGTCATCTTCTCTTGGCTAGAAAGCTGAGGCTGAGCTCATGAAGGCTGGCCAGGAGGTCTCAGGAAGACACCTGGGGATTTTCTGGGGATACTTGACTTTACCAGCTCCCCAAATGATAAGACCCCCCTGCCCCCAGGGATGGAGGTACATCTCTCAGGCCACTGTGGCATGTGTCCAGTTGGTACCTCCTATTTCCTGCCTAAGGCATAGCTTCTATCAGGCAATGGAAATGATTTGGAAAAAACTGGTCAGCTTCCATTTCCTTGAAAAGCAGGTAATCATCCTACCCCAACCTGTCATTTTTGCTGTGAACTTAGTAATGAGTAAGATCTATAACGTGCTTTATTAAGGTTTCCCATGTGTTATTTATTTGTTCTTCACATTCTCTCAAGCTACATGCTTCAGGTGGTATCACTCTGTGATGGACAGAAGAAGGGATTCTGGGCAATGGGCTCTTCATTTCCCACCTGCCACATTGCTTTTGGACATCTCCAACATGCCTTCCCTTCCAGGAAACTCAGCACTATGCTGTGAGATTGAATCTGCCCAGTCCTCACATTCACCCCTCTGAGAGGAAGGCAAGGCCATGGGCTGTGGGCTTTGGTACCTTTTCCTCCCCCCTTCCCACCAGCCACCTGCTTTTAGCTTCTCTGATACTCTCCACCCTGCCCCCGCCCCCGCCTTTTCAGTATTCTTTTGTGTGTGGTCATCTCCTGATTAGACTGTAAGCTCCTTGAGGTCAGGGACTCTTCATTTTGATTGCACTTAGCACAAAGCCTGGCATACATCAGGGACTTAGAAACACGTGGCTGACCGAGGTGGTCTGCCTGGTCACACAAACCAGTAAACAGAAGAATGGGGATTTCAGACCAGCTCTCCTGACTCTGAGTCCAGCTTTCTTTTCATCACATCTTGCTGCCAATGGTACCCACACGATGTTCAGTAATATGTGAGGCAGAAAGCTGGAGAGGACAGATGATGTGGGTCTGGCTCTCTGTCCTCAGAAGTCACATCCCCTGGTCTGCATCAACACCTCCCAGTGTCCTCTTCGCAGAGGGAGCTGGGAAACCTTTGCTTCTTGGGCAACCGCATCTTATTTCTTTGTGGGACATCGTGGGATCAAGGTTCCCAAAGGGACTGTGACTCAAAGGCGGCCATTCACTCCATGGATACAGGTTGTCTTTTGTCCATTTCGTACCCTGTATACTTTCTGCCCAGCACTTATGGGCCGCAGCTCTCCCCTGGCCTGAGAGGTTACAGCTGGTCCTAGAGTTCAGTCACTTCTGGGGCCTATAAGACCCACAGGCAACAGGTATTCTGGCTTGTTTATTTATTCAAACCTTTGCCTTGGCCAAAGCGGCCTTGGGGTTCAAAGGCAGCTAGTCTCCTGGCCAGAGAGGTTGAGCAAATGGGTGTAACTGCTTTGTGGCTTCTTTGTTAAAAATACTGTTTCCTGACCTAGCATCTTTTCTGGAGATAAGGACTACAGTTATATCTCTCCAGACCTACAGCCTCCTATTAAAAGTATGTTGGGAATCCAAATTCCAAGCGCTCTCCCCCTCTCCCAGGCTGCCCACCTCCTTCCAAGGGCAGATACAGTGGGTTCTGCTTCCCCAAATGTGGCCAACACCTTCTACTGCACAATTTACACAAATATAAGTTTCATCTTCAAAATAAAAATTTATTCAATCTGTAACAAGAACATTGAATTTGCACATCAGTGCACAAGTTCACATTTAAAAACAGCGGAGCACATTGGTAATAAAAATCTATGGTACAGGTGGGACATCCCAACCACCAGGGGAGATCAAGGAGGGAAACAAGGCCAGTGGCTTTTATGCTCTGCTTTAACCGACTCAGAAAGGTCCCAGAGATTGCAGGGAACACCTGCTTTATTGAAAAAGAACACACACGCACACACACACACAAGTGTGGATGGGTGGGTGTTAAGGGATGATGGAAGAAGAGGGGCCGAGGGGGCTGCATTTCCACATTCCAAACAATTCCTACAGTTCTGTCACATTTGAAGAAAGGAGAAAAGGCACGGCCATCATGGGCTTTGCCAAGGAAACCAAAAGCCAATGAGAAAGACAGAAACCAGAATCACTCTGGGTGCATAATGGTTGGGGACCATTTCTGGGCCCTACTGTCCAGGTTCCGTTCGGAGCCCTGGAAACGTGGAGAAAAAGGCAGGTGTCGGGTCTTCATTATATCTGTGCCTCAAGCTGCTGTTTCCTATCACCATAAAGTTGGCTGAGGCAGCAGAGATGCCTTTTGGGAGTTCTTTCAGCTGAAAGATAGACCCAGTTGGGGCATCCTGTCCTCAGTCTCTGAGAAAGTAAGGTTGGCTCTCTTTCCAAAGTCAGAGGTGGACTCAATCCTCCTCTTTCAGGCTGAGAAAATACAAAAGCACCTTTAAATTGCTCCTCCCACAAGACATGGGAGGGAATGAGGTGGGGGTAAAGTGTGCAGCTTCCTGCTTCACTGTCAGGGCTGTCTGAAACTCCCTCAAATGGGCATTGTGTTTGCCAAGTGAAAGCCAGTTAGCCCCACTTGGCCTGAGAGCAGGGCTGATCATAGCTGCAATTTGGAAGGAACAATAAAGCCCAAACTGCCTTTAAGCTGGATTGGTGCTGAAACAAATAGCTAGGAATCTCACCTTGTCCACCACACCAAAGAATGACTAAATTAAAAAAAAAAATAAGACACCAGCCATCCACCATCACAACCATCACTAAAAACAGACACCACCACTGAGGGACTGATGAACTACTTTCTATACAGCACATTGGGACTGGAGTGCAGCAGGACACAGAGGGGGAAAAAATCCATTCCAGGCCTCACACACTTCTCTGTGAGGCCTGACCTCATGGCAGCGCTGTGATTTTTGTGCAAGGACTCAGTGTGTGCTGTGACTTCCAGTACAGCCGCTGCTGGGTGACCCAGGGTCAAGGGGAACAGCACAGCAAGACAGAATACACGTTTTAATATTCACAATGTAAACAATAAAGGGTCCTCCAACAGGTTCCTAAAACAGCTGAAAAACAGCTTTGTACAGAAAGAAAATGACCTGCAGAACGCAGCCTCTCTTTGCTTCGAGGGTTACTCCTTGTGGATTCTCTCCTGTAACACTGACTCTGTGTTACTTTGGACCTGAAACTCCAATAGAGCAGCTGAGGGCTTCTCAAATTCTGCTACATTCCAGGAAATAAATGTCTTTTCTCAGAGAAATCCCCAAGGAAACTTCAGCTCGCTCTGCCTGCATCTGAACAGGATGTCAACAAGCCCAAGAGACATCAGTGGGGAAGAAAGAGAATGTGGCAGGGCTGGAGGGGCTGGGATGCCAGCAATGTTTCCTGTCTGAATCCTAAGGGCCACAAAACAGAGGATTCAGAGAACTGAGCATTACTACATTGTAGTATTTTAGTTTAAAGACAACAGCTACAGAATCTGGATAATTCTCTTCTGCCGAGACCATTTCTAAGTCTTTCTAAAACTCAGAAGATTCCAGGCACAGCTCAAAGCCTCCGTCTGCTCCTGGGAGACCCCTGGATACCAGATATCTGTCATCCAGTGTAGGAGAGATGATTCCAGTTATTATTTTAAAGATGAATTTGATTAATTTTAGATATTCACACACAAAAAAGAGAAAGTCATTGTGGAAGAATGGGGCCAGAGAGGCCACAAAGACTTTCCTACCCACCTCTGCCAATCTACCCAGACCCAGAAATTTTAGTGCTGGATTTTCCATGATTAAGAAAGAGAACAGGTCCAGGACAAAAAGGGTCATTGTAGTTTGGAAGAGATAAAGGTGTGACGAGATCCACTCAATATACAACTGTTCATGGACCTCTGTGGGGTTGGTCCAGAACAGCCCTGGGGGAGGGCTCTTGCTGAATCATGTCATGAGATGAAACTTCTCTAATGTGACAGATGGCCTCTGGAAAAACCAAACGGAACATCTGAATGAGAAACCCTAAACAAGGGGACACTCAGTTCCACAAGGAAACCAAACTACAAACAACAAAATCAGCCAGCAAAGTGGAAGACAAACCTGGGGCCCTGTCCTCTACTCCAGCACCTAAACCATGGCTTCACAGCATTACATGTCCCCCACCTCCAGAGTCTTCCTCCTGTATTTCCACATCAAGAAGCAACTTGTTTATAAAGGGAGGAGAGTTAAGAAGAACTGCAAGACTGTTGATACTGTTTCTGCTTCTCAGGATCTGGGATATCATTATCCCAAGGGGTTAATGAAAAGTAGATTCCTCTCCTCCTGTCACACTTCTCTCTCTATCTTTCTGTCTCTCTGTTTCTCATCACTTATTACCTGCCTGGCTCTTTTCTTGGAATCACACTGGTGGTGGGTAGGTCCTTAACGATAAGACTACATAGTCTGAATGGAATCATTGTTCATCTGGCACTGTATGAGGGCTGCCAACACAAGCCTTCTCCTCCCTGGACTCTGCACACAGACAGGCACCATTAAAGAACATTCTGCAACCCAGTAAATAGCCAGGAATCCCACGAGATGAATCACAAAGTCCTGTATGGATGTCACCTGTTGGAACATTTAAAGAAAGTGGAGCAGTGAGGTTGCAACAAGTCTACAGATCACAAAGGCACCCTTAGGAGGTTTCTTTTCAGACATGACCACTGGCAGTGATTTTAAGCCACCAACACAGCTTCCAAGAGACAAGTGGATTAACAGCTCTGCCACAGGGTCGGGTCACCTCCCAGGTCTCACCCTCCCGCAGATGACTCTCCTCTCCTACCTCAGGGCCACCATAAGCAGTTTTCACTCCACTGGAAGGCTTCATTCTCAAGGGCTGGATTCAGCCAATCCTTCCACAATGGGGATTTCAACCAAGACAAAAGGCAGGAAGACAATTTGTGAGTCCCTTCAGTTTGGATTTATCCTGCCGAGCTAAATATGTTTACAAGGAGCTAAGATAGGGATTCACATGAGGCTGCTGAAGGGAGACAAGGGTATTTATTAGTGATGCCCCTAGGCAGCTGTCCTGATGGCTGGCCAGGCTGTGGCCGAAATGGAGTTATTAGCAAGTGAGCTCACACTTGGTTGAGGCTCTCTCCCACTGCCCTCGGCTCTCAGCCTCCATTAGGATTTTAAACACTGGGTGGTAAGAGTCTCAAAATTCTCTCTGGCTATGGTTCAACTACAGGCAAACTTCTTCTGGAATATCAGACCCAAGAGAAATCAGCTCTGTGCTTTTAAGGCCTTTGGAGGCTTCTCTGAAGAGAAAGTAAATGCTATACCATTTGGCAGAGTTCTGGTGGCGACTGAAGATCCTACTTAAACAATTAAAATCACCATCACCAAGTCATGAAGCAACACCCCCTCACCCCCAACAACCACTCTGAGATGACATCTTTGTGGACATTTTCCAGTTACAGACCACAGTCTTGCTCCATTATAAGCAAAACAGAACAAAACAAAAAACACATACACACACGCACCAAAAAAAAAATCGTAAGAAAATAACAAAATTATCTACATAAATATTGTATATACAATTTAGGAAAATGCCAAACTTCCAGGAAAGGAAAAATACCTTTCGTCAAGTGTTAACAGTGACAATATAGAAAAGAAAGCTTTGCATTTGATGGAGGCTATACACACGCAATGTAACAATTCAAATGTCTCCTATGAAATAATAAAAAAAAAATACCCACAAAACATAGGCAGCATTGGAGGAAACATGACATGGGGAAGAAAAATTAATTGTGGGGAAACATATGGCCGTTAAAACTCAGAAGGCCCACAGCAGTATTCAAGTAATGAAAGGGTTAAAACCCTACAGACAGTTCATTTTAAAAGAACACTTCATCTTCCCATTGCTGTTTTTCAACAGGTCATTCATCATCTTTTCTACTGAAAACCTTTTTCTAAAGGATTAAGAAGGTGGTGGGAGGGAGAACCCATCTCACAGAAAGGACAGGCAGGTTCACTAGATGGATCACTAGTGCTGCCTCCCAACCTCCTCACCTTGGAGGCCCTCTTCCCTAAGGGAGGCCTTCTTCTGATGTCCTTCTGGTGCCACTAGAAGCTGTTTAACAAATCAATAAATCCTGCCTTCAGCAACACACCATAGAGCTAGAGCTCTGGGAGAAGCTGATTCTATCTGAATGCCCCTTTTGAAATCAAAACAGAAGCGACCCATTCATTGAACAGCATCTACCAGCCCAGAGCCTGGAGTCTCTCCACATGACCCACAAGGCCAGGTCTGATGGTCAGAATGGTCCTCCTCCCCCTCCCCCTGCCTCTCTCTTCATTGGTTGCCTTCCCCTGCCTTGTAGGCATGCACATCTTGGATTGAGAGAGGAGAAGCAGGGGGAGCTGACTGAAAAACAGCAATTTGCTTTTGATGGTGTTCTTTGAAAATGAGATTTTTTTTTCTTCTTTTGAGGTGGTCTGAGTTTCTTTAAAAAATAAAAAAAACCCCCAAAGATAAAATGGTCTTGCAGTCCATGTCACACACAGAAAACTTAAACCCTGCATGCGCCAGCAATAATAAAATGACCAAAACATAGAAAATTAACCAATAAAGTGCATGTTCCTTACATATTACACCTGCCCCTTTGACAAACACACATTTCCCTTGACAAGGCCTGGTGGGCTCCAGATCACATGGTATTATAGAAGGGATTGGGCGTCCGCTTTTTGTCGCTGGGCTTTTTGAGTCTCCTAAGAGGCTGAGTTCTCCCATACTGCGGTAGCGAGGCTACAGTCAGCCCCCGGCGTGGGCATGGAGAATTAAATCCCTGTTGTCTCTGGGGCTGGGAGAGGCCCTCGCCAGAACTAGTCAATTCGTGTCCTGCACTGGGAAGCAAACACTGCTGAGCTGACCCCAACTCTTTGGCATACTGCACCAGAGGCCTCTCGACAGGCTTGCTTTGTGCCATACACTCTGCCGTTTTTACTTGTTCTACAAAATACATGGTGGGCTCTGGGTGCTGGGAAATGGGTCCAAGCCTTGCTGAGGGCTCTTCCAGAGGGGACCCACCTGAGCCTGTCCTGATGAAGGGCTGGTTGGGATGAGGGGCTCCTGGAGACACCACCTCTACTGCAGACAAAGCTCTTTTATGTAGATCCTGGTGACCGAGGCTCGCTAGAGAAGCTGAGCGCTTCATGTGGGATGGGCTGGGGAGCCCTGCTTGTCTAAGGGCTTGGGACTCTACTTTTTCTGAATGCTTTTGCACCACCCTGGTACCATGGCTGAGGTTCTTTATACTGTCACTACTGGAATTATGAGGGAGACCACAGGGGGCAGAGGGGTCCAGCATCTCGTGTATCTCCCTGGTGTTCTCAGCAGGGTGACCAACCACTCTGAGGTCTTTGCTGCCCCACTGGCCCAGGGCACTCTCGGCTTCCCTGGGGAGCCCTGTGGTGCTGCTGGAGGCCCGCTCAGCACAGCAGCTCTGTTCTGATGAGGGCTCACTGTCTGTGGTGCTGCTTTCCTCAGTCACCCCTTCTAGGTGAAGGATAGCTTGGGGATGCGTGTAATCCAAGCCAGCTGATGGCAAGTGTCCTACAGGACTCACAAAAGAAGTCATCCCTGCAGGAGAAGGAGGACTGGAGTCCTCTTCTTCAGGACTGCCCAGAGTGAAGGCAGCTTGGGGAGCCCCATCATGCTTAAGAGATGTAGGATTCAGCAGAGGTAGCACTTGAGGCCGCAGAGAAGCTAGCTCTGGGCACAGGGTGGTGTTGAGATTTTCATCCACAGTACACATCACTGTGATGGATTTCTCCACCATGACTGTCTTCAGCACTGGTTCTCCATTCTTTTCTGCTGTGGCCAAGTCAAATGTCAAGTCAGGAGATGTCACCATGGGAGTGTATTCAATGATTTCAGACCTTTTGGGAATATGGTCCACAACAGGCTTTTTCTTGAATGCTACGGGCTCCTTAGATACCTCTCCCTGCTTTGCTCCAACATCTGCCAGTGGACACTCTTGAAAAGCTGGGCTGGGGTGGAATCCTAGCAGCACAGATGCCTGTGTGTCAGTCACCTGGTCAGGCTGGGGAGGGAAGGCCTCCATCATGTTGTCTTTTGTCTTGGCCTTGCTCAATTCCTGCTCCTTGGGCCCCGAGACAGGTTCTGGAGCAGGCTCTTCATTCTTGCTTCTTGGTGTTCCATCGGGCACAGCAGAATCATTCTTGGAGTTCTTGCGAGTGGGCAGCATGCAGAGTGGGGCAGCACAGTGGTGTTCCTGCTCCTGTCTCAATCGTTCTTCAAATTCCAAGGTTGCCCGCCTCACAGACCCAGGGCACCATTTGGGAGCTGGGGTTTGACCTGGGCTTCGTAACTCTGGGTATTCCTCAGTCAGATCCCCTTCTCCCAAGTCTTCTAGAGGGGTCGGTGCAATCAGCATGGCCTCCTGGTCTTCCTTCACCAGTTCAGGCTGCACTGCGCACACTCCCTCCTTCTGGTCCAGGTGGACAGCTTTAGTCTCAGAGGCCCAGGGCACCTCAAGGAATGGCAATTCATGGATAGCGTTTCTCTTTGGTGTTTGGCATGGGTTGGGCAGGATATCCACCTTCTGCTGACACTGCCCAATTCCTTGATTGATAGATTCAATTTCGGTGATAATTTCTTTCACTGATATTGCATTTTCTGGGTGGGACTGCATTATGTCCTCTGGGCTAACTACTTCAGAGATATCCTAAGAGAAGAGAAGAGATATTTACAATAAATTACAGTTTGGTTGAAAATGTACATTTTTCTATTTATCAGTTACTTGATTCTAGAAAGAAAATTGACTCAGTTGTAGAAAAATAGTAAGAGAGTGTGTGAAGCTTTCACAATTATTTGCTTTGGGGCTAAGGAAGATGCCCTAAACATTAAAATGACAGTGTTCAGGCTCCTACTGCCTGCTAAGCTTCCTTTTCTGCATTGAGTGCAGCATGTGCCCTATCCCCTGCCCTGGCCTGTTCCCACAGAACGTGGGTGCCAGAACCACCTTCAGGGCCAGCGTTGCTTCTGAGCCTCCTGCAGCCCTGACCACCTTGTGCATGGAGCAGCCTGGGCAAATGACAACATTCATTTCTGGCTCCATTTGAAGGCTGAATTCTCCTTTCCGAGGTTCAGGGCTGGGTACAAGCCAGACATTTGAAGGTGTCCTTCTGCCACTGAACTCTTTAGGAGTCTCTTCGGCTCAATCTCATCAACATGCAGGTCTGAAGAGGGTGTGGGGGAGTGATGAGAGATAAACCACCATTAAATTTCATGTGCTCACTTTTACATGAGGTTTACTCGGCGAGTTCATATACTTTTTGGGAATCTTGACTGCATCTTACTAAACTTAAAAAATCAATTCATATCCTTTACCAATTTACTAGCAATGTATTCTCAAGTGACTTCTCTGGGTAAAGCCAAAGAAAACAGGCAAATGCCCAGTTAGCCATGGTCATTCCAAAATGCTAGGAATCACCAGAAGAGCCCAGGATTCAGCAGCCTGAAGTGGTGCTGCTATGATGAATTCTCTATGAGAAGCTGGAGAAGTCTTTAGGATGGGACTTTTTCCTAGAACTAGCCTGGGCCTTCTCCTCCAGAAGACAGAAACTGAGAGCCCAAGCTAAGGAGGGCTGGCTAGGTCTCCAGGGGCATCTGCTTGGAATGTCGGGAGGAACCAAATGAGCCAAGATGCATGAAGGCCTTCACGAGGCTAGTGCACTGGCCTGCAGAGACAGAATCCAGAAGCAGGTGTCTTTGCAAAAAGGCTCTTTCAGCCAGGACTGCCCTCTTAATGCAGAAGAGAAAGCTTAGCAGGCAGTAGGAGCCTGAATGCTATCACTTTAACGTTCAGGGTATCTTCTTTAGCCCCAAAGCAAATAATTGTGAAAGCTTCACACATTCTCTTACTATTTTTTCACAGTTAAAGTTGATTTTCTTTCTAGAAAATCTTTCTTTCAGCCAGGGGTCATACTGGCTAGGGGCTGGACCAGATGGCCACCAAACTGCCTTCTACTCTGAAACTTTGTGCTTCTCTGACTATGACCGGGGGAAAAGTCACAATCCAAAGTGGTCTAAAGACCAATTAAAACATTGTCACCTCTTAATAGAAAAGGGGCAGAGACATAGCACATGGAGGGCTGGCTGGATGCAAGTGAGGATGCCCATTCTTCTACTCTGAAGATACCCCCAAGGTACTTAATAAAAGCACTATCTAGCATTTGTATAGAGCTCCAAGGTTTGCAAAGCACTTTACAAACAGCATCTCAGCTGATGCTTGAAACAGCTCTGAGAGGCAGGTTACAAAGCTGCTGAGTGTTTGATGCTGGGGCTGAACTTAGATCTTTCTGATGCCAGGTCCTATCCATTGTGCTGCAGGGGAATGGGAGGGTGTGGTTAGTCACACAGCCCTACTAGGACCACAAGGTCTGCGGTGAGACCTCTGGATCTCACCATAAGTTACGTCCTCCCATTCCCCTTCCTGGATCCCAGACTGGCTGTAGACGGCTCCCAGAGGACACGGAGCAGTGATCTTTGACTTCTGGCTGCTCGTTGAGAAATTTCCTCCAAGCCAACTGCCCATCCATCCTCTCAGAGTTGGCAATGAGGCCAATTCAGCCAAAGGAGGACTTTAGGGTGTGGTACCAGACACTACCTCAACTTCCCACACATGTCAATAACCTTGGACAACAAGTTTGCTCTTAGTTGGGAAGGATTCTCCCAATGAGGGGCAAGTTCTTCACTTAACTTAAGGAGGGCATCTGAATGTGATACTGAGACGGCAGAGACACGCGCACTCACCTGCACAGGCAGGCAGGCACTTCTACCCACAGCCTCCTTCCTGGTTCTGCTCATCTGTACTTGCCTACCCTGGCTAGTAGAGCTTCAGACAGACCCAAAGGCCTAGGGAGAGGTGCCTTCTAAAGAGCAATAACCTACTTGGGTCTCCTGCTTCAGTTCTGGAGCTCTACCTGGCTCCTGTCAAGCTCCATCCCAGTTGTTAAAGTGAACCTCCCAGAGTGTTTAGGCCCTTGGCCCCGCGAGAGGCCACTGGGAGCTCACCTTTGGCTGGTCTTCATCCATGGAAGACGTTCCTGATGCATGTGGAGTGTTGCCCAAGGAGCTGCTTCTGTGCCCCTCGGTGGCTGCCTCAGAAGGGGCTGTTTCCAACACTGACAGTCGGACTCCACCATTCCTCCCCCCACCTGCTTCCTCGGTCCTAGAATGGGAGCAGGAGCGGGGACGAGTCTCCTGGGAAAGTTCCACAAACTTCTCTAGGGCACTGAAAAAATCAATGCGGTCGGTACTGAAGTCTGATGCCTCAGCCTGGGAACTGGGCTGGGGACCAGGAGAGCTGGGCTCTGGAGACACTGGCAGGTCTCTCAATCGAGATGTCAGTTCTTCCATGGGGAGTAAGTGGACACTGATGTCTGTTTTTAGGGCATCTGTCTCCAGATCTTCCACTGTTAAGTCTGGGAACTGTGTGGGTATCTCCAAGGAGTTTTCAGGCTGGATTAAGGCTTCAGATGCATGGCAATTGTCAAGAGGAAATTTGGATTCACTCAGGCAACACCCTGCTGAACACCCATTAATGTTATTAAGATTTAATTCATCCTCAATTTGTCCTGTATGAAATTCTCTTGATGTAAACTCTAAGCAGATCATTCTCTCTTTGGTGCACAGTTCATGTGTGTTCATGTCTTGGGGGAGCCTGTGTTCCACAAAGACAGGGGGTATTGGGGGATGGCTTTCCACAGTCTTTGCCTCAGTGATCTGGTCTGCTGAAGTGGTAATCTCCTTCCTGTTAAGCTCCATCCCTGACTGGCAGATGGGCTCATGGTGGTCTGAGAGGTCACTATCTGAGTGGGATCGCCAAAGCTTGTTGTGACGTTGTTTGCTGTTGAGGTAAACAGAGAAACATCTCCAGTTAGTGCTCACAAACAGCCCACCACAAACACAAGCCCAGAAAGTCTAATCACTCAGTACCTAGTAGAGCCACAGACAGGGCTGTGAAGGCTCTTGGAAGGGGAGGAGGCCATGCTGAGGCTGAGGAGGGGAGGCTTCAGAACCTGGAGGCCAACAAGGAGGCCACAAGTGCTACAAGGGAAGGTGAGAGGAATGTATGCATCGAGTGTGGGCCTTTTCCAAAGAGGTTTCTGGATGAAATCAACTGAGCACCACACTGAGCATAGATGGACTTGGAGAACGGGCAGAACGGGCAGAGGGAGTGTGGAGATGCCATGGGAAGGCTTCCTCCTCAGCTGAGCTGCTCCAGCCACATGGGTGGACATGGGCCCCTCTATTCAGGTGGTCTGTGCTCTGAGACGGAAACATTAGTCATTCCAGCCAGAGCACAGTGAGACACCAGCAGGTGCCAGTGAGCAAAGGATGGCTACCTTGGGAGGGAGGCACTGGGCAGACCCCATCCTAAGATGAGCTGAATAGCTCTTTCTGGTGGGCTCCAGCCAAGTTGTGTGCCTGCACTATGAGCAGCCAGTGCTGTTCTCAGGCTCCTGCCCTGCTTACCCACTGGCTGGGCAATGGCATCTGAGCCACACTGGAGGGCAGGCCTAACCTGAACAAAGGACAAGTCGAGGTTTGGGGGTGTAGCTGCAGGATCACTAGCCACCCCTAGGCGGAGACAACGTGCCACCTAAGCCACGTGGGCAGAGGTCCTGGGTCATAGTGACCCCAGAGCTGGGCCTCTCAGCCTGGGCTTCTGCCAGGGTCCTGGGTCCTGGGCTAGGCACTCTCTTTTCCCAGGTTTGTCCTCAGTTTCCTGAGTAACTTTCTAACTCTCTTGAATCTTGTCCCCTTCCCTCTCCAGGTTTTGCCTCATTCTTGTAGCATCCACTGATGGGAAAGATTTCTAGAAGAGCAGATGCTGACCCCAAGCCCAGGGTGGGGCAGCCTCTAGACTCCTCTGGCAGATTCCGATTCTGACAGATCATTTCGGCAGAATTCCCAGGAATGAGTAGCTGCTCCAGCTCCCCACTACATCCAAGGGGGTCAGAGTGCAGGTCATCCCACCAGGGCTACTCTGGTCCCACAGGGACCCCCTCTTTAAGACAAATGATTTCAAAATTTCTCTATTCCATGTCAATTATCTTGAGGGACCAAATTTCTCCCCCCCCCCCTATATTTTGGAGCCTCCTACAGATTTCTGGTAAGTTAGGGCCTGTATTGATGAAATGGAAGCTGCAGAACCATTAGGAAGACATTTTAGAAAAGCCAAGTGGCCCCACCATTGGGCTGCCCTCCTCTCCTGGGGTAAAGTAGGAAAAAAAACCCCAAACCTAGAGATGAGCCTAAGGACACCTCACTTCCCATTCTGTTATGGAGATGCTGAAGGACACTCCCATGCTCCACACAAATGGCCCACTGACCTGACCTTTCTGCAGTAGTGGAAGAGGGTGTGTGTGTGTATGTGTCTCTCTCTCTCTCTCTCTCTCTCTCTCTCTCTCTCTCTCTCTCTCTCTCTCTCTCTCTCTACCTAGAGACAGACTGAAGATTTCTGAAAAGTTCCTGCTCGTCCTGCTGAAAGCGAGACATTTGCTCATATGTACCTTTTAACCTGTTTAATTTTTAACTCCGTCTGGCTCACCCACCTGCATCTGGCAGGTGACAGGAAGCAAGTTGCCAGGAACGGGTGGCATAGCTTGGATGTTTGGGAGCAGCAGCCCCAGGCTCTTTGCTGTCTTGGTTGGCATTTGACCTTCATTTGGAAGCAGCCCCAGTCCCTCTAGGTTTGTGCACACAGAAGGTGCACAGTGACCATTTATTAAATGTAATGGCTAGATACTAAATCATCCTCCCTCTGTGGGTGACCAGTGGGCCCTTCACCCAGGGTGAGTGGTGAAGACGAGTGTGGGGCCCGGTTGGGGGATGCACAGCAAGTTACTTCCTCCACCTTCCTTCTCAGACCGCACATGTAGGGCTCAGGAATGGAGAGAAGGATCCAGAGGAAAGGTGAATTGGTCTCGCTTCTGGGCTCTTATAAATAGGGGAAGCAAAACTATCACTGGTTTTTTCCTTCCTAAGGCATCAGAGAGCCTGTGAAAAGCTGCAAAAACTTTAGACGTCAGTTGAGCTCAGCTGCCAGATGAAGTGACTTCTCCCCTTTTGTACCAATTACTCCTATATTTTGGCCACTCAGTGATTCACCGGAGTTAACAGGAGAAGGTCATTTAGGGCACCACTGACCCCAGCAGTAAAAAGGTGATTTAAAAACAAATCCCAATCCCTCTCTACTTTGTAGGGATGTGATCAGATCACTGAAGGGCAATCGATTCAGGCTTTTTCAAAGAAAGGTGCTCGAAGCCAGTGTGGGGATGATCACATTTCAGAAATCCAACCTAGGCCTTAACAAAAACCTGGGCTCCCCACAACAGGACGTTGGTGCCCTTTAAGGGTTACCAGTCTTGATGGGGCTTTAAGGAAACACATGTCTGAGCATGTACCAGGCAAACCTCTCTCTGCCTCTCAGAAGTATGCCTGTTCTAAAAGGGGAGGAGGTGGATGGAGAAGGAGGTACCAGTTTGCGGGTTGGGCAGTGAATCTTTGCTTCCTGCCTTCCTGGTGACGAGGAAGTCCAAAAATTACTTAGTGCTTATCTGAGGAGGACGTGGTGAAAACCTCCCTTCCTCACCCCCCATAAACAAGAACCTGATACACTAAACACATGGTCCAGTTTGCAAACGGTGGCCTGACATCTGAGCCTGTCCAGTGGAACGTGAATCTTCCCAGTACCTGCCTGGCTGGAGCACAGAACTACAATGGCTGCTGGCAGCCTGAGAGTGTTGTAAAACAAAGCAAACTTTAGTGGGCCCTGGAGCATGAGAGAGCGGCGTGCATGTGCACACCCAAACCAACCTCACACCTGTGAAAACAGGCAAATGAGAGCAGAGCCAAGACATCAATGGTTCTCCAATGGCCCCACCTTTGGGGGTCTGACCATGAAGATTTGAGTTCCTTGGGCTCTTGTACATACAGCAAGAACATCAACAATTCTTAGTATTTCTGAGATGGCATCAACATCTTGGACTCCACCCTGACAGTTAACACATCTTCCAGGAAAGCGACACTCACATATGGGTCCAGGAACAATAGAGTGCCTGCCTGGTGTTACCTCAGCTCAATTTCTGGGATACTGTACACCAGGAAAGAAGCAGAAAAGCCCCTTAGGCTCGAAAGATCAGCTCCCCCAGTCTTGGGGGAGGAAACGCGGCTGGGCATGAGCACAGGGATGTAAGAGGCTGTCAGACTCTACGTTAGCTGGCTGGGAGAAAGGGATGAATGAATGAACAAATGAACAAACGAATGAAAAGTATTTGTGAAGCTCTTTGTGCCATGCACTGGGCTAAGTACAGGGAATCCACACAAAGAACTGGATGACTGATCTCAGGAAGCTCTTCCTCTGCCACTCCCACAACTGCCCCAAAGAGAACCCAATGTGGGTTGCATCCAGAGAGAGGGAGGCCATTGTCTGGCTGCCTTTTCTTGGTGAGACCATATCAAGACCACTGAGTTTAGCTGTGACACAGACAAGCTCTCTGATGCATGACCAGAGGAGGGAGACCAGCATGAGGTCCCCACCTTTTAGAAGTGGGGGAAACATCGGCAGCCAGAGAGTGCAACACCTACCTGAAAAGGTGTATGCTCACACTAGAACATGCCCAACAAGGCTGAGAGTCCGTACAAGGCCTGGGTCCTCTCTATTCTACCCTTACTCAGCTGCCAGAGAGAGGCACCTCAGATCTCAAGTCTGCCCATGTCACTCACTGTCTCTTTCAAGAAGTTGGAGGGGCCCCTCTTGCTTCTCAGGTAAGATGAGCAGCATTGGTTCAGAGAGCCCTTTACCGCTGGGGTGCGGTTCCTCTCTCCAGACTGAATTCCCATGACCTCCCCCCAAAGCAGACTCTAGGCTGTTCTCCAGCAGCCTTCCATCCATTCCTGCAGGTCTGTGCCCAGGCAGCCTTCCATGCTGTGGCCTTCACTTCAGGTCTCAGTTCAAGTATCCCCTCCTCTGAGAGGTGCCCTCTGATTCCACCAGGTATTGCTCCAACCCCAAGTCACAGTTCTGACTTATTTATCTAGGTAGCTGCCGCTGTCACCCAGCAGAGGACAAATACTCTGAGGAGTTTCTGTCTATAGAGACTTTATAGATCTTGCACAGAGAAAGAACTTACTCAGTTTGCACAAATGTGGCTGTCTTCATGGAGAAGGGCAGTCAGCTCAAAGGAGGGATTGACTTTGTTCTCCTCGGCCTTAGGGTAGAACCAGGAGCAAAGAATTGCAGAGACAGACAGAAAAGCTTCCTTAACAATCAGAATTACCCAGAGTGGAGGCTGCTGGGTTTTTCCTCATTGAAGTCTTCAAGTGGTGGCTGTTGTTGGAGCTGTGATAGAAATGGCCAAGTATTTGGACCCTGACTGGTCAAGGGTTAGGATGCTCAGGCCTAAGAGGAGGGAGCAGCTCTGAACGAACCATCAGGAGACCTGGTGGGAAGCCCCGAAGCTTGCTGGGTGTCTTTGGGCCAGTCCCTTCTCCTTAGGCTGCCTCTTCTGTAAAATGAGGAGGTGGTTGGGAAACCAGGGAAGGTCTCAGTTCTCTGACACTGCATCCCCATCACAGGCTAAACACAGGTACAAGTGGGCTAAGATCATGCTCTGGTAAAAACACTGGGATTAAGCCCCTGGGAGTTTGGGGGACAGAGGTGAAAAAAGACAATTTGAGACTATTATTTTCCAGAAATATTTAAGAATTTCTAAGAAATTTCCTCTACTGCTTCCAAAGGTTTTGTTACAGAGCTTGCTGTGGTTTAAAGCAGGAGCTGGTCTGGCATCACTCGGCTGCTCACTATGCCCACATTCTCTCCTTTTCCGGGCAGGTGGGTGGGCAGGTATGGAGGCAGGCTCTTGGTCTGTTCTGCTGGGGATGATCTAAATTTAGCTACACTCTCTTCAAGCTGAAGCCACAAAGTGACTCCAGATTTGGGTTCTTCAGTTCAAGGAAATGCCCCCAGCAGGGTCCTGTGGAATCCCCACTGGAGTGAGGACAGTGGTGATGGCTGGAGGAGGGGCACCAGGGGCCAATCAGTTGCCAGGTCCAGTTGATGTCCCAACACCTCTCTATTTCCGGGACTGCTGCTGAGCCCAGCCTCTCACCCATGACTGGAGAACCACAGGAGTTTGCTTATAGGTCAACCTGTTTCCAGTTCCTTTCCTCTCCAATCCAGCTCCACACAGCAGTCAGTGATGGGTTCTTTCCACCTCAATCAAGTCCAGTGGCCTCTAGAAACCAGTGTAAATTCCTTTGTTTGGTAAGAAGAGCCCTTTACCAGTTGGCTCAAATCTACCTTTCCAGGGCCATTATTTACTCAGTCTTTGGTTCCGGCAAACTGGCTGCTCACTGTTTCTCACACATGACACATTCAATCTCTAGGCTTTTCATTGGTTGCCCCTGCGCCTGGAATGCTCCTCTCCTACTGATATCTCGAGACTCCAAAAGAGACTTCAAAGTTCAGCTCAAGTACCATCTCTAACACAGGAGCTTTCCTAGTCACTTCTTTCCCCTCAAATTACATTGCATTCATTGTATTTTTATATACTTTCTATGGAGAGACAGATAGAGAAATGGCCTGGAAGCTTTGGGCCCAAGTGCTGCTCCCTACATGTCCTGGCTGGGTGGCCCCAGGTAAGCCCTCTGTAGCCCTCTCTCAGACCAGAAGTGGTAGAGAAGCTGCCAATTTACTGGGAATTCTCTGGGTAACAGTAAAACGATGCGTCAGGCCCACAAAGGAGTGCTTGGTTTTTTAAAGTATGAACTTAATGCTTGTTGACTGACTAATGAATAGCACTGAAGAAGCAGAGGGGCAGGGGTTCGAGTGTGTGTTTGTGTGTGACTGTGTGTGCGTGTGAGTTTGAGTATGTATGAGAATGTCCCACTGCCTCTTCTCCTAGCCATCACACACTAGTCCCACAATGGCCAGGAGTCCCACGCGAGGGAATAAGGGAGTCTCTCATCACATATGCCCCAACTCCATGATGCTTCCACGTATATCTCAGCCACTTACAGTAGCTGGAATTGTGGGCTGGCAGCATGCAGAGTGTCCTTCCTCTCCCTGGGTCAGGTGAGGACACTGCCTAACATCCTTCTTTCGGGTGTCTAAGAATATGTAAGGTTTGTGTCTCTTCCTAAATCCTCAGATACTTAAAAAAAGAGCTACTTTCCAAGCTAAATTTAAAAATGTCACCAAGCCCACAAAATCCTGCATATTCACTTTGAGCGGAGGAGATCAGGGGATCCTCCCAGTCTCCTAACAGAACAGCTCAGATGAAGTCATGCCAAATACTGAGTAAATACGAAGGACTTTTTTTTAGTGGAAACCATGATGCTATGCTGTGGCCTTGTTTTCACAATGCTGTAGGGGGTGAGAGGGTGGTCCCTTTGCCCGGGAAGGTCTGGAAAAGCTGTTTAAGTTATTTTTCTCAGGGGAAACACTGCCCAGAATCTGGAGAAGAGACTTCAGGTCATGAGACTCGGTGGAGTAAAAACCTGGCTCCAGGCCCAAATGCTTTGAGTCAGCTTTGCTTACACCATCCAATAACAACCTAGGGCCATGCCTAAGTGGAAAGGCCAAACAAAACCCAGCGAATCAGAAGATACCAGCACCTGGGATCTTAGTCGACCATTTCTACATTCTGTGTATAACCACCTTATCTTTCGGGGGAGCTTTGCAGGACACGGGTATCACCACAAAAGGGATCGGGATCATCAAGGCAAGGGAAATTCATTAACAAGTTTTCTGCTTCAAGTGTTGTAACCAGCTGCCAAAGTATCGTCAGAAACAGCTGGTTCTCCTGGAAGAACTTGCCTGCTTCGACTGAAAGATGTACATGTGACTTTTTGATTAAGTGAATGTGTTTCACTCACTTCAACAAACATTTCTTAAGCAACTACTATGCTCATAAGGAGAGGCGATGTGGTACATGCACTAACCACAACAAGAGGTTTGGAAGAGCTAGGCTGAGGTTCTACACAGGACAGAATGCTTGCTGACCCACTGGCCCACAGGCCAAAGCTACTCACCTGACATCACAGGGACCTAGCACCTACCACAATTTCTGAGCTGTACCAGGTGAAGGAGTTTCCACAAGTTTGGACCAAACAGTCAGTGCCCCCAGCTACGTTCTCCTTAGTAAGCTGGGGGCAATCTTCATTCCAAAGCGGCTTCAGACTTACCTGGCCAGCAGGATCCCTTGGTACTCCTCCAGCTGCCTCATGAAGCTAGGGTTGGGCTTGGTGACGGTACGCCTCTCTTTCACATAGTCATAGGCACGGTCCAAGTTCCAGCCATACTCCTTCATTGCATAAGCAATCACAGTGGAGGCAGACCGGCTCACTCCCATCTTGCAGTGCACGAGGCATTTAGAGCCATGTTTCCTGGTGTCACGAATTTGGGGGGAAAGAGATGGAAGAATACATTTTGAAAGTTGCCTCCCAAACCTCTGCTGACCCTTTCTCACAAATACTTCTATGCACACATAGATATCTCTTCAATCACACTGGGGTCCTGGGGAAACCACTCTTGGTAAGACTGGTGAAACCTGACATCTGCTAGAAGGGAATTTCCACTTAGAAAGGAGCTGGCTCCATTTGGGCGTGGTGGAGGTCAGCGCCTCCAATGGCCTCACAGGTATTTTGTGGTGTCTTGCCAATCATTCTCTTGAGAACCACAGTGATTCAAAGGCATCTAGAAACGCTCCGGACAGTCTCTGGGGAAGGTCCAGCAGGTGTTTTGTCCCTGGGAGGAAAACATGAGCCACACCTAATGAATTTCTATCCCTCACTCAAACATGTTCTTAGATATCCCTGTTCACAATGCTGGGGCCCATCCATTGAGTTTTGGGGAGGAGGAAAAAAACAATATCAGAACCGCCTGACCATTCCATGGCCAAGCAGCCTCGGCTGAGACAGCCTGCTCTTGTTGGGCTGTTATAATTTATTGTAACGTATGGGTGCGTGAGTTACATCTACTACATTCAATTCTATTTCTGTTTGGAAAGAAGTGGCATTTTAAGGACTTAAAAACTGAATTATGACCCACATAACTTTGTTTCACTGGCCATAAGCTTAGCCAAAGAGCTACTCTACCAACTAAAAAACTGCAGTGTGTGTGTGTGTGTGTGTGTGTGTTGTGTGTCATAGATCTGTATAAGGAGTCATGCATTCAGTAAGAATGGACAGCTGGAACTTACAGTCTAGTTAAGGAGTCTATAGGCACACACACATAAAATACTGAAATGATACTACAAAACAATTATTTAATTATGTGCTAAAATAAGACAATGTTCTAGATAAGCAAATGTTCTAGGAATTCAGAGAACGTTGGCCGGAAGATCTGGAGCCTCTGATGAGTGAGAAACCCTCATGTGAGCAATAGCTTGATAACCACATGGACCCCTGGACAGTCTCTGGGTAAGGCCCCTCTCATCTGTACAAGGCTCTGGCTTCAGCTCCCCAATGAGACTGTGAAACCCCCACAGGCAAGGAGGACACCATTGTCTTTATCTCTGCCTTGTTCAGCATCCAGTGCTGGCTACAGCTGGTGTTTAAATGAATCTAGCCAGTGGCAGCCCAGGGTTTCCCCCAATCACTGAATAATATTCAAGCATTAGGAGATTTTCATTTCTGGTAAGGAGGCTAAAGCCAAGTAAGTCACATGGAAATGTCATCAGTATTTGTCTCCCCACCAAGCCCAGCTTTCTTTAATGAATGGGTCAAGCTCCCAGTCTATACCTGAAAGTCCTTTTATACAAAACATGAGCAAAACATAATTATGAACGCTACTATGGAGCTTCCGGAAGGTACCTTTGATATTACTAGAGCTGGACTGCCCAGTGGATGGTTTCTAACTCCTATCAATGAAGGGAATACAATTCTCCAAACAATGGGAGTGGGAAGCACATGAACTTATAGGAAATTTGATTAATTCAAAGTTGTTTTTTCTCTACATAACAGCACCACTTCCCATTCCCCCATTCAGCTTTTAAGGAACCCATCAGGCCATCACTTCACAATGAATCCTGAGAACATTCTAGGGCTCCTTACCATAAATTGTAGCCTCAAATATGGAGCACACACTTGGGGATGACACGTGGGAGCCTCTGTTATTACCAAGGGGGGTCAAGTAAAACCCAGCAGGAAAGATGAAAAGGGCCGCTATTGTTCAACCTGGAGCAGAGAGGCAACACTCATCTTGGCAGTGCTGGGCGGGGCAGCTTGGGAAAGCCATTTAACTGCTGTGGCCTCCAGTTCTACACTTATAAAATGGGAATGTTGGACTCATCTCTGAGGCCCCTTCTGGTTCCAGAACTTGATGACTTTCTAATTCTAAGTCTATGAAAGATTCTGAAGAAAAGAAAGAATCCTGTGACCTTTGGAAGTTTTGGTATGCATCATTCTTTGTGAGGTTTTCCTCTCCTCGGTGGAGGAAGGAGAGGCAGTGACTAGTTAAGGCTGCTGTTAGTGACAATGTGGGAAGAAAGCATTCAGTGGTCCCCATCTAGCCCTAGCCTGTGACCAGAAAGCATCTTAATTGGCTGGGTGCAACCTCTGAATTATAAATCCAGCAAATTCAGATATGGTAGATCTCTGAGCTTAGAGAGTGCCCATGAAGTTTAGGAACTCTGATCCTTGAGGGTCAATAACAAAAGAGGAATCCCAAGGTGAAGAGGGTTGATATTTTTCTGGGATACATTTCCAAACACTCTGATCCCCAAGGGAGTTGAGTAGGGCCCCGGTCTGGGTCAGTTTCTTAGAGAGGCCTAACTTATGAGTAAAAAGGATTCAGGGTAGCTAAAAAAAAAAAAAAAAAGATATCCTGAACACAGAGGTATTGAGAAGTCATAGATTCTCTGTTGGAGAGCTTTAAAAGTAAAAGATTCTCATTTCCCAGGGATGATTTGAATGTGATCCTGCCTGAAGGTATGGGTCAGGTTGGGATGAGTAAGGGTATAGACAAGATTGCTTTTTAAGGCTCTTTCCAACCTAAGTTCTATGATTAAAGAAAACGGATTATTACATACATACATACATATGTATTATTAAAGAAAATCTACAGGCACATATATATATATATATATACATACACACATATATACACACACACAATGCACCGTATATATAAGAGAAAAGCTACTTAAATTAAGGGAGAGTTTTTTTTAAAAGAGGGCGGTTGTTTTTGGAGGGTGGAAGGCAAGACAATTGGAGTTAAATGACTTGCCCAATGTCACACAGCTACTAAATGTGTCAAGTGTCGGAGGTAGGATTTGAACTCAGGTCCTCTTGACACCAGGGCCGGTATGCTATTCACTGCAACACCTAGCTGCCCCAGGATAATTATCTCTCAAAAAAGGACCACGGGGGGAAAAATCATACCATTTAGGATACAGGATAATAAAGTTGTATTTAAAAATGTAAAAGCCATTCATAGTTGATGGGCTGAATTTTTGTACAGGTGGTGGGCCAGATTTTGGCTTGTAGGTTGTGGTTTGCTGACCCCTGATTTAGAATGTCATCTTAATAAAACAAAAGGGTAGGGAAAGATTTCCAAAGAATGTTCAATGCAATACTTACATCCAGAGAGGACTATATGGGGGTGGCTGGGTGGTGCAGTGAATAGAGAGCCAGCCTTGGAGTCAGGAGGACCTGAGTTAAAATCTGGCCTCAGACACTTAACACTTACTAGCCATGTGACCTTGGGCAAGTCACTTAACCCCAATTGCCCTGCCCTCCCCTTCCAAAAAAAAAAAAAAGCAGAGAGGACTGTATATAAGTAATTTCTTAGAAATAGGATAGAAAGAGCTCTTTCAGGAGGGAGGCTCTAGAATCTTTCTGCCACCTGAAGAATCACAAACTGAAAGTTCCTCCTTCTGGCTAATCTAAATTCCTCCTGCTTAAAGGCAGTTTTCTCTATTTCTGTGCACAGCAGAGATAGCTAACATCTATTTCCTATAATGTCTTCATATTTCTGAAGATTAACGTTATTCTTTAGGCACAATAATCTCAGTTTCTTTAACCATTTTTCTCACCTTTTTTTCTAGATTATCAAGGGTATTCACATGTCCCAAGGCCTACCTCAAGGTGGGTGAGAGCAAGAGAAAAGAAAAGAAAAGAACATGCATTTCTGGGGGTCTTGCTTACTTGGCTTTGGAGATGAATTTGTAAGTGTCATTCCAGTAGGCCAGCAGGTCTGTGGCTTCCTCATCATACACCCGGATGTTATGATACTCAAAGACTCCTGGGAAGAAGTTATCTATCTCTCGAGTAACATTCAAGATGTATCTTACCCTATGAGGAAAGTAAAGAGAGATCTGGTTGGTGGCTATTGCGACAGGCTACAAAACCCAAATTCAAACCTAGAAAAAGCATCCTCTACTTTCCATTTTCCTTAGTTAAAACTGATCCTTTTCTCAAGAGCTGAATCAAAATGAACAAGGAGCTGACCAGAGAAGGAATCCATAAAAGGATTCAATCATCTAACTCACACAAGGCTTGTATGAAAAAGGAACGGAGCATATTTGAAGTGGGAGTTTAGCCTAAAAGGGGTCCTGAGAGCCTTCTTGCCAAATCTAGAGCCTAGTCCTCTTTTTCATTCTATGGAGGGTTAGGCAACCTTTCCTGGGCAGGCTCTAAGGAACGAGCTTTATGTTTTATTGCAAATGAGAAAAAATACCATGAGGCTACATACAGTGCAGATCCCCATTTTATTTGCTTTATGGCCATTCTCATTAAAATTACAACTAATATAATCTGCCTTTGTAAGTCACACGCATAAAACCAGACCAGCAAACACCCCCCTTCCCAAGAACCCTTGTGAGTAACTGAATTCACCCCTTTCAAGAGAGATCTAGAAACCAGATCCTCTGTATCCCACTCCTCTGTTCTAAAGCACATCTCAGTTAAATACATTGTGTTTTTCACATTGCAAAGCAACAATTCTTAGGTGGGTTCCAAGTATTCCCTTAAGCTGAGGGGCTAGCAGAAAGTGGCTCCTTATATTATTGGAAAAAAAGAGGATTCATGGGACAAAATGTTGGGAAGGAACAGAAATCCACCATGGGATGGATATCACACTCAGGGCAGAGTGGATACAGGAAAACGTCCATGAAATCCTGGGCTTAATATGTGAAAGGGCCTACATGGTAAGGCAGGAAGAATGAAGAGCAGTAATATATATCTGAAGCCACTGCTTCAAATAATCTCTTTACTAGACTGTAAACTCAGAGTGGGTAAGGAATTCATCTTATTTAAATGTCTGATCTCTCTAATGGTTAGTATAGTGCTTGAAGAACACTGGAATTTTCTAGATTTGCTGACATTAGAAAGTTAAAAGCAATAATTCAAGCATATCGTACCACATTTGCATTTTGGCCACTCAATTTATTTTCACATGGTAAAAGCTCTCAGATCCATTACTAGTAACAATCTCCTCCATGCTCCTGTCACAGAATCTCACATTTGGGAGAGACCACAGAGGTCAACTATCTGACATCTGACCCTTAGTTGAAGTATGTGTCCCCTCTTCTCCTTCCCCCCCCAAAAATTGGTAGGTTGTTCCTAACTCTCCCAGCCAGCAAAGCCCTCCCTCTCCAAAGGACCTGTGTTCATCTGGCATACATACTGGATAGGCTTCTATATGTATACAACATCTCCCCCATTCAAAGAGAAGCTCCTTGAAAGCAGGGAATGCTTCCTTTCTGTCTTTGGTTCCCTGGCACATAGTAAATGCCACTAAATCAATCAGCATCTCATGTGGTACTCTCTGCTACCATAAAGACACTTCTAAATAGTATTAACACTGTTAAGAGTATTTCCCTTATCTTAAAGGGATGCCTCCCTTCAGGTGTCCCTATGCCTCCCTGCAGGGTTCCCTGAGGAGATGAGGTATACCCTCTGTGCCCAGGCACAAGGTCAGTTCCTCCTCTCTTTGATCTTTTCTCCTCTCTAGGTTTTCAGGACACAATTCTCTCTCTTTTCTGGTTTTCCTCCTATATATCTGACCGTTCCTTCTCAGTCCCCAACTGTTTTCCCCATCCCTATTTACTTCCCATTCCTCCCCCGCCCCATATTGGTTGTGTGTTCATATTTGTTTATTTGCCTTCTCCCCCGTTAGACTGTGAGCTTCTTGAGGGCTGACTCTACTGACCTTTTTTTGGTAAGCCCAATGCTTAGCATCGGGCTTGGCACACAGTAGGTGTGTAATAAATGTCTGCTGACTGACTCTTTTACATGATAATCCTTCACATTTTTGAAGACAATGATCATGATTTCCTCCAAGTGTTCTCTTTTCAAGGTTAAACATTCCCAACAAACAAGTGTTAATGAAACACCTAATATGTGCTGGGCACTGAGCTAAATGTCTGGGACATAGAGAAGAGAAACAGCCCCTGTCCCCTAATAGCTAACACTCCAATAGCCCAGTTCTTGCAACTCCTCGAGTTGCAGGCTCCTCCCTCGATCATCCTTGGCTTCCCTTCTCTAGATATGATGCAATTTCTCAACAGTTTTCCTAACATGGTGCAGACAGGTGGCCAGAGGATGGAAATGAAGAAGATCCTTCTTGACAATAGACTCAGTGTTTTGTGAAGTGAGTTTTACTCATCCCTCCTGTTATGATAATATGCTTCTACCAACATGGCCCAAGATCACACAATCCCTTTCTTGGTTGCTGTATCTCATTACTGAGCTTGTAAGTTCATAAAAATCCCTAAGATCTTTAAAGAAAGTCTTCTTACAAAAGCCACCACCAACTCAACTCTACAGAAAGCTGTTGAAGAAGTACCACCAGATCAGAGGTTTGGTTTTCACTTCTAGGTTAAAAACAAAGACACATTTGGGAGCATCATGGAACCCAAGCACTCTTTGAGCTGGAGGCTCCAATCCTCCTCTAGGTAACAGATGATAAGTCCTAAGTCCATGGAGGTTGTCTGGGCTACCTAAGGTCACAGTTGTAGCCCCAGGATTACAACACAGCTCAAGGTTCTTTTTGCTACACCTTACTGCTTCTTACTGAACAGAAGTTAGAACACGGACTCGAGAAGGCACTGGGTCCAGGCTCTTGCCTTCAGGAAGGTTCTTTAGGAAAGACTAAAACCATCCCATGTGGAGGGCTAGTTACTTCCTTTCTGAGTATCTACAGGGATGGAGACCACACAACCTACCTCAATTATCCATTACAGGATCTTATCACCTTGTTTTCTTAATGTCCAGCTGTGCAAACAATATTTTTCCTGCTTTCATATAAGCCTATTTCCTCTTTCCCCCCCACGCCTCTATGGACACAAAAAACAACTGCTCCACATCCTCCTCATCCAAACCTATCACAGACTTGGAGAATAATTAAGCTCCTGATTTAGGCTTCCCTTTTCTGGGCTTCATAATTCTAACTCCTTTATCTTCTCCTATAACCATCAGTTATTCACTCTCTGAAGCCCAGCTTAGCCCTGCTTCAGCTTCTATACATAAAACTAACAGCCCAACTCTGCCATTTTAAAACAGAGGAGACTTTGGTGCATAAAAGGTAAAGGATTGATTGGCCTAAGGACACAGGAGTGGGAAACATCAGAGCTGAGATGCAAACCTCCTTTTCAAACTGTGACTCCGACCATCTGTAAAGCTGCAATGGACCTATGTTAGTGCAGCTTCAAAGCTGGCTCTTGACCTCTCAAAGTCATGGCTTTTCATAGGTAAAAGTATCCTGCCCACTTTTGCCCCCAATGACATTGTTGCTGACAGGGCCCAGCCAGGCTTTTCCTCTTGTGAGCTTTTGTTTGTTTTGTTTCTTTTTGCCCCTGGAGTAGCCCACAATCCTCCTGGAAGTGCATCCTGTTTGGGTAAGATCAACTATATCTAACTAGCCATGGCAATTCGGAATGGTATTCTCATTTTCCAAGGTATTAGCAACTGTGCCTAATTTAGAAATGTCTCTAATTTTGATGACCTCAATTCCTCTTTTCAGGCCATCAGTACTAATACTTTAGGACCGATTAAGGGTCTGGGAGAACCCAGAAAGAGTTTTAAAATGGAGAGGAAGTTAAAAAGGCTCTTTGTTATTTTCATCTGTTACAAAAACAAAACCCGACACTTATTTCTCCCCTAGAGGGTGAAGGACCTGATCCTTCCCAAGGCTCCTCCCTGCTTCCTCTTCTGGGTAGCCCTTGTTCTTGCGGTGCTTAGACTACATCCATGGTGTTGGCTCCTGGAGAACAAGGGCTGTCTCCCTTTTGTCTCTGCATCTGACATAGCAGGCACTATGTGAAAAACATTTTATCACCTGGACTGATCTATGGATAAGTGTTCATAGGAGAGAGAGAATTCTGTCTAACTAGAAGGTAACCTAGTCTTCTCTTCCACAGATAAAGAAACTGAGGCCAGAGACTTCTCAAGGTCATGGAGCATCAGCAGCCCAGTGCCTCCCAGCTCCTCAGCTGCCTCCGTCTTCTCTCCATCTGTCACTGGGCAAGCCACACCACTGAGGCCTGACCATTCATTAGGGGTCTGCACTGATCCTTCCCAACCTCTCTTCTCAGTCAGGTGGTTGCCTGACATTTCTCTGCTTGGTGGGATGGTTCTCTAAACTCTAAGTGTACCTGAGCTCTTAGGAAATCTTTCCTTGGGGGAAAAATGGGTGGGGGTGACTTCTTCTTGTGGGCTTTCTGATGATGATGAGGACAACAGTGACTGCTGGAACCTATAGAGAGACTAGCCAGCTAACTCTCACATCTCTGTCTAGAAAGATGGCCCTGAAGAGCTCTGCTCCATTTTCTCCTCTTTGATTATTGATCTGACCCCTATCCTGGATGTCAGGGAGAAATGAGAAAATTTTAGAATCAGAAGGGCCCCTGGTGGTCAGTGATCCCAAATCCAATTCCGAAGCAGGCAATTCCTCCACAAGTGCCCAGTAGGCACCAGCTAGGAAAATAACAAGGGAAGATGGGGAGCCATTTGCTTCTTGTCTACTTAATCTAGTACAGTTTCTTTTTTGTAAAACACAAATCTCACTACTTAGAAGATCATATCTCAACAAAGGGTGGGTGTACGTCCCCTACTTCAGAAGCTTATGTACTGGTCATTAACAAAACTTATAACCTAGTTTCTAAAAATTTGTTCTTATAATCCGAAATAAGGAAGGAATCTGATGGTGATATTTAAATGGAAATGACATCAAAGAGTTAAGCATTTTACTTTATGAAATCATTTTAGGTTGCCCCATGTACTTTTTTCCCTTCTATAACCTCAAAGATTTGTACCCTCTTTTTTAAGCTACACAGACAGCTGTGCTGAGTATGAGCTGGGAGCAGCAGTAGATGGGATGGGCCAGCTGGGTGCCAGTGTTTGCACAGGGCTGCGTCTGATTGGGGGCTTACCCTCGGTTCTGCAGGTCTTCCAAATTGGAAGCGTTCCATTCTGAGCCCTGCATAATCAAAATGACACAAACAGGTAAAGTTAGCCCCCAAAGAAACAAAACCACAGCATCAGAGTTCTGACAGTAAAGGTGGCAGGTGGCATGGCTGGGCTTAGGCAATCTCACTTGTTACTGAAGGGAAATTACCATGATCCTTCCGGAAAACAGGAAAGGGCATTTATAATGGGAAAAGTGAAAGGAAACAGTCTTTGGATTTTGAAATATTTGCTAAGTCAGATGGAGGTCTAAGTGTTGCAATAAGAAGTGTTGCAAGCTGGAAGAGAGTTAGATTAGCTTGAAGGTGGGAGATATTTGCTAGGAAACAACCTCAACTCTATACTCAAGTTTCCATCTTGGGAAGAGGCTAGTGGAAGACGGACAACCCAACCTTTCCTATTGGGTTCGGGTTCACTTGACTTGTACACAGAAAGATTGAAATGATCTTGGTGGCTGTGTGTGCATAGTCTTAGAATGGAACTATAACTATCTTAAAAAGAAAGCAGGAACAGCAAAGGGCATCAGGAAGTAAAATAACTAAGCCACAGGAAATGGGGGTGGGGCAGGGAGATACGACAGCGCAATCCTCGGTTCAGAAGCCAAGCTCCTAAAAAGAATAGTAAGCAGGATAAAATTCATCACAGGAAAAGTCAGCATTGCTCAGCTGCCTGAGAGAATTAATTGGAAATGGCTTGTGAGTTCATCAAGAAAACAAAATAGGATGGAAGATGAGAAGACCCCCGAGTGTTCTGAGCTGATGACTAAATGAAGCTACCTTGGGGTCAGCTCCAGTAAGAGATGGCACCCCAAATACCACGGCCATCAAAGCCCAGGGCCCTCCCACAGATCCAGCCTGACACTGTGGACATCCTTCTGCTGTGGGGTTTGCATCACTCTCAGGAGAGCTATGCAAGGAGCTTTTTACCTTCTTCACAAAGGGCCATGCAGAAAACCTCAGGACACTTTCAATTTTAAAATGTGCAATTTTCATCTTTTCTCTCATTTCCTTTAATGAGAAAACTCTTAAAACATCGTTGCTCTTCTCATTCTCTCAGCCTAGGAAATGGCACGAATCGAGGCACAAGTTGCTGCTGCCCCATGGCTGCTCCCTTGGAGGGAGGTTTATGCCTCCGTTTCCAGGTAAGGGGCAAAGAAACCACACTGCACTCCAGTGTTTCCTTCTACTAACTCATCTCCCAACCACTCTCTCGGCAGTGAGGGTGCCCACGGTGTAAGAGTTGTTTGGGGCCTTCCAGTGAGGGTACTTCACACACAGAGTATTTTGCCTCAGGGATTTTGTCTCTTTTTTCATAGTATGGGATTTTCCTGGGCCTTGTTCACCTTGTCCAGAAACCACTTGCTTTTGGCGGATGTCTTCCTCTTTCTCTGCAGCTTTGCTACCAAGTTTGACATTCCAGGAGGCTGACTTTGGGCAGAGCCTTCTGGCTCCATGGAGAGTTTCAGGAGAGAGTCTGAAGAAGCTTCTCTTGCTGAAGATGACCAGGCTTCCTCCTAATCTCAACGACCCATACATTTCCTTCAAGTTCACTCTTCATACCAGTCAAACACTTTCCACAGAAATATACCTTTCTACACAAATCCACAGAAACAGACAGACGCTCTTCCTACAGGACCGAGAAATGCTGCCACCTGACTTGTCCCAGGTTGGTCCTGTTCCCTGAACAGCAGCTGTGCACAAGATGAGTTGCGCTTAAAGAAAATTAACACCCCAACTTGCAGCTGGAATAAGATGTCTTTTCCTTGTCAATTTCTGGGAAACCCAGAGGAGCACAGATGCTCTGAAGGAGAACCCTTTGGACAGATGATGTGGCAGAACCAAAAAGAAGGGAACTGTCAGAGAAAAGCAGCTGAAACAGAACTAAGAGGATTCTGAGCTCTAAGGGAGTCTGATGGTTACCTAAGCCAGCAGCCTCATTTTAGAGAGAAGGAAGACAAGACCCAGAGGGTACCAGTGATTTGCCTAAGACCCACTAGAAGACAATAAAGAGGTTCTTAGCGAGATCCTCTTCTATTTCTACCATAATGCCAACGTGCAGTGCTTGGAACAGAGATCAATACAAGTTTGTGAGAAGAAGAAATGAAGGAGAATGAGCCTGTCACAGAAGACAAGGCAATCTGATCACACTATTTCTTTGAAATCAGTTAAGCTTCAAGATTCATCAGTAATATTCCCCAAGAAAGGAGTATATTTAAAATATCCCAAGTTGTCCACTCTCAGGAAAAGGTGATGTGACATGGAATTTGATTTTGGTTCTGCTTCCTCTTGACCCAGAGCAAGGGTTCTTGCCTTGTTTGTGTCCCGGACCTCTTAGGCAGCATCCTGGAGGCACTACTGTGCTTTTGCTGACAATACTCGTACTTGAGGGAAACACTGAGTTTCAGTTAGAGGTTAGTGAAAATAAAAGATATAAAACCCACCTTACCTAACTTCCTGGGCTAGCACAGGGGAAGAGCTCTTTAAACTAGACAGTTTGCGGGAAATGTGGACTCTTACTAAACATCTTTTGTTTTTGGCTTGGAAAGAGCTTTGTTTTTGCTTCTTAGGTATTGATTCCAGCCTCCCTACACCACAATGGGGCAGCTGGTGGCCCTGGAAGTTCCTGGGTGGCTGCTATGACTCAGGGTCTGACCATATCTGTTATTCATTCTCTCCCAGGTCAGTTGTGAGGCCATCACAATCCCAGTTCTGGACGGGGATGACTTCCAGCCTCTTAGCCTTATGAGACATCTACTGTGGAAGCTGTGGCAGGGCTGTGTGCAGAGGACAGCGGCAGGGCCCTTCAGAGCCTTCTAGAGAGAACACACAGATTCTTTCCAAACTGTATGGAGCCTTTCAAAAGAGCAGGGAATCTGATCCCCTGAGGGAAGTAGGCACAGCAGCCAACAAAGCCAGGCACCTCACGTATGGAAAGTTCTGCAGTGAGATCTGCATTCACAATTGGCAAAAAACGAGACAATATTAAAGGAAGGAGTGGATCCCTCCATTCCCTGTCCTCTTCCTGGGCACTCCTTTTTCATGAATATTCCAGGGTTGACTCCATGGGGCAGACACTTACTCCTTGGGGAGGACTCAGCCTCATAACTCAGGGTACCCTGTCCAGAATTATTCAGAGTGGGGACAATCTGTAAGTGCTATCCTTCCCTTTTGGTCCTCCTGATGTGACCACAGGTGGTCACTAGGAGGTCCTGGCTTCTGTTTCCCTTTCCATAAAATGAGGTGATCAGAATAGATGTCCCTGTGTCCTCCTCCCTTTCTAGGCCTATGATTCTATCATTCTTCATCCTTAGTCATTTCAATCTTGTAAAAGAAACAAAATTCAAACCAGCCCATGCAGGGCTTTGTTAGCATTTCTAGCAGAAGATTTTGTAGCAGGAGGCAAAATTTAAAATTTTTTTTGGATCGTGTATGGATTTCCATCACGTGGTTCCTTTTGCCATGGATAACATAGTGAAAGATATTTAACATTTGGGGAAAGAAGGTGCTGGGGCATGTGCCCAGCTCATCTAAATGGTGGCCATACCATGGTCTCACATCACCAGGATCTTGGCCATTGTGCCAAGAAGTTCATGGTTTTGGGGTTTTAAAGAGCACAGCAACCTTCACCTTCCAGGGAGATTTCCATGCACACATCTTCAGGCCCAGGCATGTCCAGAATGTGGAAGAGATGCAGAAGAACCCCTCCTTGAGTCTGCTGTCTGAGACCTGTGGGGAGACTGGAGTCCTACAAGCACCATGGATGCAGGAGCGGCACTCACCAGAAACACATGCTCAAAAATCTGGGTGGGGCTGTCCATCTGTCCGAGGATCACGATCATCTCATTGTCTATGAACTCTTTGAACTCCCGCAGGTTGCACGCCATCTGCATTTCTAACTCTGTCCGTATCTGAGAAGAGAATGGGGTGCACAGATCCTTGTATTTTTCATGAAAATTGTAGTTCAAAATGAATTACTTATCACTCTGTCTTCTCTTTCCACTTGTTACTCTTATACTGATAGAAGCAGTGTCTATACAATATCTGCACAATGGTTATCTGTATATGCTTACTAGACCATGTTGATATAGGCCAATTGGCCATGCCCTGGGGACATGCCCACTAGATTCGAGCTCCAGAAAATAGAAGCCACCCCACAGTTGATATTCCCATAAGCACAAACTGTGGTGCTCTGAATACAGCAGGCATATAAGAAGTGGTTGTTGAATGAATGATTACTGACTTTGGTGTTGACTAAGTCCTACAGGTAGAGAGAAAGATGCAATGGTGGCATGTATGTTAAGGGGTGAACACCAAGTTACTACTGGTGAGTCTTCCTTTGGTCAGAGGCACATGATTCGGGGTATGACCCCCCCCCAGGGACAGCACCAATCACCAGGGTTTTATGCCTCCTACACATTCATATGATTCTAGTTGCAGTTACATTTCAAACAATCAGTCTAACTCCTTCTACTCCCCTCCCCCCAACTTTGTCTGCTAAGGAAATGCTTTAAGAGAATGGAATCTCTGTTCTTGCAGAGGTGGGTCCTTAGAGGCTTAGGTTTTCTCTCTTAGGACTTTCCAATCATCCCAGAGCCAGCAGTGAACCAAACAGGGCAACATACAGTAACTCAAACGCAAAATTATAGAATAGGTTTTAGCCTCTCCACAATAAAGCACAATCTAAAGACATCTGATTTACAATCTACACCCAGCACATCTTATTTTGTATTTTTTGATTAATACTTTCATACAGCTCTTCCCGAAAACTGGCAGAAATCTAAACATGCAGATTCCACATCTACACAGTATTGAATTGTGCTAACATATGCCATATAGCCCCCTATTTGCCCTCAACCACATCATTCATCCTACAACCACCATTAACACTGCTCCTCAGCCCCCAGTTTTTTATCACTCTATCCTTTAAGCACAAGCATAGGAACCACACGGATCCTAAGTCCCTCACTTCTTTGGATGTGATGTTTTCCAAATCCTTCTGCATCATGATTTCCCTTAGTTTGGTCTTGATTAACCTTTCTGTGCGTTCTCGTTCAGTTGGGCTGAAAAGAGAGGAAATGGTGATCATTTACATGGAGATCAACAAAGGAGGCAGATGCTGCTTTGGTGAACACTACAAATCGACGAGGTGTTGGAGTGCACTAGATCACAGAGGCAGGAGGTGGAAAATTAATGTTTTTTTCTTTGTTTTTCAATATTAATTTAAAAATTTTGAGTTCCAAATTCTCTCCTTCCCTCCAGCCCTTCCCCCACCCCACTGAGAAGGCAAGTAGTATGATACCCAGTATACATGTGTAGTCCTGCAAAACACATTTCCATATTATCCATACTACTGGGACAAGAAAAATTTTTTAAAAGTAAAGAAAATATGCTTTGATCTGTCCTCAGAGTTGATCAGTTCTCTCTCTGGAGGTGGAGAGCATTTTCACCACTAGTCTTCTGGAATTGTGAATCACTGTACTGATCAGAGTAGCCAAGTCTTTCACAGCTGGCCATCACTACAACATTGCTGTTACTGGTCTAACATTCTCCAGCTCACTTCAAGGAATGAATGTTTTAAATGACATTTTTCTCTTTGCATCTGTGATCTAGGAGATAAGGGGCACAACGCCTTGGAGGAAGCACCGGATCTGGGTTTGAGGCCTTGGCCTACTCATTATTACCTGTATGATCTTAGGAAAATCGATGCCCTGCTTTAGGCCTCAGTTTTTTCCTCCACAAAATCAGGAGATTAAATTACTTCCAAGGTCTCTTCTGGCTCTAAATTTTATGGTACAAGGATAACCATGCCCATACTACAAGGAAGAACATGTCAAGGGAGCTAAGTGTATACCAAGTGCTCTGAGATTCCAGAGAAGAGAAGGAAAACATATACTTAGGAGGCAGGAAGGGCAAGGTAAAAATAACTTCACAAAGGAGGTAAATCTGAGTTAGGCCTTGAAGGAAAGGTAGGATTTCAGCAACGGCTATTTGATCCGAGAGGCAACAGGAAGCACTGGGGTTTACTGAGTAGGGCATGCCATCTACACTGTCACTTGGGTGGCTGGGAGGGAGAAGGGACCAGGCAGGGAGACCAACTAGGAGATAAACTCAGTAGTCCAGGTGAGGCAGGGGGAGGCCCTGCCCTGGGGGAGGAGTGGTGGTGGAAGGGACTGTATAAAGAGAGAAGGCAATGTGGATGACAGAAATAACAAGGTCTGGCTGCTGACTTAATACATTGGGTGAGTGAGAGTGAAGAAATGAAGTTACACCAAAACTGGGGATCAGAAAGCCTGGGGAATAACAGGGAAGTATGGGAGAAGGGTGAATCTGGGAGGAAAGAGAACGAGCTCTGTTTTGGATATGCTGAACTGGAAGGTCGAGGGGATCTCCAATTGCAAATGTCTGCTAGGCATCTGTTGTTGAGGAATTAGAGTGCAGGAGCCTCAGCTGGGAGTCCTCTGTAGGGAGATAATAATAGAACTGTGAAAGGGATGAGATCACCAAGTATAGAAAGAGAAGAGGAGATGGCTCAAGACAGAGCCTTCAGCGTTCCCCAGAGCTGGCGAATGTGCTAGACAAAGCTGCAGCAAAGGAGGCTCAGGAGGGCTCAGATGGGAGGAGAACCAAGGGATGACAAAGGCATGGAAAACCCGGAACAAAAAGACCTTCCAGACACTGGGGGGGGGGCGTAAATGTGAGGATATCATTGGTTTCCACTGTTCTCATCTGCCCCCAGATCTTCTGTGGCTAGATCTCAGGTCTGATCCACTGGCTAAGGTCTTGTGTCCTCCGCTATCTCAGACTGCTTTGGCACAGACCTCTCAGTGGTTGTGTTCTGGGGGAGATGGAAAGGTCTTGTTGCCCACCCGTTAGGAGCACCATGACCCTCTCCTAGGTTCAGATTCTGCCTTTGCTATTCACTGCTGGTACAACAGTAAGAGGCTGCTTCACGAACTCTCTGGCCTCCCTTTCTTCAGAAGAAGAACCAGATTAGATCATTTGGACTAGATAATTTCTGTGGTTTCTCCCAATGCTAAATCTATGATCTTAGGATCCATTCTCTTTCTGGGAATGAAGTTCAGGAACCAGGGCATTAAGATGTGCCCCAGATGCTTACACAATCATGTGAGAGAAGTGTAATAACAAGTGACATTCAGCCCTTCATGTTTTACAAAGTTCCGTCCTGACAACAAACCTTAGAGGTAGAGACTAAAAACACTATTTTCCCATCTTATGGATGAAGACATGGAGGCTCTCACAGTGTCAGAAATGGACCCTCAAGCCAGATTTTCTCTTTCCTCTACCAGCTTGCAGAAGAGTGTGGCTGACTTTCAATCCCATTTAGCCTGTACTTGAACAAAATTATTGTATTTCCTTTGGATTTCTTGCCCACTTAAAAAGCCTATAAACACTGAATAAGCACTTACTCTATGCCAGACATTGTGCTAAGCACTGGGGATTCAAAAAGAGGCAAAAGATAGCCCTTGTCCTCAAGAAGCTCACAATCTAATGGGGGAGACAACAAGGATACAAGCACAGACAACCAGGTTCTATTCAGAATAAATAGGGAATGAGAGGGAAGGCGCCGGAATTAAGAGGGGCTGGGAAAGGCTTCCTGTAGGAGATGGGCTTTTAGCTGGAACTTGAAGGAAGCCAGGGAAGCAGCCAGCAGAGATGAGGGAGAGTGTTCCAGGAACGGGAGACAGCCAGAAGAAACAGAGAGAAAGGAGGCTAGTGTCACTGGAGAGTATGTGTTAGGCAGTAAGACATAAGAAGACTGGAAAGGTGGGAGGGGGCACGTTATAAAGGACAAATGTCAAAAGAGCATTTTGTATTTGCTCCTGGAGGTGATAGGGAGCCAAAGGAGTTTCTTGAGAAGGGAGAAATGTCAGGGTTAGGACTGCACTTTGGGAAAATCACTCTTATTATTATTAAATAAAATGACTCTTGGAAATCTGACTAGGAAAGGGGGTCTCCAGCTGCTTACAAAGTAATTGGCTCAATCTGACCGCACCCTGTGCCATAACACAGTGATGCTCCTTTATGTCGTGTTGCACGGGAGGGACCCAGACACAGTGGCTTCCTCTGTTTTCTCTTTCCTCTCCACCTACCCAAGAAAGGTATCAGCTGGATTCACCCTTACATGGAAATGGAAAAGGACTAAGGCCTTAGGCATGCTGCCCCCTCCTGCTGCTGACAGCCTTATCACTGGCTGTAAAAATAGCGTTAGTAATCTCTGAAGATGGACGCTCTCAGCCCACAACTACGGGCTTCCTCCTGCCCCAGCTCTTAAGTTTCCCATGAAACCTGCAGACTGACGGCTCACAACCAGGCTCTTTCTCTTGACACTCAGCCACGGTGTCTCTGGAGTAGTTCATCACTAAAATTCCGAACCTCCCTCTCTGATTTTTCTCCAGGCAAAGTCGATGAGGACAAACAGGAGAAAAGAGCACGTGCCAGCAAGCCATTTCTTTTTCTTACTGAAGTCTTGGGTTTTGGTGTGAATGGGCTAGCTGGATATTCAGACCCAGTAATTTCCTGCTTTATGTTTCTTGGCTTTCACTGAGGAAGAGTCAAGCTCAGACATATGTAACTGAAGTGCTCACATCAGCTCTGACATCCATGACCCTTGTTTCCTAAGATTTCTTTTCCAGAAGGGTTCAGAGGTAGCTAAAATGTGACTCTAGTGATAGGCTTTTCCATTTAACTTGGGGTTTTAGGGAAGGCAAATGGGAGTTATTTTAGTTTTCAAAATATATTCTTACTGGCAAGGAAATACAAGCTAAATCTCAAGGCAGGTGTGGACCTTGGAGATGCTAAATGAGAACTGTGACATCAAGGGGATGTCAAACACATACTACAGGGGAAGGCTCAAGGGGACGAGATCCCAGTTCAGTTCAACTGAACCCTGAGTTGGGTACGGGGAAACAAATGCAAAATGAACTAGCCCCCGCTTTTTTAACCAATGGGACAGAACCTAAATGTGGAGAAGTAATGCCACAGGAATTTCAAGAAGGAAAAAGTACTAATAACTCAATGTGTGTTGGGGGAAGGGAATGAGTAAAAGAAAAAGAGACAGATAGACATGGGGGGATGGGAAGAGAAAAGGAGAGAGAGAGAGACAAAAAAGAGAGAGACAGAGAAGGAGAGAGGCAGAGAGAGACAGAGATAAAGAGAGACACAAAGAAAGAGAGAGAGGTATGGAGGGGGGAGGAAAGGGGAAAGGTCTCCTGTGAGTGGCACATGAGCTATGCTTTGTAGGAAGAGAGGGATTCTAAGAGATAGTGGTAAGGGGAGGATATATTTCAGACAGGGAGGACCATCTGTACAAAAGTACAGAAACATGGCAATTTGACTGTCATGGAGAATATGTGAAGGAGACTAATAGGAAAAAAGACAGGAAAGGTAGGGGGGAGTCATACTGTGGAAGCTGTTAAACTTGAGACTGACATTCCAGAGTTACTGACATTCCACTTGACTTTTTAAGCAACTTCTTCAGTGACGGCTCTAAGTTCTGCTGAACAAAAAAGCCATGACAAGATAATCATCGATGAGGTTCTAGGACTGACTCCCTATTCCCGATTCTCCAGTCTCTGAATCCAAGTCTGTACTTGCTGGAGGGGCACACTGCCTGATGTACAACTACTACTCTAGGTGAACAAAGCCTTGGTCATAGATTACTCTAGAATTTCCCTAACTTTCAGAAACACTCTCGTCCCTAATTGCTTACTGGTCCCCAACTCATTAACCAAGAACACGACTCCTACAAATAATTTCATCCATCTATTACTTTTCTAGAATTCTTAAGAGTTTTCAGTTTTTCTTCTGAAGATCAAACACAGTTTTTTATTCTAATCAGGTCATCTCTAGTGGTGAGCTATTTTGGTATAATTACAGAACTCAAGGGTGAATCCTGTACAAAAGGCCAAAGAGCCATAACCCTCATCCACAGAACATTTAATAAACCCACAAAGATCAATTTAGAGCAAGTAAACATCCTGATTAATTTTCTTATCAGGAACTAGGTCTGAAAAAGCTCCCAAAATATTAATACAAAACTTCAACACACTGACCTATAAAGGAAATAAACATTAGCCCAAGGTAGACTTGGACCTTGATCCAACTCAAGGTACATCAGAGAGACATTTTAACATGCCTAGCTCTTCCTACAACCAACTGCAATTTCTGATTTGCATTTGGGAGAATCTGAAGTTTAAATTATAGAGTTAAATTTATTTTCTTTCAAATACTTATAGTAACTTAAAATAGGCTAAGGGTTGGTTGTGGATGGATGTCTTTGGGGGGGGTCTATGAATAAGGAGCAATGAGAAAGATTTATAATGAAAATAATGCTATTTTATGTAAATGTGTCTCTGAATCTTTCGAAAACTGAGTAATGGCAAATATTTTTCTACAAGCATTGTTATCAACTCCCACTGCACATATAAGCATACAAGTAAATTTACGCCTAATCTCTTTTTGAATAATCACACATTCTATATTAGCAGTACATCCAGAAATGAGATTTTTGGTACTTAGTTTATGGAGGAAGTGCCTTGTTGCTGAGAATCTATGTTGCACAATAAGAGAGCTCTTTGGTATTACTGCAGGGGAGAGAAAAACATTAAATCTCTTGAGGTGGGATCTTTCTATGTGACAAAAGATACAGGATAGGTGTTATGCATGCCTTCTGTCTTACAATGGCAATTTTCCTAAAGCACAGACTGACTGGTTTATGATGATACTCTAGCAAAGGGGTTGTTAACCTAGGATCATTGTGGGTTTTTTCCTGAAATTTTTAAAAGATCATGGCATTTCAATATTTATAACCCAAAAAGTGTATTTTATTTTATGTGTTTAAATATATTGTTTTGAGAGGGGTTGGTACATAGGTTTCAGCAGATTACCCAAGGGGTCCATGACACAAATGAGGAGGAGAATATGGCATCTGGGTATTTAGTCACTAACCAGCAACAAGAGGACTCACATGTCTGTAAAGAGAGCTGGTGAATCTGGCCGGTGGGACTGCACATCTCGCATGGCGTTCCACTCATTGACTGATGACTGGTCAGAGTTGATATGGCTCTCATAGTAACTCACCCAGGTTAGGAATAGACTGCCTGGGTAATAGTTATGACTTCTGGCCACTTCACAGGCTTTATGTAAACTTTGTAATGCAGACCTGAAAGACATATTGGAACACTTGAGCACTCACAGGCCTGAGGTCGAGTGAAGGAAGAAAAGATTATTCACATAAACCATAATCTAGTTACCTTTATTTCCTCAAATCCTAGAACCAAAGAAGCTGCAGTGACTGCTGACCTAACCCTGTTTGAAGAAGGCCTCTTTCCTCCTTCCTCATTTCTGACAAGCACACATCACATCGAGCTTCTGCACAAACTCTTTTAGTGACAGAGAATTTCTCACCTGCTCAAGCAGCAGCTTCTGTTTTGAGGCAGCTCTGATAGTGAGGAAGGCCTTCCTTATGTTAAACCCACTTCATCTGGATCTTTATAACTTCAACCCAATGAGCTTGGTTCTGCTCTCTGGAGTCAGGCAGTATAAGCCTAATGCCACTTCCATATGACAACAGTAGCATTATTTAAAAACAGAGCTCACATTCACCCTAAGGCTTCTCTTCTCCAGTTTAAACGTTCTCAGCTCCTTCAACTGATTTTTTTGCAGGCATGATTTCTGTATCATTTGCTCAATATCATTCAACATCAATTCCTTTTTTGGCTTTTTGGAGGGGGCAGGGCAATTGGGGTTAAGTGACTTGCCCAAGGTCACATGGCTAGGAAGTGTTAAGTGTCTGAGGCCGTGTTTGAACTCAGGTCCTTCTGACTCCAGGGCTAGTGCTCTATTCACTGCGCCACCTAGCTGTCCCTCAATATCAATTTTTAAACCTTGGAGAAACTATTACTTAGAAACACACTTAAAAACAATACAAAGGTCATTAGATATTTTGGATTCTGGCTATACAGCCTCCATTATGAATTCAGTTACCCCAATGCCATATCTCTTCAGTTTTATTTTTCTTGTGGAAGGGAGTGATACATTACTCATCTTTGCTGAATCTGGCCTGAGTGCCTATAAAGCCTGTGGTATCTTAGTGGAGTCCAATTTCACAGCTGGGCTATCACCAGACTAAAGATACTTGATGATTTAATGACTGGGGGCAATGGCTATTTCCCACTGACTCAGAATCTTGCCCTAACATAGTGTCCCCTTGATTCCTGGGATACTGACATGTGTCCCCAAAGACATCCCATCCAAGGCCTCAAGTCATGAGGATTCCCCTGGGCATTACCAGGAAGTGTTGGCCTCCAAGAGGGTTCCCATGGTTGCTACCTTCTTTAAACTACCTGCACATATTTGAGCTATTTCTGAAGAACAGCCATTAAACATGCTGATTCAAGACCCAGACAGTCAAGTCTGACAGAGAGAAGAGAACTCCAGTCAGTTAACAAGATGGCCCTGACACTCTGCAGTTCAGAAATATCTTCCTGGTCAGACAGCCATGTCTCTCTCCTAAGATGAGGAGTACAATACCACGACGTATTTCAGACTCTTGTGGCCAATCCATTTTCAGAAGGGAAGCAGATTTCCACTTCAAACTGAGTTAGGAAGCCCATTTTAGTTATAAAAGGCAAAGCTCAAGTATCAGGGAATTTTAGTAAAGCTATGTCAGATGCTCTGACTCCCAGCAGAGTTCTTGCTCGCTGTAATAGGATAATTGTAGGTTCCAAGAGGCATGTTTCTTGAACCCCAGAGCATGTACTTAAAACCAAAACCACCAATTCTGGTACAACATCCCCTCTGAGGTCCTTCCAGGTGCAGGCTACTTTAAGTACACGTCAGCTGGGATGTACCTGACTTCTGAGAAGCTGCTACCGCCACCTTCCTGTTAGGGCAAACACTTGCCAAACACAACACTTTGATTTGGAAACCAGTTTGTGTAGTAAACCAAGAAAGGCCTCTCTCCAAAAAGCCAAAAGGGCTCAGGCCAGCCAGTCTACCATGGGACATCAAAGCCTGACCCAAGGTTGCTAGTTGAATCCACAGGGGCTTGAGAAAGAATATAGCTTTGTGCACTCCAACAATTAGGCTGAAAATGCAGCTGTTCCTGGGGTCTTCCAGCAGAGGCCTGTTATTTGGCTCTATCTGGTACCTAAGTGTGGATTAGGTACCACTAATACTGGTCAGAGCAGGTCATGTGTACTCCAGGAGATGGATCCTCATGAATCCCTTTGAATATGAGAATCAGCTATAAACACAGGCCCTGAAACTGTGTCCTGTGCCTCAATTACTGCATGAAGTGATAAGACTGTGAATGGTTCAGATCAGCCCTTTCCCCTAATCACCAGATAACAGCCAACTGGGGCACCCAGGGTAGATTATTTCTCCTGGGTCTGTTTTTGAGGCTCTTGTTTCTTGCTTGGCTGGCCTTCCCCCAGCCCCTTGGTCATTAGTGCTTCCACCAGAGGCAGGCAGGGGCCTGGACAGGAAGTGAAAGGCATGTCCTTCCCCTTTGGGATTAATTCATGGGGCTTAGAAAACCAAGCCACCACTCTATAATTTGTTTTGAAAACATGGAACAACAAGAAAGGAATTCTTTCAGGATCCTAGTCAAGGATGGTCTAATTTTAAAAAAACTACAGAGTTTTCAATTGTACAAATCTAAACGTGCTTATGTCAGTAAATAACTTAAAGTTTAGAAGGGGAAGAAAAGAGAATAAACATTTATAAGTGCCTACTATGTACCAGGAATCATGCCAAGTGCTTTTTTTTTTTTTAAAACAAATATTAACTCATTTAATCTCCACAACAACCCCCGGAAACTACTGCTATCCTTATTTTTACACCTGGGGAAACTGAGGCAACCAGAAGTGAGATGGCTTGTCCAGGGTCACACAGGCCAGACATGAACTCAGATCTCCCTGACTCCAGGCCTGGCATTCTACCCACTCTGCCTCCCAGGTAAAGAAGAAAACTCCAAAGGCGCGAGTGGGTGCTCAAAGGGCCTCCTTGTCTACCACACATATCTCAGGACAATACACTGCCAGACTTTCTCTCTGCCCTGAAGCCTGAAGGCTAAGTGGCCAGCAGGAATGGTGCTATGGACCAGGAGGTTGGGAGACCTGGGGTCCAGCCTGGCTCTGGTCCTGAGCCACTGTGCTGTCCTGGGGAAGTCACACCCTCTTTGGGCTTCTCATCTGACAAACTGAAGTTTCTTCCCACATGGTGAACCCACGATTCCAAGGTGACCATTTTTACCTGGGCCTCTGATTTTGATGCTGCAGTGGTGATCACACAACATCACTGGAACAGAGGCATGTACACAGCCTGCCACCATGTCTGATGCCCCTTCCTCGCAGCCCCTCTTTCAAGAACACATGAACAGATACTTAAAAAGACATCTTACCACATTGCCTGCACGGATACGGGTTTGAATATGTGGACTCTGTTATCCGTTGAAACGCTGAACCCACTAAGGAGAAAAGAGAATAAAACAAATGCTACAGTCACAGGGGGTTACTCCTGGAGTGTTTCTCAAGGCTCTTTCCCACCCTGGCCCAGGTGGTGTGGCAAAAGAGATGCCAGCACTTACATGGAAACCCATCACAGACTAGCTATTGAGTGCAAAGCTTATCACAGCAATGATGGGGGCTAGTTTTTATATGTTATGAAAAACAACTGGAATTTCCTAGTCAAGTCAGGGCAGAGCGCTCAGTCAGCAGAGATTTCCAGCTGTAGGGGTGGACAAACTGTCCTGGTGTGCATTACAATTTGGAAGACCTCTAAGATGTAGAAACTGAACTCTGGAATTGGGAGCTGCTGCAAACAGCTTGGTCTCTTGCTTCCTGTTATTAGGACGGCCTCTAATAACCCCAGGGTCACTGCTGAGTGTGTTGTGACTGGCACAGGAAGAACGTTACACAGTAGGGCAACAGCTGACAGAGAAACAACACACTTGCTTGAAGCAGGATCTATCATCCTCTGGGCTACTGCAAATCACTCAAGCTCTGACTTAACTCCTGGCCACTTGAGCAGCATTTGCTTGCTTTGAGACTTACAAGGACTACACAGATAACAATGCTTAACCTTTGGTCTAAAAGCCCAGGAATTGGAGAAACTGGAAAGTTATGTATTTTTTCCACTATTTTACAAAGCCTGTTTTAAAATGACTCATTGAGCTTTTGGCCTGATGGGACAGTGGGCCTCCCATTCAGCTGAATGAATGTGCAGTAAGATGGAACCCCACCCATGGGCATAATGAAAAGGGGAAGCTCTTACCCATCACCATCCAAATGAATAAGAGTGTCACTCCAGAGAGGCAGGACCAGACCCATGGTACAAGTGCTACTGTGGGAACAAGAGACTCAGTCATTTCCTGCTACTTCAAAGCACAGTTGATTTTGAAAAATTCATCCAACAAGGAAGAGAAACTACTAGACTACACATTTTTCAGTCAGTTCTGAGGACTGTCTTCCTTTGTGTTTACCAAAAGCCTTTGAGTCTGTGATTTCTGATACCAGGAGGCACACAGAGCATGGCAGTGGAAGGAAATACAAAAATAAAGGAGAGGTAGGGTAGCTAGTAGGGATGGGGCGGAGTATCAAAATCTACACAAAGAAAACAACTTTAGAATATTTGGGATGCCAAGTGTGGAGAGTGAGAAGCCATGAAACTGCAGCCATTATTGAAAGTTGGTAAGAATGTCAGCACGAAAAATAAAGCCCATGTATGGTGTCTAAGGCTGATGAATCTGGGCAACCTTCCAGTAAGGTGTCATCATCTCTATTTTATAGACACAGATTAAGCAACTGGCCTCAGGGACCTAATACTATATTAATGAACAGCCTGCGCTCGGACCATTAACCACACAGGTTCTCCAGACAGGGGTGAACCACCAAATATGGTTCCACTGTATTTGCCTCTAGGCCTTTGGGAGTGAGATCCCAAACCCTGTCTGCGGTGGGCTAGTCTCTCCATGACTGCTCTATACTACCTGATTTAAGAAGGGTTCTGTTCCCTACTGTGAGTGCTTACAGATAATTTATTTAAAAGAGATGGGGATTTATTCTTTAACAAATTAAAAGTCCTAAGCAAAAGTAGGAGGGGTGTGTGTGTGTGTGTGTGTGTGTGAGAGAAAGAGAGAGAGAGAGAGAGAGAGAGAGAGAGAGAGAGAGAGAGAGAGAGAGAGAGAGATCAGCCTGCTTCAAAAACAGAAGGTAACCAAAGTGAAGAACCTTACACCTGTCCCTGCTGCTGTGTGGCTCATGAAGGTCTGGCTGCCTGTGTTCAGTCTAATGTTTTTCCTTGTACTCGCTGCCCTAGGTGTTACTCAACACCACTACCAGTGATTCCAGAGCTCATGAGATTCAAATCAAGATTGGAATGACACAATAGAACCTGCTACACAGAGGCACAGCTACCAGGCCAGACTACAGCCTGATCACTATTTCTGTTGCCTAAATGGGATGAGCTCATGGAAAATGTGTTTTGAAAATGGCTTCCCAAGGTAGAGGAGGATTATTTTTAGTGTGTCTTTTTAGTGAGTACTTAGCAGAGTCCCTAGCAACACATATAACCGCAGCTATAAATACTTACAAGGACTACACAGATAACAATGCTTAACCTTTGGTCTAGAAGCCCAGGAATTGGAGAAACTGGAAAGTTATATATTTTTAGAGTGTAAGGAACGAGAGCAGAAGATGCAGAGGTTCAGAGCCCGAGTGTGACAGAAGGACATGGGCGGGGGAGGAGGGGGGGAGAGATCTACGAACATGTCAGAGTGAATTCTCAATTTGTAGAATTTAGTTTAGGTGAGTGAGCTTCTTATGCTGGGAAGGAGGCACCTATAAGAAACTGAAACTTGACTTAAAATATGCTGTGATGGTAAAACCCAGCCTACCTTGAGGGTTTTCTTCATAAGGCTCAAGTCTTTCTTTTCATAGGTATGTTTCCTAATTAACAAGAAGGCAATTTCACAACCCTAAAGCTCTATAGGTTTGTCCCCCTGAAGCCCTATTCGAAGCAGTGCCATTTGGAAACCAAGGCTATGTTGCATTTTAAAAATAATTCTAAGTGGCTAAAATTCAGTGCAACTCTCAATGAACTTGCATGTAGGTGAAATTAACTTGCTGAAGCAGCCTTAAAGGGCTTCTTGGGAATGCCATATGCTAGATGAGAGGGGTCAAACTGTGTGCCACTAGAACCAGATTCAAACAGAATTGGGAAATGTTAACAAAATCAATTAAAATACAACCCAACCCAGATACTTTTAATTTGTGGTTTTCCAAGTCAATACATCAGGATCTGTTTCTATTTGAGTTTGACACCATCGGCCTAGACTACCAGCCTTCTAACTTCAGCTCAAAGTTCCTTAAAGCTTCAAGCTTCCACATAATGGTATACACAATGATGTGAGTTCTTTTGCTAGGACTTTAGATGGACATGGAGCTGGGCTGGCCTGCAGCCCTAGTCTTGGTCCTCTGGTGGCCAGGACTTCAGGGGTATGGTGCCTGAGGAGCACTAGATGTGCTGAGTCACAAGGAGGACAAAGAACACAGGAGTTCCCAGCTCTTTGAGCTAACTGTGCTTCTTCTCATGCCCTGTCTGCTCCCACAAAACAGAGAAGTTTCCACTTGTTAATGGTGGCTCTTAGATATGGTTCTGGCAATCCCATTACAGCCAGAGGAAAGAAGTGCTACCCTGAGCACACATTAGTGAACCCTCCTTAGGAGTGGTGCTGAAGCTCAGGGCAATGTCACAGAGATCAGGCTGGACCCCTGACTGCTTTCTCTCTCTGGCACCACTGATCGCCTTTGACTCTGGTGATAGGAAGTTGCAGACTAGCTTGGGAAAGAAGCTGCTTTTAGCTTTGAAGAGATGGTCTTTCCAGAGAGCTCCCCAGGCCTGGGTGGAGAATCAACAACGAGAAAAGAAGCTGCAGTGATGAAGAGGGTTGTGAAGCCCTCATCACAGAGCTTTATGATTGTCTGAAAGGGAGGCAAGCTCGAGAAAAGGGAGAGGTGGACAGGACAAATACTGGATGACTTGCCCGAGTCATACAAAAGGTGAAAACGCTTCTTCCTTCTTAAACCTGAATGGGAGACAGCTGCCCATAGGTGGTTAAAAATCCCTGCATAATATCCCAGCACAAAATGAAAGGTAATACATAGTAATGCATGATATACATGGGAACAGTCACAGCTGTGTATTTCTGGTGACACCCCCCCCCCCAACAACTTCCAAACTGATGCTGCTGTGGATGAATGGGAATCTCCAGGACTCACTCTGGAATGAAAAGTTTATAAACCAATGCTTTTGGGAGAATAGTGGGATGTTGGTTTCCAGCTGCCTTAGCTGAGCTCACTGGGGGGCAGTGCTCTCCTGGGTCTGGGTCCCACCCCCAGCAGGCCCCGAGCTCCACTCTAGCTTCAAACCCGGAAGTCTGTGTGCCGAGACACCTGGCAGGATTTCCTGAGGCTTATTATCTGGACAGCAAAGATTTGCTTAGCAGCCACATTCCACAGCCCTCCCAAGACTTCTCCAGAAAATGAAATGGAAAAAAGGAAAGCACTAAGCCTTAGCAACAAAAAGCAGCACAGGCCAAAGAGATATGTGACGGCTTCAGTTACAAGCTTCAGCATCCTGTTTAGGCCCAACAAAGGTGCATGGGTCTCTTATTAGCAAAAGTTTTCTGAAATGAACTGAATTCAGATGTGACTCAGGAAGCCAAAGTTTTCTTAAATACAGAGGAAGATGACAAAGAATATAAGGCCTAGAAAGGCCACAGCTTATGAGATGAAAGTCTGCACACTACACTCAGAAGACATGGAGGAGTCAGGCCTGATAGGCAGTTTGGTGGCCCAACTAAACTAAATTCTAACTGATGGAGGTAAGGAGGCAACTGACTAACTGCCTTTCCTTAGTTACATGAATTAACAGGCTAATAGTCATTTCTTAAAGTGGGGGAAGGAGAAGTAGGATGGGGAAGAGAAGGGGAGGGATGACACGTGAGGCACAGAAGACAAACTAGGCTTGTTGCTGTTTTTCAAGCACTGTGGGTTTCACTGCCTCATTTCTCTCCACACTAAGATCCATACCTCCCCCAACTCAGTTTTACGCACAGAGTTGAATTACGCAAGAGGATGTCTCTTTCAACATAAAACGCAAAGCTTATTTATAAAGGAGTTTCTCTGTGCTCAGCGCCACACCTGTCATTAGAGGAGAAGTCCATCCCGAGGACAATGCTTTCTTCAGTGTCTTGTCTGCCATTGGTTGAGACCACCACCATATACCTCGTGCGGTTCTGGTACGTGCTTTCCAATCTCACAGCCTGTAAGGTTAACAGAAACCAAAGTAACTTCAAGAGACAGAACTACAGTCATATTGCAGACCTTCACTCCTGTTTAAATAGAAATTTGTAGCAGGTTTTCTGGTTATATTTCTATCAGGTCTTTGCCCAGTAACGGCCTCATTATTTGTTCAAAACTGCTCTCTAAAAGTTATTCATGATCTCTCCATCAACAAACCTGATGGCCTTTTCTCGATCTTCGCCCCCTTTGGTCTCGTCCATCACCCTCTTCTCTCTAGGTGTTAGGGACGTGCCTCTCCTCCTCCTCTGCGACCACTCCTTTGTCTCCTTGGTTGGAATTTTGTCTTGGTCCTGCTTGCTAACCACCGGTGGCCCACGGGCCTCGGTTCTGGGCTGTTTCTCTAAACTCTTTCACTTGGTGATCTTATCATGTCCTGTGGATTCAGTTTTCATCTTTGTGCTGATAGTTCTCCAATCTATTTCTCCAGCTTCAGTCTCTCTTCTGATTCATCTCTCTAGCTGTCTATTAGACATCTTGAACTGGCTACACTGTAGACTTCTTAAATTCAACATGTCCAACATAGAACTCATCTTTCTTTCCAAACCCTACCCACCTTCCCCTTGACTGCTGAGGGTACCATCATTCTCCCAGGCTCTAGACCCAGGCAGGCATCATTCCCTACTCCATACTCTCTCTCACTGCCAAGGTCTGTTAATTTTAACTTCGTAATGTCTCTCAAACACAGCCCACTTTCTCCTCTGACATGCCCCCACCACGGTGTAGGTCCTCATCGCCTCACACCCAAACTGCTGCTTGGGGGGACGTCTGCCTGCCTCAAGTCTCTCCCCAGTCCAGTGCATCTTCCACTCAGCTGCCAAATCTTCCTAAAATGCAGGTCTGATCATGTTTGTCTGTCTATATCACACAAGTACATACGTGCGTGCGCGCGCGCACACACACACACACACACACACACACACATACTCACTCCCTTCAATAAACTGGAGTGGCTCTGTATCACCTCCAGTATCAAGTAGAAGATCCTTTGTTCTGTCATTCAAAGCCCTTCCTAACCTACCCCTCCCACTTTTTTCCTCCCGTTTTCTTCCATCTTACTCCCTGTGAATCTTCTCCAGTCCAGTCCCAGTCTCCTGGCTATTCCACAAACAAGACAGTCTATCCTCCAGCTTGGAAAATCTTTACTGGCTATCCCTCATGCATGGAAATTCTCTCCTCATCTCTACCTCTTGGCCTCCTTGAAGTTCCAGCTAACATTTCATTTCCTATACAAAGTCCTTTATGAACTCCTCTGTTGATTTCCAATTTATCTTGTTTGTACAGCATTTTTGTATGTTTTCTCCCCGTTAGATAGTGAGCTTCCTGAAATCTTGCCTTTCTTTGTATCCCCAGAACTTAGCACAGTGTGTAGCACATAGTAGGCACCTACTAAATGTTTGTTACTGACAACAAACATTAAAAGACTTTTGAAAAATTCTTGAGAAATGATATCACTTCTTAAGGAGTTTCTTACATTGCCTTTTAATTCAATTTACTTAATAATCTACCGATCCTTTGAAGCTTCACACAAACCTGTTTCAGATATCAAGAGTAAAGTACTTCAAATTCCCATAATTCTCTCTCTTGATTGTGCTCAGGAGAGTGGAATTATACCTGGAATTTCTCAGAATCAACTTCCACTAGGTCATCCCTTGCCGGGTTTGTTCTAATCATGCTAGCTTCTACTGCAGTTTTGCTGTGACACCTTATTATGGGCCAACAAGCGACTCTAGTTTCTCAAAAGGCAGGCCAGCAGAACACAAGATCTGGTAGGTCTTACTAAGCCAGAGACACTGGGCACAAACCCAGTGACAGAATGTATACCTATCACCTGAGGATCAGCCAAACCAAGTATCTCTAGACTCTCTAGACTGGCCACCATTTGATGAATTCCTTTGGCCATGGTAACTCATGAAAGGGATAAGATATGGAAGGCTGGGTTGCAGTCTGCAGAGTACTCATAATAATGAACTCATAGATCTTTCAAAACATACCAGGCCTTGTCTCAGCCCAAATGTCTTGGGTATAGGGACTAAGAACCATAGAAACATAGGTATAGCAATTGAATTTGGAGAAGAAAAGAGTGGAATTCTTCTTTCCATCAGATCATCTTGAGAGAAGCCTGGGAAGCACAAATAGCAATATGCCTGTGGGTATATGTGAGTGCATGCATGTGTGCACACACAGTTGTTTCTAACAAGGTCTGACCCAATGAGAATGTAATACTGGTAAGGTGTTGCCATGTCTACAAGATGGTGAGCAGCCATGTATATCAAAGAGCCACATTGTGGTAATTCAAGAAAACACACTTAGGAGAAGCCAAGAGGAACTAAGATTAAAAACAAAAAACCGGAAGGCCAGTCCTAGCGAGCTAGGGTCAGATTAAGGGAAGGCACAGCCCATACCAAGCCAGAGGATGGAATAGATGGAAGTGCCCCCTGGCCCCAGGTGGCCTGGCTAATAGTTCCTCTTGTACTTTAGGGCTTCTGGAACAGCTCCCAAGACAGTTACAATCACTTTCATCATGAAACCCAATTAGGGTAAACTAGAACGATGTACTAAATGGGATTTCAATGGTGCTACATATTTGAACTCCTGCTTGCCTTGGTCAGCTCTAATTAAACATAAAAAAGTGAGCCCTCTTCACGTTTTTTTCCATCCCCATCAGGTTTACCTTCCTGAATATGTCAGTGTCCCTTTTCATTAAATTCTAGCTCTGGGAGTTTCTGGCTGGGACTCTTAAAACATATTTGGCATAGAGATAACTGTCTTGCTCGTGCCTCCTACACCGTGGTAGCAATTAAGAGACTGAATCAAAGTTGATAAAGGGGAAAATCGATAGAAAAAAAATTAGATGCAATCGAAGTTACTAAGTTATGTGTGGAAGACCTTTGTAAGAGACACTTTATGATGACATTTGACATTTCTTACCTAGAGAGTTAAGAACTTAAAAAAGTTCCTCCAGTATTTGGCTCTTCTTTGCATATTTTAATTATAAAATCAAATGGCAGGTCATATTATATTCAAATGAAAGATCATTAACCCTAGATTCTAGGGCCTAGAGGAAAGGACCCACTAGTATATCAGGTAAAGTTCTTGTTGTTCAGTGTTTTTTTCAATCGTGTTCAACTCTTTGTGACTCCACTGGATTTGTCTTGGCAAAGATAATGGAGTGATTTGCCATTTGCTTTTTCAGTTCATTTTTGTAGAATAAACTGAGGCAAAGTTAAGTGACTTGTTCAGGGTCACACATACATAGCTTAGTAAGTGTCTGGGGGGGTGGATCTGAAATCAAAAGATCTATCTTCCTGACTCTAGACCTGGTGCCCTATCCACTGAACCACTTAGCTGTCCCAATGGGTAAGGCACCAGATATGTTACTATGAGATAGGATGAGTTTTTGGGACCATTCTGTTTTAAGCCCTTTAGTTGGATTAAAGACTGAAAGTATTGCATTTCTTAGGATTCAATCACAACTCTCTTGATAGCATGTAGAATATTGTCTGAGTCTTTACTAAGAGGAGTCTAGGATGTTTTATATTTAGATATCTTCTAAGAGGTGTGAGAAGAGAATCTTAATTTGAAATCCCAAATCCTGGGAGGCAGAGGCATACAAACAAACAACAAAAACCTGCCCTGGCTCCAGTTTTCTTCTGCATTGTTTTACAGCTTACTGCCAGCCCCCCCCCTCCATTAACATAATCTAATTTATTTCACTAAGCCAATTTGAGTAAAAGTAATTTTAAAAGGCATCCTTTGCCTAATACTCCCTAGAATTCACAGTAGCTTCCAAGTGTCTTTGGGGTCAGGAAGCGACATGGAATATAAGATTAGAGAGATCCTGATTTGGAAGCCACCCATGGACAGGACAGGCAACATGTGGAGCAGACCCTCAGGCAGGGCCTTCCAATAGGCATCTTCTTTCCTCGGAGTCTCAGTAGGTTATGGATCTGTTGGCATTTTCTCTTTTCAACCACTGATTTTCAACCACTTGGTTCACGAGAACCAAGTTCAGATTTCCAGACGCAGAGCTACGACCTGAAGTTGGTGGTGCTAGGACTGTGGGCCTCCTTTACTAGAGTGAAGACTTGGCCATCCTTAAAATGTTCACATGGTCTCACCTAGCTAGGGAGTTAAAGAACAGGACCAGGAACACAAATGACTCCAAGGACAAGAAGGTTTTCTTTTAACTCTATAGCTGGAGCCCCTGCAGCTGGTCTACACCTTCCTTCCCATGACACATTCCCTCTTCAGAATCTATTTTTTCTTTCAGGATGTAGTACAAGGATAAGTGACCACATTCCTGATCCTTCCAGTGGGTCACAGCTCCTTCCCTCCACAAAATACAGTCAAATTACTTGACTTATGTGTGTACAGGCCCTAACACTCCCAGTCAAGGTAACTTCTTTGAGGGCAGAAGCTGCCATTTTTGTCTCTTGGTCTCCGGCAGTGAGGACAGGGCCTCATATGTGCTTGATGAACTGAATTCCCTTGATATACCATTACCATTTCAACATTCAATAGCTTTCCCTGTCAAGAAGCCTTTAAGCCTGAGGGCCTCCTTTCTCACATGAACCAATCTCACAGACAGACTTCTCTATCAAAGAGCAGTGATCCTTTAAGTATCTGTTGACTGGAAAAAATTCCTTGACAAAACGCTGTTATGAATTCGGAAAAACTTTTAAAGACTTTATTGTTATCACAACAGCCTTCAAATGCACCTGAGAAATAGACCGTATGAAACGCCTTCACTTTTCAGAAAGAATGAAGGATGGTGCATTCTAAGCATTCATTTGAGATGTCTGGTGGCACTCGGGCATCTTTCCGAGCCTGGAAGTCCAGCTGAAACAATCAGCTTCAACCTTGGCTCTGGTTTCATATCTAGCCCAACTTGCTTTCATTTTTCACTTAAACTTCAATAAAATAAATGCAGAAAATTCCCTTTCACTCATAATTCAAACTACATCTTTTTTTCTGGCTCTAGATAAGGATCAGGACAGCAAGCATGCTTATTGTATGTACGGATTTAAAGAGGCCCTAGGGATTGATCACTTTCTCTGGGTAAATCCCTCCCGTTGTAGTTTAGTGCTATATTTTTTTGTATTCAGTTTTGGTGCCGATGGAGAACACCTGGTCATCACCCTCTGCATACTAACCTTTCCCACACTCCACTTAGCATGTTGACTCTGGGTAAACATACCAACTACTGTGCTCCAAAAGTATTTACCTTCACAACAAAACATTTTCTTGATAAAAAGACAAACTGCTCATTACCTATTCTTCTCCCCATCATCCCTTAGCATCAGAAATATTCCACTAGAGCTTGCTAGGACTCTGTAATTGTAATCCCTTTTTGTTAAGAAAAAGAGCCTTGCTTATATTGTGCCTTTGTATACAATATTTCTCTCTTGTCAGAAAAATTATATTATGAAGGTCCAAAGTCTAGACATAGGGCTCACCTGCTTTGTCAGAGGTTCAAAAGTAGACAAATATTGAATTCCAGCCAGCCAGCCAGCCAAACAATAAAAGCAAAATCTATAGCTCAATTTAAAACAGACTTTGGACATGAAACAGTTTGAAAATTCTGTTCTTCAGAAAAAAAAATCATCAAGATTAAAGGGATGCACCAGTTTTCAATCCTTTTTGACCTTCAGTAAGGATCCTGGATGCATCTAAAATCAATGACTCCTAAAAATAATCTCAACTGTTTTTGAAAAAACGTGCTTCCAAAAGCATTGCTTCTTGAAATGATCACACCACAGTGATGCTGCAGCTAAGGGTTAAGAACACATTTTTTAACAGATAGTAGCCCAGTATTGAGGCCATAAGTTAGTCCAAGGGTTACTAAAAGTCTTAATTTTCTTCTGCTTTCTTCCTGTTAGGCCTGGTCTAAAAAGCCTACTTTTTGTATCGATGCTTGAAAGTTGCGGTCCAACAGCGACATGTATGTAGAGAGCACATTCTTCCTTTTTTTTTTTTGTCTTTTTATTTTTTTAAAATTTGTTTTCTTGTTTACATTATTCATTTTCATCACATTTTTGCATTACAAATTTTCTCCCCGTCTTGCCCCTGCCCCAACCCTAAAACAGCA
>CM053593.1:363691855-363728744 GCA_028646575.1 Pseudocheirus occidentalis
AAAGGAAAAAGCTGGTTTCATTCCAGTTACTTGTCATCTTTCTAATCTCACTTTTGGAAAGCAAAAAGCGAGAAGGGAGAGGGGGTTGTGTCTCTATTTATTGTTGGGTTATTCCTAACAGAAGAGAATGAACTTCCAGCTCACTCTCCAACTTTTAACCTCATGCAAAGTCCCTAGATGACAGTTTTAACATTCCACATTTCACTTAAAACACAAAGGGCTTTGCTTGGACTTGACAAAAGCTTCTTTTAGCTACAAAAAGCACCAACTGGTCAAAAGTCACACAATGTAGCCAGTGATTTGGCTGGAAAGCAACTCACTTAATGGTCTGCAACATAATGACTGTATATTTAACAATTTGATATAACTGTAAAACACTGTGGCATGTCTAAATTTCAAGTTCACAAATTTCATTTAAATCTTCTGAATTCATTTAAAAAAATGTTAAACAGCTGAAACCATCAACTCCAGGGATTGTAGGGTCATAGATTCAGAGCCTGAAGGGACCTTGGAGGCCGACTAAGAAAAGCAAGGATTGAACTATCAACTCTAGCTCTGGCTCTGCCACTAATAGGCGGTCCTGGGGGAGCTGTTTTTTCCTTTGTTGGCCTTGGTTTCCTTAACTGTAAAACTGGGAAGCTGAACTAGACGATCCAACGATCTACTCTGCCATCTCTACTACGTACAGAACCTTGTCCCAATGTTTAGATAAGACATCATTCCTGTCCTCAAGGAGCTTGCATGCCTAGTAAGGATGGGGTGGAGCTAAGACACGGGTGGAAACAAGTATTTTTTGTAGTGTGACATGGGAGGTACAGCAGGGATAGAAAGATAAAGATAAAGAAAGGCCAAGAGAAGGCTTCAGGGAGTCCTGGGGATGGGCTCTCAAGGAGAGGCAGGAATTCAATCACCACAGAGGGTGTGCATGCCAGGCGAAGGAAACTGGGATGCTGCAATGCCTACTAGGAAGACAGAATTATGTGACAGAAGCAGAGAACATGTGCAGAAGAAGATGAGATGAATCTGGATCATGAAAGTCCTTGAAGGACAGGCTGAGGAGTTCAAAAGGTGGCAAAAGGGAATCATTCAGGGTTTTTGAGCAGGAGAGTGACCATAAAGATTAACCAGCATGAAGGGAAGAATAAGAATGGAGGCAGAAAACCCTAGTACAACAGTTGAAGGGCGTGGTAATGAGAGTTTGTATGAAGGTTTAGCAGTGGGAGGGGATGGGTGTAAGAGATATTAGGAGACAGCAGAGCACAGTGGACAGAGAACTGGATTTGGAATGAAAAGGCCCAGGCTAAAATCTTGGCAGTGGCACTCGTTACCTGTGTGACCTTGGACAAGTCGTTTTTCCTCTATAGGCTTCAGTTTCTTCATCTGTAAAATAATGAGGGACAAGGACCCTCCCAACTCCAAGTCTCTGATCACATGGAGGTGGGATTGAGGGGATCTGGTAACCAACTGTATATAAAAGGTGAAGGGAAGGGAAGAAGCAAAGGTAACACTATATTTGAGATGGGAAACCGGGAGAGTACTAGTAGTTATAAATTTAAAAAGGAAGGAGCAGGTTAAGGGAGAAAAGGTTTTGACATGCTGATTAAGGTGCGGATTGAACATCTAGGTGGAGATGCTTAAGTCTGGAACTTGAAACCTGAAAGGAAAGTCAAGCCTGGGCATGGAGACTTTGGCATCACTGGCACTGAGACCCAAGAGATGGTGGGCAGGCAGGAGCAAGGAAGAAGAACGGAAGGAGAAATGGGCCAATGAGAGATCCTTGGGGAACACCCACACTGAAGCCTCAGAAAGAAGATGAGGAACCAAAAAGCTTCCTCTCAGCTCTTAACTTCCTATGACCCTTCTTGAGAACAGAAGCCACATCTTTCCTTTATATCCTAGTGTTTGGGACAAACCTCATACAGGGGATGTGATTAATGGGCATTTGCTGAATCAAATAACTTCAAATTCCTCTTTGTCTCTGCTGTTTCATCTGACCCGGGGTGGGAACCTGTGGCTTCGAAGCCACATGTGACCCTCTAGGTCCTCAAATGTGTTCTTCTGATTGAATCCAAACATCACAGAACAAATCCCATTAATAAAACTATTTGCTCTGTAAAACTTGGACTCGGTCAAAAAGCTGCACACCCAAAGACCTAGAAGGCCACATGTGGCCGTCAGGCTGCAGGTTCCCCAACCCCTGATGATCCTCCTTGGGTACAAAATTACTTTTACACCCAGGAAATACAACCCAAATATCAGAAAAGTCACCAACTGAAAAAGGGCAAGAAGATGAACCATGAAATCAACCCAGTTTATCAACCTGGGAGTGGGAGCATTGGTAGCAGCCAAGAAGCCAGCCTGGGCTTTCAAGGTTCTCAACAACCAGGTTCCATGCTACCTAATCCAACTGGACAAACCTTCCCAACCCCATCAGCCTGGCCTTCTTCCTGTCTCCAGCATATACATGCCTTTGCTCAGGTTAGGCATGACTCCTGACTTTGTCTCTTTCCCCCAGATAATTTAAACCACAATCATCCTTCAAGACCCAGCTGAGATCCCATGCCATATTTTATCCTCCTCTGAATTCTAATCACATTTACAACCTACTCATTTTGGCACTTCATTAGGTACTACCTTGCTCGACCATTCCAAGCTCGTCTTGGTCTGATGAGCCACAGTCAGATGCATTGTCACTTGACTATAACATAGTGAAGTCGCTTTGGTCCTCTTAGAAAACAAAAGACAACAGCCAATCAACCAGATGCTGCCTTGTAGAAAGACCATCATCCTCTCAGTCTCCCCTAGAGGCCTAGTGCTAGAGGGACAGGCAGAATCAGAGTGCTGAATAAGCACCTACTGAAGGAGCACATGTCTTTCAACACAGCATTCCCTTGGAAAACAGAGCTTTGCCTCTAAGGCTCATTAATCAAAAACACTTACCAGCCTAATGTTGTCTTCAGGGCGGAGTAATATGAACATGGCCTGTAGGTGCTGCTGAAGATCACCTGGAGAAGTTTACAAAAGAAAGGTTGAGGCTGGCTTGAAAGGACTTTGGTAAAAGTGAATCAGTGTTTCACAGGTCAACTCCAAGATGAAGCATCAATTAAACTGGTGTCTTAACGGTGGTGATGTCCCACCTATTTAAGATGAATGGAAAGTGGTCTGTTTCCTTATAATTTGAGATTTATTGTTTTACTACATTAATTCTTTTCTTTATGACTCTTGGAAAGCAACCAGTAAAAGACCCTGGTTCTGTACTCTGGCTGAGTAAACAGGGCCATGAGACCTACTGGTACACAGTTAATACTGGATCTCTATCTCACACCAAGGAAACTTTTAGGAGACCATGGTTCCTCTTGAACACAGGACAAATATCAGACATAACATTTCCCTGGTGGTGTAGTGAATAGAGCACCGGCCCTGGAGTCAGGAGGACCTGAGTTCAAATCCAGCCTCACACTTATTAGCTGTGTGACCTTGGGCAAGTCACTTAACCCCAACTTCCCTGCCCTCCCCCTTCAAAAAAAAAGCAAAAAAAAGATATTTCAAATTTACAAAAATCAGAAATATTTTAGATACCTTGCTTCTACGAATGCTGCCTAGACTATCAGAATTCCCATCACCACTCCCCCGTTAGTGAGCAATATTCAAACAGGAGGAAGCCCCAATCTTTCTATTGATAACAGTGCTGTGATTGGGGGCAGGGAGAGAATATGTGGGTGGAGCTGAGGAAAAACATGCATTGAGATGAAGTACTTTCACCCATAAAGCAAACCAGGGGACAAAACATTTGACTCTGCCCAGCCCAGCCCTTCTGTATAAAAAGATGCCATTTTTTTGAAGAGTTGTGTAGCCCAGATGAAGTGCCTGTCTCTAGAAACCATATTCTGTCAGCTGCCCTGCTGGCTGCTTACTATAAGGGAGGGAGGGAAGAAGGAAAGAAGGAAAGAAGGTGAGGAAAGGAGAGACTGCAAGGCACGCTATTTCTCTTTCTGGGTGATTCTTAAGGGCCATTTGGTCCAGAGCTTTTTGGGGGCAAGGAGGGGAAAGGAGATGATCTGTAAGCTTTTTGTTCTCCTTCCCTTCATTTCAGAGATGGCCATTAGACCTCTTTACAATGTACAGTCTTTTAATTTTCTTCTTCTTCTTTTTTTTTTTTTTTGGCTTTTTGGAGGGGGGAAGGCAGGGCAATTTGGGTTAAGTGACTTGCCCAAGGTCACACGGGTAGTAAGTGTTAAATATCTGAGGCCAAATTTGAACTCAGATCCTTCTGACTCCAGGATCTCCCAAAGGAGATACACAATTTTTTTTTGCTTTTTTTGGTGGGGGGAGGGTAAGGTAGGGTAATTGGGGTCAAGTGACTTGCCCAAGGTCACATGGCCAGTTTTCTTATGTTAAGTGTCTAAGGCCAGATTTGAACTCAGGTCCTCCTGACTCCAGGGCCAGTGTTCTGTTCACTGTGCCACCTAGCTGTCCCTTTTAATTTTCTTCTGAAAAAAATTTTTTTTAAATCTCATTTGTTTTTATATTCCCTTTCTTTATGAACCTATCCTTCCATCAAGCCGTCTCTTATAACAAAGAATTCAAAACAAAACACACAAAAAAGAACAACAAAGGATTCCGGCAAAACTACACAAAATATAAAGTAGTCTGGAAATGGAAGTTTTCAAAGCAGCACAGAGAGACTGAGCAGAGTGGTCCAGCTCCATTTGATTCCACCACAAACCACAAGTCTCCTAAGCGGAAACTAGGCTGGGGAGGGTCAAGTGCTGTTACCCTGTGAAGGGTCAGCTATTCTCTTTATTACATTCCATACTGTATCCTGTCAAGGGAGGCCTCTGCAGTTGCTCCATTGTTAGCCAGTGTGGACTGGGATTAAAGGTGGTGGTGGAAATCAGTTTTGTAGAGTGCCTTGAAGAGCACCTGGTATGCAGCCGGTGTTTAATAAATGCTTTATCACTGTCCTTGAAACACTTGATACACATTGAGGGGGCAGATCAGAAAGGATGTGACTGAGGGCAGCTGAGATGCCCTTCTCACAATTTAAAAATTCCATTTGCTGCCACCAGAATGCAAATTTCAAAAGACAATTTAAGCAATTTTTGCAACTCTGACCATATCTGCTTTCCAATCACCATTGTTTTGAGTGTTTATTTGATGAAATATTTAAATATTCAAATACATACAGGAATAGGTTTAACAGAAACACCCTCCCTTCTCAATCTGCTATCAAAACTTTGGCAGATATCTTGATGTTTCAGGGTTGTTTTTGATTCTGAAGCATCACTGGCCAGGTAATAACATGAATTGGGCTAGGCTGGTTCCAGAATGTGTCAGAGTCCTGGGTTCGGTCATTGGGAGCTTGTACTTAAACTGACAGGGCCTGATCTGTTCTGCTCCAGATCATAAATCAAGTTCATTCAAGTTGTAAAGCTTTTCTCCCTCCCTTTCTCCCTACTCTCTTCCTTCCCTCACCCCTTGCCTTTTTATTCAGTAAAGGAAAAAGCTGAATTACTAAAAGTCAAGTGGAAACCTGGACTGAAGTTGTTTGAGGAAGTTTAGGCAAAAGAAAAAAAGGCCAGCTAGGGTCAGGAGCCCCACTCCCAGTTACATGCCAAAGAGAGATTCTCGGAACAACATATTCAGATGGCTGCACTGAAAGCAATACTTTGTCTCTTTCTTCCTTGTACTGTACAAGATGAATACCCAACATCACCCTGATATACTGAGCCTTGCTAATAAGGCTGGTTCCTCCCTGGGTGAAAGGCTTTTAGGGGAGTAAGGGGCAGCAAGGAAAAGTTTGGGGAGTTTTCAGATCTAAGGGCAGATGATAAAGAAGGCTGACCCCAGCCACCTGACTCCTTACTGTGTTAAAAATGCTTCCATGGCTTGGGATTTGCTGTGAAGGACAACATCCTCACTGCCATGATCAATTAGAATTAGACACAGTGACCCGGGAGAGTGGCATCACTGCCCTTAAGATGCCTGAGATCACTGGACTATAACAAGAGTCTCTTATGGCTTCAATAGGAGCCAGTATTTTGGGGTTTGACCTCTGACCTACTGGAGCTCTCTAGGATGGTTTGCTCCCCTCCCAGCACTTACTTCTTCCATCCCTGGAGGTCACAAATGCATAAATAAGCACAGTGGTCACAATGAGTAACAATTTCTTTCAGCAGACCAGCTTGGCCCATCATCTCCCACTGCTGTTCTTAAGCTGATATTTTCCAAAAGATCTTTAGGAAGGGGGCATGGCAGGCAGGCTGGCTTCCTGCCAATCTCTCATTCCCTCCCCCATTCCCCCAAGAACCTCCTTTTCTCTAAATTTTCCAAATTCATATAAAAGTTTCTTACTTTACATGAACTCATTTCTCAGTTACATGACGTTAGATGTATCTTACTTTAAGCAAATCCAATACATGAAAAAAAATAGCTCACAGGACAAATGAAAGGGACCTCAGAGACCACCTAGTCTAATCTCACTTTACTGATGAGGAAACTGAGGCTCAGAAAAATTAAGTGACTTGACCTTTGGTCACAAAAGTAATAAATGACAGAATCAAGATACGAATTCAGGTCCGGTGATTCCAAGGTATATATGACTGTTCCTCTAACAACCCTGCAAAATAGATATCAGGATATCACCTCCATTTAAGCTCAGAATGAAAGCGAATTGCTCACTTTGGTAAGTGATTCAAGTCAGGGTGCAAATCTATGCCTTCTGATCCCCTTACTATCAGGTTCACTCTCAAAATTTAAGTTTGGACAAATGAGTCTTCCTTATAAAATGTCCTTAAACTAAACATCCAGTCTCTTTGCATTTAGTGAGAGACTCTCACTTCTGTGCCCTGTCTCTTGTAAGATCTGCGAGGGCAGGCAGACATGTCTTACTTAGCTTGCATGTTCCTTTGTATCTTGCACATAGAAGGCACGCATGTTTGTTGAATGAATTGTCTTTTGGAATGTACTTAACTTAGGATCACAGGAAGAGGTTTAATGGAATTCACTTCAAGAACTTCATTTTAGTCTGTATTAGAACAAGCCTTGATGTCATGGGAACCTAAATGAACTTGCTTTCTAATTCATCTTATCATTTTCCCCATACCATCAGAAGATATGGATGAAAGAAAAATCATTTCTTTATTAAGTATCTATTATGTGCCAGGAACTGTCCTAGGTGTTGGGCAAAGAGACAAGGTGAGGCAGTTCCTGCCCTCCAGGAGATTATATTCTTTTTTTTTTTTTTTTTGCCTTTTTGGAGGGCAGTTGGGGTTAAGTGACTTGCCCAAGGTCACACGGCTAGTTTTTGTGTTAAGTGTCTGAGGCCGGATTTGAACTCAGGTACTCCTGACTCCAGGGCCGGTGCTCTACTCACTGCGCCACCTAGCCGCCCCAGGAGATTATATTCTGATATGGGGGCACACCCCCTTTGGGTAGTTAAGAGGTGACCAGGCCAAGGAGTTTGGTGTGGGGTATCACAGAGATTAGCTCAGGCTGCTTCAGGGCAGTCTCACCTCTGCCAACAGCATTGGTAGCTCCAGAACAAGAGCCCAAAGGGCCCCCAAAGAGGGAATGGCTAGAGGGAGAGAAGACAGCAAGGTGCCCCATGAGGGCCTACTTTCCTGTTGGATGCTGGATGGGGTATGAAGGGGCCAGCTACACAGAGGGTTAGTGAGCTGTCACTCATTTCTCCACCACATAGGAAAGCTCAGGCCCACAACCGAGTCCCCATGTTGAATGGATTGACTGGTGGCTGGGGGTGTATGAAGTCTCCTGAGGTCAGGTCCAGAGTATGGTTGCCCCAGGAAGGGAGCGAGGTGCCACAGGGTGGGGAGCTCCTGATTTCCTGGTGGATTTTGGCTGGGATGTGATATAGGGTCTAGGGCCAGCTAGATCTAGTGGGCTAGGGCAGTTTGCACTCACCCTAGACAGAAGTACTGGGTACTTCTTTAGGAGGTGAAAATGATATGCTTAAGTCCAGAATTTCAAAAGCCTTTGATTTTCCCAGAATCTTAAGGGCACATGCCCCCTGAGACTTCTTTGGCTTGGTCCCACAGGGGCAGGAAGGCAATGTCAGCTCAATAAGGACAATTATGAAGTGGACTTCCTTCCATCTCTCGGATCCTGTGATTCCAAGGGAGAGGCTCCATCCCATTAGATTGCTTCCCACATTTCCTGGCACTATTGCAGGACAGCTAGAGAAACCTGGAAGGGGTAAGGTGACCAAGGGGGACAAGTGGACTGCTTTACCTGCATGCTTGTTGCGCCTGTGACTGATTCTTGGTGTGGACGACCCATTTCCCCGAGGTAGGAAGAGGGCTGCACCTTTCACTGTGAGGAAACTCTCGCTGATGCTAGGAGGAAAAGCCAAAAGGGAGAAACTGAATTAATGCAGATTTAGATGCAAGAAACCAATGACTAGAGAACAAGACCTCCTTGGAGGACACGCTTTCCACAGCGGTCACTCACACCTAGTGCCAAGCAACAGTAACAGTGAGGCCAGCTCTCATCTCCAGAGTGCTTTAGGGTTTATGCAGCACTTTTCTCACAATCCGGTGATGCAGTATCATTATTATCATCACCATTTTGCATATGGGCAGACTGAGGCTTTGAGATGTGAAGCGACTTGCCCATTGTCATATAGCTTTAAGTTTTGAAGGTAGGACTTGGATATGAGTCTTCTGACTCCAAGACCAGGACAAGCCTTTTTCATGCAGTCTTAATTTCTGGATAAGTGTTGTATGTATGTATTCATTTATTTATTTATTGGAGGGTAGGGCAATTGGGGTTAAGTGACTTGCCCAAGGTCACACAGCTAGTAAGTGTTAAATGTCTAAGGCCACATTTGAACTCAGGTCCTCTTGACTCCAGGGACAGTGCTCTATTCACTGCACCACCTAGCCACCCCCTAGATAAGTGTTTCAATTCAAACATAATACTACACAAAGGGTATCTACTCAAGCAGGGAATCTAGTGATGGCAGGATAGAAAACCCCTTCTTAATGATCCACACAAAGCCTTCAGGCTTTTGAAGCTCCTGCTCCCCTGGGTGGTCATTCACACCAAGAGGGGCTGTGCGCCATCTCTCATATGGCTGATGCTATGTAGTATACATACTGCTTTAGCTATTTTATGGGTGACAACAAAAGCACAGATTTTGAAAAGTCCTCTTTGGACTCCAGGGTTCTAAGTAACACCTCTGAGAATTCTGCAGGTCTAGTAGCTAACTTCAATTTATAGAAACATAATACTTCAGCTTTGGAAGGGGTCTATGAAATCACCCAGTTTGAGTCAGCAAACTACCTAGTGGGTCCGTAGGCTAAGAATGATTTTTTAAATTTTTAAATACAAAAAATTAGCTCTCCGGTCTTATAACACCCAGTGGGAGGGCCCATCACAGTTTGCTGATCTTTGAGAGTCCAATGCCTCCATTTTGCAGATGAACAGACTGAGGTCTATGGAAGTAGAGTGACTGGGCTCAGATCACAAAGTGAGTTTGTGGCAAGCAGGGGGAAATAAGCTTGGGGTTTCCCTGATCCTCAGGCCAGAGCACTATTCACAAAAGGCATTTATGGGCAGGACATGACCCGCAGATACTCGCTCACCAGTTTAAAAACATGAAAAAAAATGATGCAGAGAGGTGGAAGGGACTGTTGTGTTTTGTGGAGCGGTGCATGTTTTTTCACTCTTAAATTCTTGGTTATAAATGTTGGTTTTCTTGGGAAGAAAAGGGAGAAGAGATATATTTAGAAACAAAGATGATGAAAAAGCTAGCAAAAACTTTTAAATTGATTTATTTACTTTTAGTTTACAAGATTCAGTTCCATAATCCCTATCAAGTATAAGATCTGCAAGTACTTTCACACTGGACATTAGTCTGGTTGTGTAGAAGGCTTGTAACCAATAGAATGAACAACGGGAAAGAGGAAACAAAACCAAACATGGAAAAGAAAGAGAGCATGTCGTTTGCTTCAGTCTGCATTTAAACTCTGTTCTTTCTAGTTCTTTCTCTGAATGTAGACATCTCCTTCCATCCTGAGTCTTTTAGAGTTGTCTTATACCCTTGCGTTGCTTAGAAGAGTCCAGTTTATCAAAGTTGGTCGTCACACACAATGCTGGGTCTGTCCTTGTGTACAAATTTCTCCTGGTTCTGCTCTTCTCACTTAGCATCAGTTTGTATAAGCCCCTCCAGGTGAATACGAAGTCTATCTGCTCCTCATTTCTTATAGCACAATGGTATTCCATTACATTCATATATCACAAATTGTTTAGCCATTCCCCAATTGATGGGCATCTTCTTAATTTCCAGTTTTTTGCCACCACAAAGAGAGCTGCAATAAATATTTTTGTACATATGGGTCTTCCTCCCACTTCTATGATCTCTCTGGGATATAATCCCAGAAGTGGTATTACTGGGTCAAAGGGTATGCAATTATTTATAGTCCTTTGGGCATAGTTCTAGATTGTTCTCCAGCATAGTTGAATTGCAAAAACTTTTTAAAAAGCAATGCAGAAGGCCCCATCACCTCAGGCTTCAGTGAGATGGAAAACCCAGGCTCCAGGGGAGCAGCCACATAGACACATTCATCCCCAGATGAAAGGGCTAGAAAACAGGACTCTGATGAACAAGCTCAGGAAAGCAAGTAAGAGCAGAGGGGGCCGTCCCTCATTAAGGTGAACATTTATAGAGGCCCTGGGAGGGAGTGTCATGAACCTTCCTTTCTGGACTACAAGCCTGTGAGGCAGAGAGGCCAAGGCATCTGTCTGAGTCTCCTGACCTTATGTTGCATTTCCCTGCATGGTTATTATGGGATGACCCTTGTTGGCTGAATTTCATTTATCAGAGTTCAGAGTGAAAATAACTCGGTGAAATAATACCCACATGGAGAAACTGAAGCCCATCTTCAAATTCATAGACAATGCCACTCCCTGTATTGGCAAGCAAGCACCAGGGAAGTCTTGGTTTGTTTTGTTTTCATTTTAAAATAAAGCCTTGAGCTTTTGTGGTCTGTTGCACAAAATATGTCTCTTGTTACATCTGTGGTGTGCGCACGTCATCCTGGTGTGTGGGTCACTGTTTCACTTACATTACGGGAACAACTCAAAACAAAATGTCTGAGTGACAGGATGAAGCCAGCACACCACAGACAGGAAATGAAATTTACATTTCCACCAAGACAACAATTATTTTGCTTTATAAAATGAAAATAATTTTGAAAAAAAAAATTAAACATTCAACTTAATCACCAGCAAAGTAACAGCTCTGGGTGCTTGGGATTCTAGTAAATCAAATCGCTCTTTATTTCTACAAAGGGACACTGGACACCAATTCATTCAAGATCCCACCTGAACACGCAACTCAACTGTCCTGAGCAGACAGAAAGGTAGGAAACACAAAGCTGTTAGACACCTACTATGTGCCAGGCCCTGCATGAAGTGCTACACAAATGGGACCTGAGAGTTAGGCACAATTATTATCCTCACTTTACAACTGAAGACACTGAGGCAGACAGAGATGAGGTCACTCGCCCAGGTTTATGCAGTTAGTATCTGAGGTCAAATTTGAACTCAGGTCCAATGAACTCCAGCCTATAGCTCTCTACCCACCATGGTCACCCAGCTACCTCCTCTTGCTACTAATCCTCAGGTCAAAGGTCAATTGAGGCCCAAGTTTCTGGCCCTTTGACATTTTGTTATAATAAAATGCCCTATACTTTAAATGAATCCACTATATATGATACGGTTTAATTTTTGTCAAAAAAAAGTAGCAGACTTCTCTGTCAATACAATATTGGGCTCCATCAATACTCTTTTCCAAAAAAAGACGCCAAGATTTCACACTGCTATTTTCATGAGGGGAAAAACACATTTCCACCATCATCTGCCTAACCTTGACTGGTCAACCCACCAATGCATGCTTTTGGCCACAGGAGGGATCAGGTTAGAGAAGGCCTCCCAGAAACAGTCAATCACTGTTCCCATGAACACTTCCAAGTACTCATCCAATATATCCCCTGTGACCCTGACCCTTCCTCCTCCAACTGTTTTCTCTTTGATGCTTTGCAGATGGTGGGTGTCTAATAAAATGTTGGTTGAATTTTGAATGGCGGGTCAATAGCATCCTTTCTGAGGCACACAGTAGAAATTGCTTTTCTATTCAGGGAATACTCAGCCCTGAGTTTCCTCAGGGCCAAAAAATTTTTTTAAAGCCTCTTCCACTTAACTTTTTAGGTAGTTAGTCCAACTTAACCATTATTTATTGAGTGTATTCCATGAGGGAAGGCACTGTCAGACCAAATCCAGGCTACCAAGACAAGGTGAAGAAGAACTCAACCTCACAAAGTTTATGGTCTAGTAAGCAACCTGACCCTAAAATGCCCTATTTGTATAGGGAGATAATATTATGAGAATCCATCACACATTTTGAGGCAGACAGGTGGTGCCCTAGATAAGAGTGCTGGGCCTGGAGTTGGGAAGACCTGAATTTGCACACGGCCTCAGACACTTACTAGTTGTGTGATCTGGGCAAGACACACCACCCTGTTGGCCTCGGTTTTCTCACCTGTGAAATCAGCTTGAAAACCTCAAACGGAGCCGTGAAGAGTTAGGTATGACTGAAATGATGGAACAAGGAACCATCACACATTTTAGTGGGAGGAGGAAACTCATATTTCTTGCCTTAACAGTCCTAGCTGCATTTGTGAAAATGCCAGCCTTCCTCAACAGCTGCTTCTGGAGAAAGTCAACTGACAAGGTCATAATCCCTTTATGTCAGTCCTTTAAAAAAGCAGGTGTCTAGGGTCCTCAAATTTTCAAAATTTTTTATTTCCTTTAGGCTGAGTTCATGAATATGCAAAGTCTTCTCCATTTACCCCACAGAGTGTGGCTCAGATGACACCATCATTTCTAAATGGCCCTGGACGTGAAAGGCAGTAAATATATATAAACACCGGAGGACTTAAAACCTATAACTTGTAGGTTAAAAAAAGGATGAATGTAGAGCATCTAAAGGACTCAAGAGATGTTACTTCATTAAAAAAAACCCTGCATCATTCTAAAATAGCTGCTTTCTCTTGGGAAAGAGTAGACATGAGAAAATGATACACAAGGCATTTACAGTATTATCTTTCCAATTTGGAGGAGCAGCAAAATACTACAGAACTTTTCATCTTAGTGTGATTGAAAAAGATTTATTCCTTTCTATGGGATGTACTTATTATACACTGGCTGTGGTAAAAATCGTTACAGATTAGTTAAGGGAAAATATACTGGAGACCTTGCTGCCCTAAGAGACAAAAGCACAGTGATATTCAACAGTCCCCATCAAAGAAAACGAGGGAATGGGGGTGGGCAGCAGTAGGTTATAGGTCAAGAGGGTCCAAACTCATCCCACCCTCAACTTTTCACATTCCTCTTTCAAAGTCAGGACCACAGACAGCAAAGATTGAATGCAGGGAGGGAGCTAAGGAAAGGCAATGGTGATTATGACAAATTCCTTTTTTCTAGGACGGTGCTGATTTCCGGACACGCATCATTTTAATTGGGCTTTGCAAAAGACTATTCTTTTACATAACTTTCTCTCTCTCAAAGGTGATACATCACCACCCGCTTTGCTGCTGCACACTAGGGATCATCACTGCTGTAACTTCCTATATGTGTTGTCCCTACTCTTAGAATGGGCATTCCTTAAGAGCAGGCGCTGTCTAGATATCTGTGTCCCTGGGGCTTAGTACAATGATTTACATGGAGAAAGTATTTAACTAATGGTTTTCGTTCATTAATTCTTCAGACCATGTACTGGTTTGGAAAATGTGGTCACTGCATGGCCATGGGTGGTACAGGCTTAGGGCTTGGGTGGTCAGGTCAGCTGGGCAGATCTCAGAGCCCCGTTCCTCTTGCACCCTTGGCTCCTTGAGAGCTGGGGCAGTATTTGGTGAGGAGTGGAAGACTAAATGAATTACTGGGTAGTGCAGTAATAGTTCTTAATCTACAACAGGGGAAAACAATGGCTTATAAAAGACATGACCTGCACATGTGGCTCCATCTTTATTCCACTGATAAAGCTAATGTTATAGCCATGCCAAGATTTGGCATCTTTGAAACAAATTCAGTGATGCCTGGTAAAGTTAGTCATGACACTTTCTCTTAACTGCTGTTGGGGTGAAAATGAAGCTGTAGGAATGCAAAGAATGATCCTTTCTAAACAGCAGGTGGATGAGTTTGGAGGGTACATTGACTCCAGCCTCTGTTGGGCCTCTATCTGGACAGAAAAGGAGAATCAGGGGATTTTCAAACCAGCAATGCCTGCAATGCTAAACTCTGAGACTGAGTGATTTGGTTTTCTGCCTGAAGCCACAATTTGCACAATAACTGCCATAAGCAAGTTGTTGGAAAGAGTGTGGCATGGCATAGGGTGAGGTGGCTGTTTATTTGGATTGGATTTCTCCATCATTTTGGCTATTATCTTTTAATTTTAAAGGAGAATGTTCTTGAAGGGGAACTTCCAAAGTCATTTTTCTACGTGCACACCAGATTCCCCCTCACATGAAGATCCTTCCCAACTCTTGTTCATTTACCCAGAGAAAAAGACCAGCTACACACCTTTCAATAATAACTCATCTTGCAGAAGGAAGGTATGGGAGAGAAGAGGTATTAGACTGACTACCAAACTGAAGGTCTGCAGAGCTGTGGTGCTGACTTCTTTGCGGTATGACAGTAAACCTGCATAGTCTACCAGCGCTGTGTCAGGAAACAGAATTGCTTCAATCGGAATTGTCTTAGAGAGATTCTGAGGATCACCTGGCAGGATAAGATACTGGATACTGAGGTCCCTTCTCAAACTAAATTGCAAGCATTCAAACTCTATTGCAGACAGTGCAACTCTGATGGACTGCCTACATTATTCTAATGCCAAATGTAGGCTTGCCTAAAAGACTGTTTTACAGAGAACTCACATAAGACAAGCAATCACATGGTGGTCAGAAAAAGTGATACAAGGACACTCTCAAGGTCTCTCTTAAGAACTTTGGAATTAATTGCATAACATGCAGGGGAGACACTGGCACAGGACCACCCAGCATGGCGTGCCCTCATCAGATAAATGAATGAAGCAGAACTGAAGTAGCTCAGAAGAAATGTGAGATGCACAAATTTAGAGAATCCACCCCAAATATTCGCACGGACTATTTGTGCCCAACCTGGGGTAGAGTTTTCTGAGTTTGTATGGGTCTGAAGAGTCACAATCAGACACACTGTAACTTGACTCTAACATAGTGGTATCATTCTGGTCCTCTTCCAGAATAAAGGAACCACCCACCCACCCACCTTGCAGTTTATGGAAAAAGTGCTCCTCTAGAAGGTATGGATTCAAATGCTGACTCTGGTACTACTGTGGCAAGACCCTTCCCCTTTCTGGGCCTCAGTTTCCTCCTCTGTAAAACAAGAGGCTTGGATCAGATGATCACCACAGGCCCTTCAAGTTCTGTCTCTAGGCTCCATCACTGAGGCCTATGCAGGGCTCAGGGCTCACTCTTTTCTCAAAACAAAGACTCCTTTAAATCCCAGTTGCTTCTCTTGCATTGTAGCAGTCACAGAAAATTGGAGATATCATGAGTTCAAGACAAGACTAAGATATCACTGCAGGAGACAGAGTATAAGATCCCAGTTTAAGGGTACATCTAAACATCTACCTGTCCATCTGTTTAATAGTACCTTCTCCCAAACCAATCCTTTGCAATAAAAGAAGTCTGGTGCATTCAGAAAGACTTGGGGTACTAGAGTCAGGTAATTCCTGTAACGGCTTAACATTTACTAACTGTGTGACAATGGGAAAAGTAATTAACCTCTCTATGCCTAAGTTTTGAAAATAACATTTTGTATGGCCTCCTTGGAAGCAGAGGACCTTAGAGATGGAAAGAACCTTTAGAAGTATGAACTATTATCATTTTTTCAAATTGGTTCCAGCATTTGTACATTTCAAGTTTTTCCTTCTTTTTAAAAAGTCATTTTTAAAAAAAATAGAACATCTCTCAAACTTCCATGATGGTGACATTCTAAGCTGTTAATTTAAGTGAACTATAGGATCTTAGGTCAGATCCAAAACAAACAACTAAAAACCCACACACAAACAACATTCTCTGCCCATTCTAATATTTTATCTTTAGCTACAACCTGCCAGGGCAGTTCTCTGTCAACAAATTCCACTAAGTATACAGAGAATTAGCTTCTCAAGTAAGTATGATCAGATCACAGAAAAAGGGTTTGGATAATAAAAGACCTTCTACAGGCCAAAGGAGCACTCATCTTCCTTCAATAGAAATGGTAAATTATTTTAACTGCACAAATAAATACAAAGCTGGCAACCAATGTTGTACCAAGACCTACTGCAAAAGAGTGGCTAAATCAGTCCAAAAACCAAGTCAAAGCAAATATAGAGAGAAATAATTAATGGGGTCTAGATGTGTGAAACCTGGTTCTGCTTCTCAATTACACCTCCAGGCTATGAGCAGACTAGATACTGGAGATCCCTAAAGGAATTCAGAAACCACCAGGGCAAGTCACATCCAAACATTATCCCTTTCCTGGTAATAAGACGTGGTTTTTTTGCCCCTGAACAAAATCACTTTGCCATATGTTCAGGGTCATTGGCTTGAGAAGTTCCTGCAGTCCATTTGGCGGTAAACTTCATGAGGACACAGCACTTTATTTAAGCTCTCTTTCTCAGTGGAGCGCACTCTAAGCTAGGAGCTACTTGATAAATGTTTTCTAAGTGACACCTAGGATCCCAGCTCCTGAGCCAACATGCTAAAGGGGCAGCACTATGCCCAGAGCACACCAGATGGCCAGGAAATGGGCACAAATCATAGAATCAGTCCACCTCTAGCCTGGGTCCTGACTTCATAATCCAGATCACTTTGCAGCACAGTGCCATGCCCCACCACACCTAGGGGCCTTAAGGCCACTTCCCCTCAGACCCAGCTTTCTTTTCCCCATGACTCTGGGAGCCCACATTCTATATTAAGACACAACAAGATCCTTTAGCTGTTCCATCTTTTGCACTTCCAGGTGTTGTTTCTCCAACATCCAATGGCCATTTTCTGAACAGTGACTATGGCACTGTTGCTGGGGGAGACATCACCATCCAGAGCTCCTGAGGGCAGCGACTACTTTTCTTTGTATCTTTTCCACTTATCATGGTGCCAGATACACAGTGGGTGCTCAATAAAGGTTTGTTCACTTGATTTGAAATCATGAACTTTACAGTCTATTGGCTGGAGAAAGAAGAGGAGAAAGACACACTTACAAATAAACCAAGACTTTAAAGTAACTGCAGAAATGAATACAAAAGAGACACATGGGGGCTCTGCAAGGTCCCAGGAATGAGAGATTGCTTCTAGTCAGGGAAGGCTTCACAGAGGTGGTGACATCTGAACTAGTCTTTGAAGGATGGCTAGGACTTCAAAAGGCTAAGATAGACAGGGAAGACATTCCAGGAGTCAGGAACAAAGGCAAAGACAAAGGTCCAGAGATGGTGGGAAAAAGGGAAATATGCCAAAAAAAAAAAGTTTGTATCTGCTCAGGCCCAAATTAAATGGACTACATTACTAACACAATCTTTGTAGAGAACTGTTCAATAAAGTCAAGCAGCAACATTTCTCAAGCACTTACTATGTGTGTAATACTGCACTAATCATTGTTGATACAGAGAAAGGTAAAAACTAGCTACAAGGTTCATTCTGGCCACATTTTCCAGATGACTGATAGTGTGTCTGCTTTAAGCCTCAAAACTTCCTTTAAGATCTTTCCCACTGTGGACTGAAGCAACAAACAGGGAACCTAATCTGATCCCTTCTTTAAGGTGCAAGGTCATTGAAATGAATGTCAGTTCCTGCCCCGTGTTGTCTAACAGGGATGCTCTCAGGCTCTTTCCCCCTGTACCGCGGGTCTTGAGGGTCCATTTGAGGTAGATCTCCTCTTTTGCAGTTGACTCTTGTTTGGCCTATGTGAAGCAGACTCTTCCTTCTGCCCCTACTTTCATTCAAACCTGTTGCCTTTTAACTTGCTGTAGGTCTAAAAGTTTGCTGGTGAGAAGATGGAACTGGGGCACTCCTCTGACCTGCACATCTCCACGAAGGGCAAGAGGGCCTCCCTCGAGTCTCGGCAGACGGCTCCTGTGGCATCTCTGTCAGCTGCTCAGAGGTCTTTTTGGCTTATTCTCTGATCCTGAGCAATGTGCTGCTGTTGTTATCCTTCATGTCGAAGGGGACCAAGGATATCATGAGTGTTGTCTACTTGCCAGTTAATTGGATTTAAGTGAGGCAGAGATGCACAAAATCACCAGCCTCACTTTCTCTTGGAGTCATTGAAGTCCAGCGGCAGGACAAGTCAGTATGACTGGCAGTGGCCTGGGATGCAGCGGGTGATCTTGGCATCTTTCATTTCTGACCAAGTTCTAAGTGCTCTACAGTGTCTTCTTCATGGCTGTTAGAAACTGTTTTCATGTGCTCATTCTGTTGGAGGGAAAGTCTTCACATGCTTGAGGTAGACATCCCCCTTACTCATCTATGAGTTGATGCCTATGGGTTGCTCCTTAACCTGGTCTAGCCTCTCTGCCAAGAGTTTTCTTGGGTGGCTGCCACAAATGCTCTAGCTTCTTGGAGCCACAGGTAAGAGTTGGGTCAAAGGTGACACCAGAGGTAGATAGGCAGCTCTCACACCAGGATGCTAGTCCTCCGGAGCACCCCATACACCTCTGTATGGAGGTGTACATTATTCTAAGACAGCTGGATTGTCCATCTATGGAACAGAAGCAACACTGGAGTGATGTCTGCTCTAGCTTATATTTGGTGATATTTGTTTTAAATATAATGTTTGTACATTGTAGAAAGACTAGGGACAGCTATCCTCATCTAAAATGCAATTTCATGCCAGTCTTAAAAGACACTTTTTGTGCCCTTTCCCTTAAAATGTTCATTTAAACATAAATGCCTTCAACATAAAATAACAAAACTGCTCCCTAAGAAATGAGCTGGCCTTGGAGCCAGAGTGCTAAGGTAAGTGGGAAGCATGCTGGTCCAGGGCCCAGCCCTGAGTCTTCACCTCTGATCTGTGACCTTGGGCAAGGCACTGCAGACCTGTGGCCTTTTCCTTATCTATAACAGGATGTTAGGCCAGGCTATCTCTAAGGTCCCTTTTCCACCTTTACCTATGATCTTGAGTCCATGAACTTTTCCTCCCAAATACATTCTATGAAAACAGAGCTCAGAGCTCTGTTTCTAGGCCCCTATAAGTCCATCTCTGCCTAATTCCCTCACAGGCCAAATTAACAAATCTCCTCAGTCCCATGGCACCACACTCTAAATTTAAATGCTTTCCTTTCCAAAGGGGAATGCTCAGAAGGTGTATGGACCAAAATGTAAATGACCTGAAGAGCATTCCTCCAACATTTAAAAGGCTGGGCGTGTTGGTTACCAAGAAACAAAACATTAGCCTGGCCCTACATTCACATGTAGCTGGGAGAAAATTTAAAGGAGAGTAAGCCAGAAAGGCCACACAGCCTTTAAAGAGCCATAAAGAGCAGCATTTCCAGGTGTGTTTTAAATTCCAATGGAATTCAAGTCAGATTTTAAACTGTAGGCCAAAGATATTGAGTAAGCCCACTCTCAGCTAGATAACTTAATTTCTTCATACTTGGCCTATAGCTTTGAGCTTCAATCTAGTGCGTGCTATGAATAAACTAAATCAGAAATTTATCCCTTAACCCAGCAACACAGTCATCACCAAAATGTGGGCAGCCATGCCAGAGAAAAACATTCCCACAAGGTGCTGAACAAACCATGCTCTCATCTGAATAGGTCAAAGGAGGGAAGAATAAACACACACACACACACACACACACACGGGCACAGAAACACATTTGACTTAACAGGAAATAAGGGGCAAAGAGAAGGGAGAAAGGTTAGCTTAGTGGTTCTCAACCTTCCTAATGCTGTGTCCCTTTAATATTTATATGTGGGTGTATCTGCATGTAGGTGGACTCACCTGGAGAGAGATAGAGGAGCGATGTCTTGGTTCCTAAGACCATTGTTAAACATGGTCTTGGGCGACCCTTGTGACCTGTGTGAAAGAGTCCTTTGGCCCCAACCCACAGGTTGAGAACTGCTGGGTTAGATTAAGTGAGGGATCAGTCGTAAGAAAAACAAACTCTAAGGATGTATAAAGGTATAATAGCTCTTTTTCTTTTTTTCTGGTGGCAAATAAGAAGAAACTGAGGGGGAACTCACCAATTGGAGAACGGCTAAACAAATTATTGTATATAAATGTGACTGAATCCTCTTGTGTTATAAAAAATGAAGGAGGTGATAGTCTCTGAGAAACCTGGAAAATTTGTTTGAATTAATGCAGAATGAGGTGAGTGGAATCAGATTGGTTTGTACACTGACAATACTGTAAAAACAACTCTGAAAGACTCAGGTACTCTGATTTGTGTAATGATCAACTACAATTCCAGGGGACTCATGATAAAACATTCTGCCTACCTTCTTACAGAGATCTAATGGATTCCCCTGATGCAGATTTCTTTTGCACATGGCCAGTGCAGGAATTTGTTTTACTCAATTCTTTCACTGGGGGTTTTATTTTCTTTTTCTGTTGTGGGATAGGAGAAGGTAGGAGGTAAATGAGTATTGCTGATTAACAAAAATATAATTTAATTTTAATTTAATTTAAAAAAAAAGGATGAAGGCACTGAGGCTCAGACAGGCAACTGTACAAGCTAGGACTTAGATACAGGTATCCTGAAGTCCAGTGTTATTTCTGTAACTTATTTGCATTGAGCAAGCACTCTTCCAAAGACTGAGAAATCACAGCAAGGGGAATAGAGTGTGAAAGAAATAGTGCGTGAAAAGAGAACATGAAACAACTTTGGGCCTGCCGCCTGGTCTTTTTTAGGGTCACTAAAAATGCCTGACATTTTAAACCTAAGGCAGGCATATGCATTTTTAAAGCTACTTTATGATATGAACATATCTAGGACTTTAGGCAGAATTCTGGGTACTACTCCATCTAGGGCTTCAGACAAGAGGGAAAACATCCAAAGGACCAGAGCCACAGACACCAGGACTCACAGAGCCAAATGCATGCGTGGGGCATCTTTTCTGGGTGTGAGCCATCCTTTGGCATCTTGGGATGTAGCTTCTGAGCTGGCAGCATTTGGGTTCCAGCTAAGCCTCAGGGACCTAGACCCTTGCTTCAAACTCCCCTGGCCCCCTTGCGCCCTCCAGGTCATCCCCCCAACACACAATGTCTTTGGACACCTTGCCATCATCACAGGACCCTGGAAGATGAAAGACCTAAGCTCCTTCAGCAATTTTCCAACCCTCCGCTATGAAACTTCCCTTCCTTCTAAACCTCTTCTTTCCACACTTTTTTTCTATCTACTTGTGCTCATGAGTATAAGGCTCTCTCTGGAAAATATTTCCCCAACACTGGCCAAGATGGGAGGGGGGCACACTAACCCTTGCTCCCTACCACCCCTTCCACATCATAACTCTCACTACCACTCAGCAACCTCTCCTCCATTCATCATCTAGGCCAGACCCTTGTTGCTGGGACCTACTAGTCTCCTGGGTACTCCCTCTCATTTTCTCTATCTTAACTCCTGTCCTCACATGTAGGTACTCACTATCCATACTGATGATCCTTCAAACTACAGTTTCACTCTAATTCAGCCACCCACAGAACCAGTAATGCCTTAGCTTAGCCATAACTATAATACCTCTATAATTTGGAATTCTGAAATTCCCTTTCAATGAGAACCTCCTCCCTACCTCTGCCTCACTCCTATTAAACCTATTCTTCATTTCACCTAGTCCTGCCCTCCTTCCCTGCTCTCCTAGTCCATCATCCCCACTCCAGCCCCCGCTTCTTTAACAATCTTGATCCCCTAGCTGACCAATTTAATCATAAGTTGAGATCCACCCCTGACTTCCCTGGAATCCTCAGTCTTGGACCCTGCCTTAAACTCCTACTGCTAGAACAGCTTAAAATTCACATCATTCTTCCCTGATTCACTCTCCATCCTCTTCCCTCACTGGCTGTCCCAAACCTCATTTCTCCTAAAGCCTCCAGTGGCAGCCCCTCAGCAGATGCTTTCATCTAGCGTACTGAGAAGTTCAAAGCTACCCATCATGAGCTCCCCACCTCCTTCCTTAACTGCCTTGCATTTATTTGTGCTTACTGTCTTTCTACTTCTGTGTATTTTAATATATGTACTTGTTATCTACCATGTTAAAAGGAAAATTCTGTGACAATAGGCATTCTCCTTTCTATCTTTGTCTCCCTAGGGCTTGGCAAAGTAGCTGGTTTAATGAAGTAGGTGCTTAATAAATGCATGTTGATGCATTCCTCTCCCCTGCTCCATAACTTCAACCCCCTCTCCCCATCCATCTTCACTCAGCCCTCTTCCTTTATTCTGGCCTTCTCTGCCAAGGCCACCTCCCTTCCCCCCCCCCCCCCATCTTGGACCTTCAGCCCCATCACGACCTGGTTCCTCCAGGACTGGTCCCATCCTTATCTTCAGTTTCACTCTCTCTGACGTCTTCTTCCAAGCCCAGTCTAGAATCCCATCCTAAAAACCCTTCATTCGACTTTGCCTTCAGACTACTAGTGTAGCTCTGCTCCGGTTCACAACCAAGCCTACTGTGCACTACAGATGGAGATACAAAGACACGATGAAAAACTTCCAGCCCACAAGGAATTGTTGCATTCTCCCAGAGGGTTTGTGAGCTGAGGGCCTCTCCGAGTCACCACCCCACCCAGGATTCACAACCTCTGAGCAAACTCTGCTCTCACAACCCAAGGGTCCTAACTATCTCCAGGGCTCCTCAGGAGAGAATGAGAAAGAATCCTTTACTCAACTACTCAACTGCCTTCATGTAGATAAAGATTTGGACCTGGAATGGATCTCATAGGTCAGTTCACCTAGCCTCTTCATTTTGCAGATGAGTAAATTCAGGTCCAGAGGGGCTAAGTAACTTGTCAAATGAATCCATGTCACCTAACTACAAATGCAGTGTGATTTCCACTCACTACCACCCATCTACTCCTTAATGCCAGACTTCTGACTTGTGCTCAGCTGAAATTGCCCAATCTTAGATTACCAATGATCTTAAATGCTAAATGCTCATCCTCCTCGACATTTTTTGTATTTTTGGCTGTGACTCTGCTTTCTCGTTTCTCTTGTCTGCCTGACCACTCTTGCCTCAGTCTACTTAAATCTACATAGCCCACGCCCTGCCCGTTTAGTGTGTTCCCTAATTCTGGGCCCACTTCTCTACTTTCTATTCTCACCCTCCATTTCTTCTGCCCCTAGGGGTTTGATTATCCTATTTGCATACATACATACACACATATATTTATTTATGTTCTTCAATTTATATATAAGATCCAAGTCTCTTTCCTGAACTCCAATCTTGTATTGTCAGATGCCTCCTGGACATACTGATGTCCCACTGGCATTTCAAATTCAGCACTTCCAAAAGAGAACTCCTATTTCCCCACTAAAGCCATCTCTCCCAAAGATTTCTCTATGTGCTGACAGTCCCCTCATCTTCACATTCTCCTCCAACAGCTCATCCAATCAGCTGTCCAGTCACCTTCTCTGCCTTCACACTGCCACCCTTCCTACTCCTTATCACCTCTCTAGGCTATTATAAAAGCCTTGTCATAGGTCTTCTACCTTCCAGGCTTCCTGTCTCTCCAATTTACCCTTTACCTACAGTCAATTTAATCCTTTTAAGGTGCAGGTCTAAGCAGGTTACTCCCAGCTCAAAAAACCTTCAGGTTCTGTATTGCCTCTAGAATAAAAAACAACAAATTTCCCAGCTTGCCTTCTAACCCCCTTCACAGTCTGATTCTAATCTACTTTTATTTATTTAACATTACTTCGTTTTACCCATTCAAGTTTCAGCTAGACTAGATCCCAAACTTGACTCTCCATGTCCTTCCCCTGTGCTGAGGTACAAATCCAACCCCATGCCTAGAATGAATTCTCCTTTTCAAGTCTGCCTCTCAAAAGCCTCCTCTTCCAAGGCGCCTCCTAAGCGAAGCCTCCCTGGATTCCCAGAGTGCAATTCCACAAGCATTTCTTAAGAGTCAGTCACTATACCTGCAAGGTATTCTCTCCCTCCTTACTTTACCTTATTTATGTATGCACCTGTTGTATTTCCCAGTGGAAAGTATGCTCCTTGAGGGACAGTGTCTAAATGAACTGAATTTGTAACCCTTGTTCCAGGACACTTACAGTGCTAAGTATTCAGATTATGTTTGGGGGGGTTCTGGGTATTTCATTTGTCCCAAACCCATCCCTGGAAACCTGGGAAAATCTCTCAGCTGGGTAGCCAGGAAGGCTGATAATACTTTTCCACTTGTGAGCAAATACTCTGGGCAATGTATCAAAGGCAGGTATCCTTAAGAAAAAGGAAAAGTGTCACACGATACAGAGGTAGAGATTCAAAGCAAAGATCCTAGGATGCTTCTCCCCCTAAGGGTCATTCATATTCCTGGTAACAAGAACCTTTGTATTCCACATGCCCCAGTGGAGTCAAACGGAGTCTTCCACACGCCACCTGCCTAACACACCCACTCTCCAGCGGTCATCACCTGGCAGTTGGGTGGCTCCCCTCTAGGGGTCTGCCTCTTCTTGACCATTCCCCTGCCCTTCCCCACCAGGAGACCTTGTATGGACTCAAACAGTGACCACTGTTTGCATGATCTGTGGTTTTCTGTCTAATACCCACACACTGGGCACCAATAGTCTCAGGGAGCTGGGTATATGAAGTAGGAGAGTGGGATCTCTCTATCTAAAGATCAGCTACAGCAGGATCTCTGTGTCATTTGCACGTAGACATACATTCATCTTTCCTTTCTAGAGCTCCCTAATGCCCCTGCTTTATTTTATTGACGTGTTTTTAACATTACATTTTACTCCCACATTGTAAGTGGTCTTTTCTAACAAAGTACAACAGTAAAGTAAAATTAATGACAAGCAAGATTTCACATCCGTAGCAGAAGCACTTCTCTTTTAAATGAACAGAAATCTATTTTCTCTCCCTCCCACTTCTTATTGTATTGGGAAAAAAAAGCAAATATCTTTCAATAAACATTCAGGGCCAAGTAATCCCTGCAATGGTTGCTGAGATACCTGTATGTATATATGTAGACAGAAACACAGATTCATGTCTGCATGTGTTTGTCTCATTCTGCATCCTAAGTCCAATCACTGATCCCCTACAATCAGGAACAGCAATTATACTGATCACACCTTACAGCTTTCAAAGTTGCCTTTTCTTCCAGTGTTGTTCTCTTGATTCCTCTCATTTTATTCCTTAGTTTAGAAAAACCCTCAAAACTGTTCATTTTTATAATATTAATTTTATAGTAGACATCATTCTTCTGTCTGTGCTCACTTCACACAAGTCAGGCCTGTATGACATGTGGCCTGTGGCCCCTTGGGCTGTCACATGATCCTCCTGAAATTCTTTGGCAGGCGCCAGTGGCCTGAGAGAAGTCTTTGAGTGTCTTTTTGAAATCATCTACTTGCTAATTCCTAACAGTCCATAGGTATTCCACCAGGGGAAAGGGGAAGGGGATGAGCAATGATGCAGCACCAACTGTGAGCTAGCCACTGGGCTCAGTGCTTTACCGATATTGCCTCATTTGATTAGGACAACTCTGGGAGGCAGGCATTGTTATTACCCCCATTTTGCAGCTGCAGAAACTGAGGTAAACAGAGGTTCAGTGACTTGCCCAAGGCCACACAGCTAGTGATTATCTGAGACCACATGTGAACTCAGGTCTTCCTGATTCTAAATTTTGCCACTCAGTATTCACAAAACATAACTTAATTCAGTCATTCTTCAGTTGTTGGACACCCTCTTAGTTTCCAGATTTTTGCCCTCTAGAGCAGAATTCCAGTCTCTTTGTCTTGTCCCCGAGGGGTGACCCTGGATTCAATAGCTTGCTTACTTACTTAAGCTAACATGTGCTTCACCCAACCTTGCTAGGATGAGTCTTTGAGCAGAAGACACTGCAGCTCTCTGGGGGTCTGTGAAACTACCCACACTGTTCCTTAGTTCACTCTCATCAGGTACTGGGGTATAGCACACAAATCAAGTGTGACTATGCCATTTTATTTGTTACTTCCCAAAGAAGGAAAAAGAATTTGTGAGATACCAAGGAGCTGCCTGATCTGAAGAAGAACGTGTGTGAGTGTGCTTGTGTGGTCATGGCCATAGAGAAGGGGAGGACAGATCTAGTGTGAAGGCTTTAAAACTACGGGTTTCAGTTTTTAAAATATCTTTTGAGTGGTATTCCCTATTATTCATTAGCTAAATTCCAAACTTGGCTCTTGAGGTTTAAAGTACCCAGTACTGCTGCTAGAAGTCACAATGGTAGGGTAGGGGATTGAGCTAGATATTTAGCAGGATGAGTGATCTCTGTTGGTGGTAGGATATTGAAGATTTTTTAGGAAGGCTATACTACAAATCCACCAAAATGGAACAAAATGGCTATTGGGCTTGTGGCTCAAGAAGAGAATCATCTGGTGAGGAACTCAGAAATCACACTCCATTGCTTGATAATTAATATAGTAACATGCTGCCTTTTGGTAGGCTTAAAGAAGGCAGTGGATAAGCTAAATTAGATCGCCAGTAATGGAGTGCCCCACTTGTCTCATGTGGAGCAACAAGCTGCCACACAAGTACATGAAACAGTCCTGACAATCTTCATGAGTTATATAATGCTTTGGCCTAATGCTAATCTAGAAACTTGGCAGCCCAGCAACATCATTATTAGCCTAGGGCTTCCAGATTTACTGAAAGGTAGTGCTACATAATAATAGAAAACACTGGATTGAGTCAGATAATCTGGGTTGAAGTAGTTGTGGCAGAGGTTGCCTGACAGATAAACATATTAAGTGCTTACTCTATGCCAGGCTCTGTGCTAAGTGCTCAGGATGCAAATACAAGCAAGAGAATCAGTTCCTTAAGGACCTTCTATTTCAAGGAGGGAAGACAATACATAAAGGGGGGTTAGATGGTTTGGGAGAAGGGAATGAAGGAGGAAAGATATTAAGTGGCATGGTGTAGGCATGACAGAGAACTGCTGTGGAGGCCTGGATGTGAGCAAGAACAGGTTAAAGCTGGCCCCTCCTGGCCCAGAGGGGCTTTACAGAATGAGGTGGGGCTTGGGCAGACTTTGGACATAAGGGAAAAATTGTGTGGTACTGGGGAGGTGAGAATGTGGTTGATGCACTGGGAATGGTGAGAAATCCACTTTGGCCAGAGTAAGGAGTTCAAGGAGGAAGCAGCATGAGAAGGCTAGAAAAGTTGTAGTTGGCTTTTTGGATGTGCTCTGATCTAAATGCTAAATGCATTCAAGGAATTTGCAGATTGAATTTAACTGATTCTCTTGGCCTGATTTGGCAACTAACTTATTCTCCAAGCTTATTCCCAAGCTTACTAACTCTACATTTCTAGGTAAATTCCAAAAGGAGGAGGTGCCTTCTCCAACCAAGGCTCCGCCCTCCACTGCAACACCTTCACAGAGCTGCAGGGCCAGAAAGCTGGAGACAGGCAGAGAAAGAGTCACAGTGGCACTTTGCTGTACTCCAGAAGAAGTGTGAGAAAAGAAAAATTCCCAAAGTGTTAGGTTAGGTTTGAGAAAGGAGGCAATGATCACAATTTGAAACCACTCCCAACAGCAGATCCAGTTTTTTTCCTATCCTGAATGTTGGGCAGGAGGAGGAGGATGGGCACATGCACCTTGGTGTCTGCTTTCTCCTGTGGTCTCCATGCTTTTTGCTCCTTGGCTAGGGAAGCTCTCATAACATTTGCTAACAATAGGCTCAGGAACACGGAATGTCTTTCTGTCCCATTTCAGGGAAAATAATGAAGAAAAGCCAAAGGAAGTAATTTTAAACAAGGTGCACTACAGTCCCCAATCCTTGTAGCAGAAGCCCTCCTGCCAAAGGTGAAATATGCTTGCCAGGCTTGAAAAGGTTTCAAGGGCCCATGAGGGTCTTTAGCTCTACTCTGCTCTAGACAGAGAATAGGAGGTACAGAATTGGAGGAAACCTCCCCAAATGGTCTAAGGCCTTCCATGGTTGTGGATGCTTCCTTCCACTGGGCATCTCTGAGGGATGCACGAGGTAGCAGGTCAAGATATCCAAAGGGAGATGGATAAAAAGACCTCACCCTCTCTTGCCAGGATACTGACTCCTTTTGCTCTTTCAGCATTGGGAGAATGAACATACTCTTTCTATGTATGAGGTCTGGGCACTGCAAGAGCCACGGTGTTAGAGTCTGGCCAGATACAGTAATCGACCAGTTCCAAATCAGACTAGACTGTTCAGGTCCTAGTTTTAAGCTTTGTAAAAAAATCAATCATAGTAAAAATGTTTAAAACATCATCTTCTTTCTCCTTCCCCAAAGCTGTCTTTTGGCAAATGCATTAAAAATGCCTGGGCCTGGTGGTCATTGTGGCAGAGGCAAAGAGTTGTCTTGACAAGATGTTAAAAATAAAATGTAGAAAATGAACATTTTTTTACATCAGGCAGTTATGTGCCCACACTCAGATAACCAGGACATTTAGGCACCAACAAGTAGAAATAAAAACAAGTGTCAAAAGCTACAAACAACCACCATTAATGATGCCGGAGGCAGGAGGAAACAGGGAAGTGGTATTCAGACCAAGCAAGCTGAGAAGTTGAGACATCTGTAACTTTAAAAAGGGGGCACAGGAAGAAAACATGCCGTGGGAACGGAGCCGAGCACACAGATGTTTTCTGTAAGCTGCATTTTCAGAGACATCTGCATTTGTGCAAGACTTGAAAAAAAGAGCAGTTCTTGTCAACAAATCTTTTTTCTGCCCTTCAGAGGTGGAGCCCAAGAAAAAGTGAATTGTGAAGAAACCAGCAAGAGGAAATCTCAGGTCCAGGAGACATGTGAACCCAGGAGACATGAGAACCCTGATAAAGTTTCTCACCTACAAGCACCCTTCCTAAAAGACTTTGGCATGTTGAAGCCCACCAACATAAACCATCAGGGCAAAATTCACAAGGCTTCTCTGCTCAAGTTCTTTATGAGGCCCTCTGCTGTTAACAGGACCACCTAGGTACTGGTGACCTCAGCCTCATCTTCACCTCCTCACTCTCCCTCACTGGTATCAGCTGCCAAATCTTGTTTCTGCCTCTACAATGTCTCTCCTATCGGACCCCTTCTCTCCTCTCCATTACCCCCTTAGTTTGGGTGTTCATCACCTCCGGTCTACATTATTGCAATGGTCTCTTCATTTTCCTGCTTCCAGGCCTCCCACTCCAATCCATTCCCTGAAGTGCAGCTCTGACCATGTCTTTCCCTTTCAGGCCCCAATCTATCTTTCCCGACTCCCCTTCTAAACTCTGTGGGGCTCCATCAAATTGCCCCTCTCTCAGTTCCTTCCACAAAACAATCCATCTCCCTTCTCAGTGCCTTTCTTTGTACTGGATGGCCCTCATGCCTGCAATGTGCGCCCTCCTCTCTTCTGCCTCTGAGTATCCCTGTCTTGCTACAAGCATCACCTCCTCCAGTAGACCCATCCCGGTCCCCACAAATGCCAGGGCCCTTCCTCCAAACTCTCTTATGCTTCTTTCCCGTACTGCTTCTCTTTTGTGTGCTCCTGCTGCTTTCCCTGGCCAGTAGAGATTGTTTTATTCTTTGTATTGGTTCCCCCCACTACCTAGAACAGTGTGTGGCACAGTGGGGATACTTGATTGTAAACAGGAAATTATGGAAGAACAAGGAAGGCAGAACCAAGAGAAGAGCCAACAGAATATGACTACAATGATGAACATATAACCACCACTAAAAGGCAACCAAATGCAGGTTAGCAAGGACTAGTCCTGGCTCTGGAGAACACCACACATCTCTCTTCTTGTTAGGGGAATGAGGACTGTTGCATACACTGTCAGACCTGGTTGTCTGGGGGCAGCCATGGAGACACAACACAGCGCTGGGCATGGAATCAGGAAGACCTGAGCTCAAACCCAGTCTTAGATACTTATGGGCTGTGTGACTCTGGATAAGTCACTTTGCCTCTGTTTGCCTCAGCTTTCTCATCGGTAAAATGGGGACATCGACCTCCCGGGGGGTTGTGAGGATCAAGTGAGATAATGATGAAAAGGAGCCGCTCACTGCTCCCGGCACACGGCGTGTACTACATGAATGTGAGCTGTTATTAACATTATTGATGATAATTCCATCCTTTCCCAGTCCCAGTTTCCCCCATCTGTAAGATGGGGACAAGAGCAGTGCCCATCTCCCACATTACAAGAGGTCGCCTGCAGAGCGTTCAGCATGGCTCCCGGCACATGGCAGATGCAACAGAACGTCAGTAGCCATGCCTGTGACTGTTACCTTGTTGGCCAGGCTTCCTCACCTGGCTTTCTTTGTTACAAGACAAACTTCAATGTGGAGGAAGCAAAGGGGGAAATGGCTGTGTTGATCCATTCCCAAAAAGTAATTTGTATCCCACACAGTGAAGTTCAAGCAAAGGCAAAGAGGATACTTAGGCCCATCTGGAGTAGCTCTTGTTTCTGTGGGTCTTATGTCATCTCTGTTCTGTATGTGAATAGGTGCACAGCTAAGGCTCTGTGCTTCGGTTTGTAGAGTCCTGAAGAAGCAAGGATCCTCTCTGCTTACTTCACTTTGTACAGCAGCTAACAGAACCTTGCTCATGGAAAAATACTATCAGTGAGGCACTAAAGAATGCTGACCATCGGTGTATTCTAAAACAAAAGCATCGAGGTTCCCCTTCACACTTCCCTGGGTAGGAAAAGGCAGGTGGCAAAGAGAATACTAAGCCTGTCTCTTCCAAGTCAAAAACTCTCAAGAGGAAAAGCCTGATATATATATTTAGGGCTTACTGCTTCTGTTATGTCTGATGCCAGAGAATCTGCTTTCCACTGGCAAGTTTCTGATGGTCCTTGTAACTCACGACATTGGGCTTTTCTATTGTGGCTTAGGGCATAGGAGGTGGGACTCTTTCCTGAGAAGCTGGCATGTTGTAGGGGTTACTAACTCCTGCCTAGGTAAGCTGCCCAGGCACAATTGGCAAGTTCTCAGGCATACACTGCTAAAATGACAATAGTGTTGATGATAAGTTATTTACTTATTTTTGCTTTTTGGAGGGGGGAAAGCAGGGCAATTGGGTATTTTTTTTAACATTCATTTTTCTGAGTTCCAAATTCCCTCTCTCCAGCCTCCCCCCTCCATTGAGAAGACAAGCAATATGATACCCATTATACATGTGAAGTCATACAAAACATATTTCTATATTAGCCATGTTGTAAAAAAGCAAAAAAAAAATTAACTGTACATTCTAATACACTTGCTAATGTATACACAACATATATAATTGAGTAGCAATAGACCACTGCCAATGTAGTCCAATCTAACAAGTATTTACTACACACCTACTTTTATGCAGGGCACTGTGCTAGTGCATGCATCCTGAGGATGCAAAAAAGGAAAAGGAAAAGGAAAAGGAAAAGGAGTCCCTGCTCTCAAGGAGCATATACTCTGAACGACTTCTGTCACATCTCTATACATCACACAAGTCTGCAAACAACCCAATATGCCACCAAATTAGCAATGTTTGCCAAAGAAGTATTTCAACCACAAGTGGGCATACTATCAGAAGGAAGTACTGAGCAATCAGCAATCAGCAGTACATATTATTAAGTGCTTGTTAGCGCCAGGCTGATGTACTAAACTCTGGGGATATAAAGAAAGGCAAAAAACACTGTTCTTGCCCACTTGGAGCACCCAAAGTGTATCACAGATAACATAGGGAAGCAGGTAGGCTATAAAGAAATGTCCATCTAGAAGAAAAATGAGAAAGAGAAGGCTGCTCCAATTAAATTAAAATGTAAATTGGGAGCATTCCTAGAGTTAGAGCTTTGTAGGTTCCTCTCATTAAAGGATTTTCTTGAACAAAAACTTTAACACAAGTTCAAAGACTCCTGGCCAAGGGAGCCAAAAGACATCACCTACACGGCTCTTCCTTTCCTCCCTCCCCATTCTAGTTTCTGCTTTAATTGTTCTGGACAGAGGCCCTACAAATCTAGCTCAGAGTTTCCTTAAATACAATTTTCTCATCCTCAGGCTGCCCTGGGGCTTCCAGCTGATCTTTAATCTTCTCCCCCAGGCCAGAGACTTTCAATTCGATTCTTCCCCTTGTCACTCTGCTATCAAACATGTCTGTATCATTTCCTGTCAGGCACCAGACTTTCAGCATCAAGGAGGACTAGCTGAGGAAAATACTTTTACACAAAGGACTTCCCTCCTTCCTCTCACTACCTTTTCAACAAATATTCCATGCACTGATAGTTTAGCTCAGACTCAAGTTAAATGAATAAAAATCCACTCAAGCTCTGAAAACGCCATACACCCAACCCTACCCAGATTAGTTGCCAGTTTGCAGGAGGAGCAGAAGCCTGGTCAGTTGGGGTTTGGGGGTGTGGGGAATATGCAGTGGAATTTTACAGCTCCAGTTTCAGAAGAGCAAAGTAGAGAGAGGGGCTCGTGGAAGTTTCAAGAATGAGAAATGTATGTGATCCTGAGCTCAATTTAAGTTAATCACCAATGGAAAAAAGGTGTAGTTTAGAGAAGAGTGATCATCAGGACCAGATCTAGTTACTTCAGGTTCTCAAAGGCACAGGAAAAGTTTCACTGTACACAGGGATGCGACGCACATTTCTGGGTTAAGGGTGATTTGCAGTGTATTGAAAGAAAAGATCTATCAGGGCATCAGCGGTAGTTCGAAGATACCTGGCTTAGTCCCACCACAATCACTATGAAGTAGAGTTCTCGGACTTGGACACAAGTTAGAAGACGAGTTCTAATCCTTGCTTCATCACTTGGGTAAGTCACAATTCAATTTAATAAATACTTATGAATGACTCTACCATGTGTCAGGCTCATTTTTCACGTGCAAACTGAAGATGTAAATAGTAAGAGTAACCATTCACTGCAGTGTTTGTTCTTCTACTGCCTCACACTGTGCTGGGGAGGCAATGATGGGCTCAAAGCCAGATAAGCACCAACTCTCCAGAGTGAAGAGCAGAAGCTTTGCCAGCCACAACAGGGTGCCATTATGTCCAACCGGGACTTACTGAAGCCTCAAAGTCCTGAAGAGGTTTCTTATCAGAGGATAGGGCCAGGTGGCTACAGTAAGTCATTAGTCATCCATCATTAGTAAGTCATCCCCAAAGGGGCTACCTCCGTGGGGATCAGCATCAGGGAAAGGAAGTACCCACAAATGATGAAACTGAAATCACTGATCCAATGACCAATTATCATATACTCAACCTCACCAGAATATGCACAAAGGAGACAGGGATGTGGATGGGAAGTCACTTACTGGATGGAGGCTGCTTGTGTTCTAGTCCTGACTGCCACTCATTTACCTGCACATTCTTGGGCATATCACTTAACCTTTCCGGGCTTTCATTTTCTTACCAACAAAATGAGGGATTTTAGGACATTATTGCTGGGAGAACATTTATATAAAGTGCTTTGAGTTCCCTAAAAGTGACCTATCAATTCAAAATGACACCATTATGGTTACTACAGAATGGTTAGAAATATCAAATGGGGTATTCTTTGTAAAAGAGTAATTAACCCTCAAGGAATGCCAAAATGAGTCAGATTACAACAGGCTCAACTGTTTTATAAACTCCATGTCTGTTCAAATCCATACAGATTTGTTTGTTTTCCAATGAACAAAAGTAAGGGGTCTTCAGATTTCTGGTTGGGGGTTCAGAATTAACTTCTATTTGGCTTTCAATTTCTGAAGAGGGAAAGACCCCTCAGGCAGTTCTATGTCTATGAGTAAGAGAAAGCCGAGATAATTGGTAGTTTGAATGTAGGGGGAAAAAAGCACCAGAAGAGCCAAGTTCCAGGCCTAGCTGGTATTAAACTCCTAAGATCTATTGCAAGTCATGGAAACTGGGCCTTTGTCTGTAAAGTGAGGGCAATAAATATGGAGATCACAGGGTTATTAGGCTAATTAGTTAAGTCAACCCTACCTATCTCAAGGTCAGCTAGGTGGCACAGTGGATAGGCACCAGTTGGACCTGAGTTCAAATCCAGTGTCAGACACTTACTAGCTGTATGACCCTGGGCAATCACTTAACCTTGTTTGCCTCAGTTTCCTCATCTGTCAAATGAGCTGGAGAAGGAAATGGTCAACAACACTCCAGGATCTTTGCCAAGAAAAGCCCAAATGGGGTCATAAAGACCGATACGAACAGACTGAAATGACTGAACATCACCTAATTCACACCATGGTAACGAGGAGCAGAAATAATGTCTATAAAAGCAAGCCCTTGAACACTATATAAATTCTTATTTTTTGAGACACAGAAAATAGTCTCTTTAGCTTTCATTGCAAACGTTAATTTCAAGGCCTTGAAATGTGAAACTCCTTCACCTTTTATTAACACCCACATGTTTCACTACATATACTGACTCTTCCTGAGAGTGACTTATTTCAGTTTTGGGTTGCCTACAAAATCCAAATGGCTAAGGACAGGCAGAGTCAGTCATGTACAAGGTTAAGCCCCACAGCCAGACAAATAAAAAACAGATACTGTGGCTTTAAGAATTACTGTACCAGAACGAATGAAGCAAAACCTGCGAAGGCCACCCTACAGGCCCTGTCCCGAATTAGTCAAGCACAGGCCTCTATATTTAGACAAGGTAGGCACACTCCCTTAAACAGAGAAAGGGAACCAAGCCCTGGGCCCACTGGCTACATGGAGAGTCGTAGTAACCAACAAAGATGTGCGCAAGCTACGTTTACATTCTCTGCTGACAGGGCAGAATCAATGGAGCCATCTCTGCTACACCTGAAGAAATGCAGTGTCTTCTAGGGGCAAATTATGCCAGGACAGCCACACCCTGGGCAGACCCACAAAGGACTGTCTACATCACCAGGGTGAAATGTTCAATCTTCTGGTCTTTGGGGAACAGGAACAAACAGGTTTTCAACCTGGGAATCACCACTGGATGGAAAACACCAGGGTTTGGCTGGGGCTGGAACTCCATCTACATTCTCTCTTTGCAACCAGAAAGGGAGGTGCCAAATAGGGACAAAACTGATGCAAGTCTTTCTAACAGCTATGACCTGGAAAATATGGAGTTTTTAAGAGAGGTGATCCCGAAGGCAGACCAGGTAAACGGAGCATTAGGCAGGGGGAATCTTAATATGGCTGGAGTCTCAGAAATTGGAACTTCATGGAAATAGGAACAGACTGAACATAAAGAAAATATACAGCTGTTTTTGAGAGAGACTGAAACAGAGTCAAAGAGAGATAAGAAAATCCCAGTAACAACCAGATGCCTAGAGACCCTCCCAACTGAAAAAAAAATGGAATACATCTAAAGAATGCAGTAAACATACTTCTTAGTTATAACAAGCAGAAATCTGTTTATCTTCAGTCAAAGGAAACTGAATACTGCAATTATGAACATTTCCACTGCAGGAAAGATAAGCAGATGTTGGATGTTTTCCCAAAGCTTTTCTAGTATCTCTGAAGGCTGAGGGGATCTGCCTAACATTTCTGCTACAGGTTTACTGCTAATCCTGAGATGGCAGCACTTGGGAGGGATGGTCCTTTTCCCCCATGGGTTCATAGCCTCTAGAATAGAGTTCTTTCAACAACACAATCCTGGGGGCTACCAAAAATAGTTAGATACATACCCTGGACTCTTTGTATATATCTTTTCCCCAACACTGATTTCCAAATTAATAGTAAAATAAGGTGTGGAGATTTTCAAGATGTTTCAATCCTGTTTAGCTTTCATAGGACTAGAGGTCTGCTCAGTGTAGAATACCTTTCACTAAAACTTCTCATTGCACTGAGAAAATGAAATCTTCTCCTCAAGAGAAAACCCTTCAAGGTTAAATAAATAAGTGTATCTTTTATTGGGTGACTAATCTCCTCCAGCGATAAACCAAACTGAGTTTTCTCGAGGTTTTATGCAAAAACCTGCACATTTTGGCCAAGACCAAATAGGCACTGGATTCAGGCCTAAATAAATAACTAACTACGAGATGGCAGGATGAGAAAATTGGTGCAGAAGATGCAATCTCACACACACACATTGCTGAACACTCGCATTTGTATTTAGTGGACTATGGAAATCAGAGGTGGCAGCAAAGAATGCTTTAACGGGAGCCCCTGCCCCCCAACTGTGTACAACAAGCCCAAACCTCCCATCTGTCTACTCCTCTACAAGCCTAGTATAGGTGCAATGAGCCAGGGCTTCCTCCCCTCTTTCCCCACCAATAAGCTTCACAAAGAAGTCAGCAGTTCCATAAGCACCTGCTTTAAATGCAATCAGCATTGCCTCCTCTGAAGCATAACATGGCAACTTTTTTTTTCTGGGAAGATCATTTGTAACTTTAATTATTTCTGCCTCCCTGAATATGGTTCAGTGTACCAGAAGTCCTTCACCCCCAATACTGTTTCTGTTTATCTTCTACCACACAGCTTGTGAACAGAAGCACACAGAAGCATCTTGGCTTCAGTGGAATATTTCAAGTCTCATTTAAGCAACTGCCATTCTTGGAATGCTTCTTTCAAGATTACAAGGGAAAGGGAGTCAAAAGGCTAGGGAGTTCTCCCCATGAGAGAGAGAGAGAGAGAGAGAGAGAGAAAGAGAGAGAGAGAGAGAGAGAGAGAGACAGAGACAGAGACAGAGACAGAGAGACAGAGAGAGAGACAGAGAGAGAGAGAAAATGTTTGCTTGAATGCATCCAGTATTTGAGAGATGGTGTTATGTTT
>CM053593.1:363729244-363805373 GCA_028646575.1 Pseudocheirus occidentalis
AGTATTTGAGAGATGGTGTTATGTTTAAGGCATGATAAATATGTTTAAAATGGATCAAGATTCATCCCCAGCCAAAAAGACCTGTTTCACCACTGGGGAGCCCACATTCCTAACATATGTTCCTATACTAGGGATCCCATGTCCTATCCACATGCTTGTTCCAATGCACCCCTGTAGTAGGGGGAGAAGCCTAGAGTCCTGTATTGTGTACCATCAATAAAGTCACCATATTCAGTGCAATAAAATAAAATAAAATAAAATGGATCAAGAAATCTTACTGGAAAGCTCAGGAAGCTTGAAGAACAAACACAAAGTTTTCTGGTTTCTAGCAAAACTCTAAACACAGTCTAGAGAAATCTCATGAGCCTCAAAAAGAAGAGATGAGTGATCGTAATAGAACACTCCAAGAAAATTCACTGCCTCAAACAAATTCACTTTAGTGGCTATCAAATTGTCTTTATTTAAATTTTTTCTTAATACTTTTGCATCACTTTTATTTCCAAATATCTCCCTATTTTTCCTCCCTCCAGAGAGAGTGATTTGATCACTTATAACAAAGATCCAAATGGGAAGGAAAGAAGCAATTCAGAAAAACTGAAAAATCCACGTAAGGCTGACTATACATGAAATTTTCAAAGCCATAGACTTCTACCTCTGCAAAGAAGGAAAGGGTGGGAGGAGGGGAGCACATTTTCTCTTCTCTTTTTCTAGGCCAAGCTTGATCATTATAATTACACATAAGCTTGACTTTAAAGAGAATCATTGATGGCATAAGGGCATCAGATTTAATTTTAAGTTCATCAAAAAAACACATGAGGCAAATAAAAGTTTATTAGTTTATTTTCTTCCCTAATACTTTGGCCTCTGCTACTTAAAAGTATACCAGAGGAAAAGTGGTCCCTCACCCCACCCCAGTCATTTACTGGAATGGTAGAGTGTGAAGTCCAACGGAATCCAATACAAGAGGGGATAATAATGTACTGTACATTAATGACTCTGAATGAAAGATCCAAAAGTAACACAAAGGACGCTCCCTAATATGGGGACTTTTGAATAATACTCATTGGTAAACATATAAATATTTTTATAGCGAGAGAATTTTTGAGTGGAATAAATTATAGAGATAATTAGAAATACAGTTGTTATTTGCATCCTTACAATCAACGTTCCTTTTTTCCTTTCCTTCTCCCATCCTGAAGCTGGCCAAATGGCTTAATTAGATCTCACCTAACTGGCTTTCCACTTTTGTGTCACTTTTGTGACACTCCCAAAAGGACCCAATAGTCATAGTTCATATTTTGGTCTTCTGACTTGCTTTCTGTAATCTCAAAGTAAACAGGGCAGCATTTCTGCAGGAACCACCTTTGGAGTGAACATCACCCTACTATCAGATTAAATTAGTTCACCTCATTTAAAGAAAGCTTTGCTTCCTTTCTCTGCCTGCTGACTGTTAAAGTTGTCATTGGTTCTTCTTTGACTATGGCTCAAAGATGGCTCATGAACTGAACATTTCCCAGGCTGCAATTTAGTGTCGATGCCTGCAGGCCCCAAGAAATTACTTTTCCTCCTCTCAAAGCCATGCTGACCCCACACTAGTCCCCTCTGACCTTAGGATACCTTATCATTTTCACTTAGTCTCCAATAGACATCGACTACTGATGTCAACCCTTCAGTGAGCAAAGGCTTGTTATGGAAAGGAGGTGAACAAAGGTTTGAAATACCATCAGAAGGAAAGGTCCTGAACTCAGCAGGCATCTCTTTAGCTCTCTAGCAGCATGTCCAGGACTGTTGCCATTACAAAAAGTGAAATTTCCCCCAAACTCACTTTCACTGACCATTACTTATAAATACACACCTTCCTAATTTAAGAAATAGCTGACTTGCTTCATACTTCAGGTGGGCAGCAAACAATAAATACCATTTTACAGTATGAGCCTTGGCCGAATGCTGATGGCACCAGGCTAGCCATGGCCCTTTCTTCCTGCCTCCTCCTCTTCTTTTCTGATGCCTATTCCCAGTGCATAGTGTACCTTGTCTAGCCCCGCTGGTGGCACCAAGAGCTAAAGTTCCCTGGGTTCTGATAAATACATGATATTTGCTCCTTTTGGGCAGTATGACTAAAAGAATTTCAAAAAAAGACTCTGGGTTTCAAAAACTTATAACTTTCCACCAGAGTCTCTAAGAAACGCATAGTAACTAAGACACAAACACAATTATTTCTACCTTAAAATTCTTAGACAGACAGGGTAAGAAAAAAACTTGACAATATGTACCACTATTTGTAAACAAAAACGAGTGTCATGTACTTCTTCCTTACCCTTAGATCACACTTATTGGAGATGGAGGGAACCTGATCTAGCCCCTCATTTTACAGAAGAGGAAACTGAGACCCAGAGGGACTGTGACTTGCCCAAGGTAATAGAATTAGGAGGTAGCAGAATTGGAACTAGAATCTTAGGCTCCTGACTCCCCAGACCAATGATCTTCCACTAACTTGGACATATTTAAAAAATGAGTCCTTCAAATATGTTTTGCATGACTGCACACGTATAACATATCAAATTGCTTACCTTCTCTAGAAGGGGGAAGGAGAGGATTGGAAACTCAAAATTATAAAAGGGAAGATCAAAAATTGTTTTTATATGTAATCAGGAAAAAATAAAAAATGGTCCTTAAAATGAACTAATGTACAAAATAGTAAGCGTTGATGGCTAGCTGCTAAACAAGCTGGTGGTCTTGAGCTGGTCACTTCCTAGTTCTGGAAAAAGGTTAGGCCTAGATAATCTTCAAGACCCTTTTAGCTCTGTGCACGGCTCAGTGTGACGATTCTAAAGGAAAATCTGACTGTAGGGCATCAACCCAAAGCAAAGAGTCAAGCTGTATGTTCAGAAATGGGACATTCAACCCCACACAGCTTTTCTTCCACTTCAAACCGACAGCAGGGGAGCAGAAAGAAGGTCCAGTACAACAAGGAGGAGGGAGGACCAGGCTTCCAAGGATCAAAGAAGCTCTGGGGGGGAGGGGGGAGTGGCTGCTGAGTTCAAAGGTGACTGTATTAACCTACACTTACCTTTTTGCTTCTTAGACTTTTGAGATTACTGTTATTTAAAAATAGAGTATTATATACTTTGAAGTATACATTTTACTATGTTGATTTTAAGTACCAATAAAACCTGCTTTGTGAATAATAATTCACCCAAGACCAGTATTTTTACCACCTGTATATAAGGCTTCCCACTAAAATGTTCCTCTGATGTTTTCACCACAGCATGGAAGGGAACTTTGGTCCTCAGAGGCTATGTATGTTGGAGTAGAGTACATATTCTGGCAGGGCCTACCAAGCTAAAAAAAGGTTTGAGAGTACAGGCCCAGTGCAGACTGCATGCCTGCTGTATAAGAACCAGAGGCTTATCTCCAGGACAGATTCAGGCACACAATTTTTCAGGCCTAGTAACATTTGAAAAACAAGTTATAGGGGTGGCTAGGTGTCGTAGAGAATAGAGTACCGGGCCTGGAGTAAGGAGGACCTGAGTTCAAATCTGGCCTCAGACACTTAACACTTATTAGCCTTGTGACCTTGGGTGAGTCACTTAACCCCAATTGCCCTGCCTTCTCCCCTCCAAAAATCAGCAAAACCAAAAACAAGTTATAGAAGAATTGTACTTTATCAGTGTGGGTATAGGTGGCATCTATACTAATATAACAACAGATAGGTGAAGTATTGAAGAAGGGAGGGGCTGCCACAAAAAGGGAGCAGGCAAAAGGAAGGCATAATTGACTTTTTCCTCCGCTCATTTACAAGACAGCAGATTCAAGTATTAAGAAGGTTCTTTGGTTGAATCCATAGGGACATTCATTCCAAAAATGCGGATGGTGACCCATCTGGGCCTGCCCTACCTCAGCATCTTCTGTTTGGTCCTTGGCCCATCTGAAGGGTTGAGGGCTTTTTTCACTTTCTCCCTGACACTGAAAGAAATCAAATGGTGCACAAAGGCCACTCACTGGTTATCCCTTATTCTTATCACCTCACCAGTGCCTCTTCTTCAATCACTTGTTTTCCTAATGACAGTTTACCCTAAGTCTTTTCAGAAGCTCCTTATCTGTCATAGTCTGCCCCCGTTGACCAGGTGCCTCTTCATTGCCCTGTGATGACAATTTTCAATTCTTATTCTTCTTCATATCTCACATCCTTATTAAAAAAAACCCTTATTAAAAAAACAAATGACATTAAAAAGACTGGTCTTTGCCTCTGATCAATGTTTTGGATCATTAAAGGAGCTTTATAGTGTGCTGAAAGTAACCTGGCCTACTGTCTTCTTCCTAACTCTGGACTCACCTGGATAAATGAATGAATGAATAAAGCATTTATTAAGCACCTACCATGTTCAAAGCACCGTTCTAAGAGCTGGAGATACAAAGTGTTGTCCATACAACTGGGCAACAAACATTCTTTTTTTACTTTTGTTTTCTTCCGTGGGTAGTTAGGCCAAACTCTTCTAAGTTAAGGTTAAGGACCTTTTTCTATGAAGTTCTGAAATGTTCTTGAGCTTGCTGAGGCCAGTATGGTATCAGTCCCCCAACAGAAGCTTCTGGAAGTCCTCGACAGCCAGAGGAAATCCTTCTTCAGCTTGGCCTCTATGCTGATGTCTTCTATGAGGTCTCTAAAGACAGTTCAATGCTAGGCTGGGAGTCAGGAAGAACTGAATTCAAATTTAGCCTCAGATACTTGTTACCTATATAACCTCTGCCTGCCTGAGTTCACTCAACTATAAAATGGGGGTGATAATAATACAGGTACCCATCTCTCTCAGGGTTGCTTCAAGGATAAAATGAGATCTCTTTCAAAGGCTCAGCACAGCACCTGACACATATGAGTTGGCTAATCTTTCCTCCCTCCCTCCTTTCTTCCTTTCATCCTTTCCTTCCTTCCTTCCTCTCTCTCCCCTTTTCCTTTCTCCTTCACAGGGGTAAACAACACTGTGTAAAATAAGTCTCCTTCTTCCATGCCTTCTTGATGTTCATAATCAAAGAGTCACTGACCAAAGCACATTTGTTATTATTTTTAAAAGGAACACTGACGGGGGCAGCTAGGTGGCACAGTGAATAGAATACGGGCCCAAAAGTCAGGAGTTCCTGAGTTCAAATCCAGCCTCAGATTCTTGAAACTTAACTAGCTGTGTGACCTTGGGCAAGTCACTTAACCTCAGTTGCCTTGCCTTCCCCCCTCAAAAAAATAAAATAAAAGGAACACTGAGGGATTTTGATGTGGATGGGAGATATCTCATTTGGAAGAGAGTCTTTAAGGTGGCATTTTGCTCTAGACTAAGACAATATTAAAAAATATCAACAAATAACAAGCAAAGTGGAAACTGGCATTCTTTAGATTGTTTAATCAATTGTGACTGTGTGATGATAAAGATATGGTCCACTGTGGAATCTCACTTATAAAGCTTGTCTGTTCCTTGAGACCTCATCGAGGATGCCCTCAATGTATGTATGGACTTTTCATAAAATGTTGACTTTCTTGGTGGATTTGAACTCAGGTCTTTGACTCTGTGCCCTCTGGCACCTCCTAGCTGCAGCCTTCTCATTAAGCATTTTCTAAATTGTATTTTTATTTTGCACTGCTTTTCTCTCAGCTTTATGAGGCAATACTACTCCTAATCTTCCCTCATCCTTTTCTGTGAGGTTTTATAAACCAGTTTATATTCTAAACTGGGGCTTCCTTTGGCCACCATCTCTCTCCATCTGCTAAGTCAGTCAAAGGTTTCTTGATTAGAGTCGTTTTTAAGCTCTTTTGGTCTCTTTGCAATAGCAGTTGATTGCTAGCATCTACTTAAGATTGATTTCCTTCTTCCATCCATCGCCATTTTTCATGATCGATAACTTGTTTGAATAGGTTAGAAATGAATTATTTCAATTGCATACCATATCTTTTTTCCTCATTTTTATTCTTCTAGTTTTGTACCCATGTTGGTTTTTCCATTAAGAAGTTGGTGGTCCAGCTGCACAAAGACAGCTTGTTTAGCAATGACTCTGACCTGAGTAACAAGTTATTTCCTATCTGTGAAAAAATACATAATTTCCTTTTTTACAATGCTACTTGGTTCTTAACACGTCCAGTGGCAACCAATTCTTTCTTTCAAAGTATTAATAATGTAGAAGCATGAGGCTTTTGTGTAATCCATGAGTTTGGGGCCACTCACATTTCTTATTCCTGACCTATGCTTTTCAATCTCTTTCCTCCTAATTTTTCCTATTTTTGTGTTAAACTCACTCAATATAAAAACATATATTGATTTCATTAGGAGGTTCTTAATAAGTTCTTTGTAGAATTTCTTTACTTCTTCACCCTCTGCAACAGATGCTGCAATTATTTTTCTGGTCTTTTACAAATACTTGTCACAAGTCTTGTAATACAAGATAACCCAATGTCCCATAAAATGATGCCTCTGATTACTCTGGGGCACATGATAAAACCAAATCTGCCAACTTCTTTATTTGTTTCTCCAAGGAAAACCTGAGAGCCATAATTCCATTTAGCTAAAACTTGCTTTTGTCTTCCAGTTTTGTTTATTACAAGTGAGAATTACAAGATTGATATGATTCAATTCCTTCTGTAGTATTCCACTCACTGAAAACAGGACAGAGATCTTACATTCAGAGTCCCAATGACCAAGCTGCAGTTTGCAAAATGGTCTATAACTAACATGAGTCTTAGTATCTTTTGCCTTGTTTCCCCCAGTCACAATCTCTGCAGAAGTAGAAGAGGGTGGTGCAGAACAGGTCCACCTGGATTTGTCTTTGTTTCATGGGTTGCCAGGGCCAAAGAATTTATCACCAGGAGACCTGCCACCAAGCGATGAATCTCTCTGTACTCCCTAGGGCTGGTCTGCAGACAGCATATAAGAACCAAACACAGGTTAGAAAATTGTTACTGGTTTTATATTTTGCTTAAAAGATAACAACCTAAGAATAAACCATATGTAGTAGAAAACAGGGAAACAGATTTCCATGTTATGATATAATCAATTCCAGACAAAACATAAGTATGCAAATGCAGAGATTTCCATGGAATGATGAGGCTAATAGCTTGGGGAACAAAGGCTACTTGAAAACCAGGGCTGACAACATTTCAACGAACATTTGTCAAATGCTTAATGTGTGTAAGGCACAAAAGAATGGATAAATTTGAATACAGGAATAGTGATTACAGACTGGTTGCTATACACAGACCCAAAGACTTAATATTTTAAAAAATTTAATAAGCTGATATCTTTGGTTTTTATATCACCTACACTTCCCAATCACCCAACTTCCTCATCCTTTATAACAAAGAATTTTTTCTAAACAGAGAAAAAGATAAGCAAACCGCGCCAATACACTAAATAAGCCTCATATTATACACTCTTCTGTCCTCAAAAGTTCCCCACCTTTGCAAAGGGAGTAAGATGCACTCTCCTGTCTCAACCATTCAAATCTCTAGCATTCTGTTCTTTCTGGCTACATTGTGGTAGTCATTGTCTATTTCGTCATCCTGTTCTGATTACTTTACATTGCATCTGTACATATGTCTTCCTATGCTTTTTGGTATCATCCTCTTCCTATTTCTTACAGTGCATATGACATTACTTTTATGTACTACAACTTGTTTGTCCAAGTGATAGTTGTCTACTTTGTTTTCAGTTTCTTCCTACTATAAAAAGCACTGCTATAAATATTTTGGTATATTTGGCCGGCAGGTAACGTATTCACAAGGTTTATTTTGTTCCAGGCACTGTGCTAAGATTGGGGATACAAGTGAGAGCAAAAAGACAAGACAGACCCTGTCCTCCAGGACCTTAGTAATAATAGAGGAAGGTAACATAACAGAGAAGTGAAAGGAGAGCTGGGGAAAGAAGGGTCTCTTGGAGGGAGCATCGTGCCCAAGGCTAGAGACACAGAGGAACAGCCAGGAGGGGAATGAAGCATGCTTGGTCTGGGTCATCCCCAAAATGGAGGCCAGCAGAAAGAAGATATTGGCCTGACAAGGGGCTGGCTGGCATGCTGGAAGGATGTTCCAGGGAAGGTAGGCCCCAGGGATGAGGAGACAGCTGAGTCATGGTGATGAGGTCAGGAAAGGAGAGAATGCTATACTTAGAGAGCATCTAAGTTTTTTAAAGTGTATATTCAATACACAAGCAAGGCAAAAACAAACTGTTCCACTCTTGGGTGTGATAGGTGAGATGAATAAGTTCAACACTGAATACCTACCACGTGCAAAGTGCTGTGCTAGGTTCAGGGGGGATAACAATGGTGACTAAGAAACTGTCCAGTTCCCTCAAGGGGCTTATACACTAACTTTTTTTTTTTGGAGGGGCAATTGGGGTTAAGTGACTTGCCCAAGGTTCCAAGGCTAGTAAGTGTTAAGTGTCTGAGAATGGATTTGAACTCAGGTCCTCCTGACTCCAGGGCTGGTGCTCTATTCACTGCACCACCTAACCACCCCGAGGGGCTTATACTCTAATAGGAATGATAAGGCTTGTAAATAAGTATTAAGTACAATTGCATACATATGTAAATAGTATGAGAGTTCTACAAACTGAGATCTTTTCTGGCTGAGAGGGAGGAGACAGCAAGGAAAAGGAAGAAGGTGGGAATTTTCCAGTTGTCCAGATATATTTCTTCCAACGAGTTAAAAAATGGTTACATCTTGCTTAAAAATAAAACCTAAATTGAAATAAAATGAAGTCTTACTTTGCTATTTCTATTTCCTCAGAGATATAGGTTGCTTAAGTGATTATTTTTTGTCTTAAATTATTAATCTCTTACTCTGGCTTAGCATTTGAATGTTCATGATCTTTGTGATTTGTTGAATAACTGCCTAGGTTGCCTGGGATTTTTCTCAATCTTGCAAAAGATCTCTACATTCTAGCCACCTTTAAATAACAGGTGAACTGTTAGCTACTTTCAACTAACAGGAGAATTGTTTTCACAAAAAGTTTCATTTATAAACTAAGGAGTTTCCCAGACCTTTCAGAATGATTCTAAACTAAATGAAGCCATTAAATTGGCAACTGAGCCATTAAAAGCACAACGACTGAGTGTTCTTGGCTTTCTTTCTCCCTTTCCCAGCTCACACCATCATAAATATTACCAGCCCTCTGGGAAGTGAACAGCTTCACCTGCCACATGATGCTAACATACTATCAGCCCAAATATGAGGGAGTTGGCTTTCCATAGGGGGCCATGCATTGCCCTGGATGATGTTACTAGCAGAGACCAAATGATGGCTCCTTCTACCCTTTGTATGTGTAGTTTCAGACCAGTGCTATTATTGATTCAATAGTAACAGTCATAAAACTGGCAGCCATCCTCCATCAGTTTTTTGAGGGTAATATTTGCAAAGTGTGGGGTGGGGTGGGGTGACTGTGCTATATACCTAGTGGATATGCAATAAAAACTTGGTGTGGATGACAGACACACCTGGACTCAACTAGGGCAATTTCTTAGCGACCACTACCCATCTACACAACAACCACCTTCTTTCCCAACAGATGAAGGGTAGGAACTACTGGTAACACACTTATAATAATGCTACTTTCCTATCAGGTAGGAGGCCTTCACTCTCAGTTTTAGGAGGACCATAATACCTCCAAGTGAACTGTGTACATAAAAGAAAAAGCCATTCTCTGTCCCATCCTATGGATCCTTCAATAGATCACCTAGATCTAAGCTTAGGCACTAAATCAAGATTAGACAGAGCTAGGGCTTGTAAAGGAGAACTCCAATCAAGTGAGAGTTAGTCCTGGTTAAAAAGAGGTATATGTGTCGGGGAGAGCCTGGTTCATTCCAAGCTGGGTCCAAGGGGCCCTGGAGGGGCCCAGTCTGTTCATTTATTGTTTAAATCTGTTGTTTTAGTTGTCCTAGGAACCCAAATCCTCTGAGTGTCAGTCCCTCCCCATCACCAACCACATACAACTTGTGCAACTGAAGCTCCTCACAAAACCAAAAGGTTCATTAAAGTAGCAGCAGCAGCAACAAGAACATGAAACCAGAGTGGCTAGTTTAATGACAAGGGGGCTTGTCCTGCTAGCTATCTGTCCAACAAATCTATGAAAGCTTTCCAGAGGCCCTGACGGTTCCATTTCTCTTGTAAGCATTCTTCGGTGGTCCAGAGGAGCCATCTGTAGAATCAGTAAAGCAAAAGGAGAAAAACAGGAAGAGAACTCACTCTGCTCAGCCCTTATCGACACCAGCTGGTATTGCAACACAATGTACAAAAAGTCACAGTGAGGACAAGATGCTGGGCTCCCAGATCTGGCCAACTTTTTGCTGATCACCTGTGGTGACTAATACTGTAGGAGAAGTTTCTTACTCTGCACAGAGGCAAAAATGCTACTTTTGCTTTTAACCCCTAATAACCCAGGACAGAGGGAAAATAGTTGTCTCACTGAGAAATACCAACTGAACCATTTAACTCACAGAATCTTAGAACTGGGGATCATCTAGTTCTGCCTCCTACCCTAGACAGGAATGACTCCAGACTACCTGATAAATGACTGCAGAGTTTCTATTTGAACATTTTGTGTTACAGGGAGTATATCACCTAAATATACAGCCAATTTCAGTTCTGGATGCTTTAACTGCTATGAAACTCAGATGATAAAATGTATTATGATATTGATTTTGATCTCTGAAAATCAAAACTGTGACATGAAAATAACTGGTATAGAAATGGTTAATCTTCACTAGAAAACAGAAGCAGCCCAAAGCTTGCTCTATTAGGGTGAAAGGGGAGGTAATTTCTCTAACAGACAAAGTATACTCTAAATCTCCAGCAATGCCATAAATACAGGAGAGTCACACCCTTCTCAACCCAAACTAATATAGTATATAGGTTATCCTTTCCCAGAGCACTGTGGAAGGCAAAAAGAGTCCAAATTCACCTTTTGTTGTTTAAAACCTGCAGCCTATTTATAAACAGTTGGCTACATCCTTTCTGAATAGGCACGCCTAAGGAAGCTTTGATGTTCTTTGCACATTTCTTCAAGTTAAAACTAATTACACTAGGGGTAGCAACATCCTGCATCACCTAAGTTTGCAAAAGAAAGCCTTTTCCTGGCTAGATTAACCCTTGACTGTAAGCAGTTCAGAAGCAGAGATCACTCTCTGCTTTTGGGAAAATCTGTGTGCTTGTCAGCTCAAAGCTACACATCTTCAATTCAGTTTAATGTCTTGTTACTAAGAACAAGATTTACATTTACCCAAAAGTTCCAAGGGAGAATGCAGAGCACAGTGATCCCCAGAAATATGAACCTATCATTCATTCAATGGGTCCAAAGTCTTAAGAAACACTTACATTTCTCTCTCTAGAGATCTGGCTTTGATTAGTGTGAAAAGTCAGAAGAGCTTTTCAAATTTCAGGAGGGAATAACAGGGGAAAAAGTTTGACTAACAATGATGCAAATCCATTCTCCCCCTCATTCATTCTTAAGATCAAGGGCATGAGTGTGGACAGTATAAAAAGCACTAGGAGTCAGCAGTTCTGGGCTACATTCTAGTCGTGCGATTTGGGGGACTTTGTGCAAATCATTTAATTTCTTTGGGACTCAGTTTGCACATCTGTGGGATGGGAATAATACATGACCTCTTCCTTCAAAGTGTTATGAGCTTATGCCTATTAAAGAGATTTGTAACCATCAAGCATCATATAACCAAAATGGTTATTATCTAAGTGATTCACACCTAGTCAGATCTACAACTATCAATAACCATTTTTCCTGCCTTTTGGAATTTCACTTAATTTTTTTTAAGTCTTTTTTTTGGGGGGGGGTAGGAAGGAAAGACAAATTCTTTAGTGGATAAAGGAGGCATACTCCAAAAGTAGGGTAGACACCATTTCCACTTCTGTGAGAGAGTTTAAGCCCAAAGTTTTAAACAGATATATAGTGCTGAAGATGAGGGGACAGAGGACCATAAGGGTAAAGGGTGAGCTGGTCTTAGAGTCTAATAAACCTGAGGTCAGGTTCTGCTTCTGTGCTGACCCCAACTTCCTCATTTCTCATGCTCCGGGTAATGCTGCTGACCTAGATGAGAGAGTTTCCTTAGCTTGGAGGAATGCATCCATGGATAGCCCAAGTCAAAGCCCTATCCATGGCCCTTGGGGTAGAAAATGAAAATTCTCTGCAACAGGTTATCTATCTAATTAGGGATCTCCTGAGTCCTCCAGGCATACTCAGAGATCAAACGGTTCTTCTTGGGGCCCTTTACAAACTGCTACAATATTTATGGGAAAACCCAGTCAAGGTGGTCCCTCCAGTTCCCTTAGCAGAAGTAGGCCCCACCATAGCTGTCCATAAATGCCACTCTGCAGGCCTGTCCTTCTCTCAACTGGGAGGCAGGCAAGCCTCATCTGTGGCTACTGGTATCTTTTTGACAAGCCATAACACCTTCCTTTTCTCTACCCAACCACATTTTTTCCTTTGGTCAGTCTGTCAGATTAACCAATTAGACAACTGTGCAACATAATTATAGCAGATATTCTTTTATCTCAGCAACTGTTACTTAGTATAAGTACCAACCTACATGGGATTTTGGAGCTAGAAAGCTAAGGCTTTAGCTTTCATACATGGGGGCATGACATTGCTCTAGACAAAAGGGCTTTGCAAGGAGGAGTCCTCCAGCAGCCGGTCTGAGAGCTAGCCACGTCCAAGCAGAGCTACACAAAATTGAAACCTCTTACAATCCATGCAATGGCTCTGGTCCTGTTTCCTCATCTGCAAAATTTCTCTGTGAGCTAAATCCAAAGAAATAATGTGAGTTAACCTTGAAAAATAAAGAGCATTATATGAATGCAAGCATCTTGATTATTATTAATACGAGAATGAAAAGGTTGCCAGACCTCTACTTTCTTGAAAAGGAACATTTTGGAGACTCATTCTGACAAGCCCATCTGTTGTTATGCTCCAGGCTTTCTAAACTCCTGATGTACAGCTGCTAAGTCATCAAACACATTTATAAATGAAATCAAATAACTATGGACAAATATTTCAGGTCAAGGATAAAAAGGCTTAAAGGAACCTCATTAACAAATCAAGTGATGTCTAGAGTGCAGAAATTCCAAGAGTTCTGCTGTGAGTTTTTCATAATAGGAACATTGTTTCAATTATAGCTCATGCCAACATTTTATCTAATTATTCATGATCCTTGAACTTTCCAGACCATAAAAACAGCAACTTATTTCTAGACAAGCCATGTCTGGTGGAGAGTAAAGGCAACCAGGTCCCTGCTTCGTGACCTCCTTTGGGGACTGTATGTCTGCTCACTTATATAACAAAGCAATTTCAACTTATTGGGAAATTCAGATGTTTATTATATTCAAAAGTATGTTCAGCCAATGGGATACAGACTTAGCATATTGTTAAAGGTCCTGGGGACTTTCCACCTTCCCCTCTCTCTCCAGGCTGACTCCAGATTCTTACAATTCGATCTGAGCACAAATGGGCTTCTTTCTTGTTGTATCTAAGCCTATATATGACTATATAGTGTTGACGCTTTCTTTGAGACTGAACACAAATGAACTTACTTCTAATGCCCCTCATTGGTGTCTAACCAACCTCAGCCCCATGTTTTCTATTACCATTTATGTTTTACACAGTGACAGTGAAATCTGTAGTCTCTGAAATAAAAAAAAAAAGAATTGAGAATAATTGCATTTTTTTTTCCAGGAGGAAATGGCTGAAAGAGCTTCTCATCTCCAGAATTCAGCCACTCAACAACTTAAAATCATCTGCTCATAGACTCAGAGCTGGAAAGTACCTTGGAAGAAGGACACTTAAGTCTAATCCTCTGACCCTGAGAAGCATGGCACACCAATACCGTCCATGGAGTTTTCTTGGCGAAGATACTAGAATGGTTTGCCATTTTCTTCTCCAGTGGATTAAGATGCAGTGACTTTCCCAGGGTCATACAGCTAGTAAGTGTCTCTGAATCCACATCTGAACTTCAGACCCAGCACTTTGTCCACTGAGCCACTTAGCTGCCTACGCTGGCCCAAAGATATCACAAGATCTCACAACCAAGGAGGGTAAGTAACCTTACCCCAGAGCACACAGGTAATAAAAAACAGAGCAGAGATTGGAATCCAAATCTTCTGACTCCAAATTCACTGTCTCCCTGTGTCATGTTTCATTTATCTCAATCACAGATGGGAAGAAAGAGGTGAGCACCGCCCAGCCTCTCATCCTTTCAAGGCCTTTGAACAGTAAAAGCAACCAACAAGCACTCAGACTCTGTGAAAGGATTGTATTAAGCAATGGGGATATGGAGCAAAACAGAAACTGTTCCTGTCCTTGAGGAGCTAATGTTCTAATGGAGGAAAAATGTGTCCTTAAATCAGGATATAGAGAATAATACAAAATGAACTGCAAGATAGTACTCAGAGGAGAAGAAGAGCAAAAGCAGAGAGCAATGTCTAGTAATGAAGCTTGCCTACTCACTCATCAAATAACCCGATTACTCTTCTTTTACACACACTTCTAATATTCTTAGATATTTCGTTTACAAGCCCATGGCAGGTGAGAAGCAGAAAATTGAAAATGGGTGGAGAGAACAAAACAGTCATGGTGGACAGCATCCATTCATAAGGGTGAATCACCTAACACGTCTTCAGGAGTTCCTATGGCCATCATATTCTTAATTATTTGGCCTTAATCGAGAGGCTGAATTTGAGATCATTTGCTTAAAAAAATGAGGAAACATGTTATGTGTTTCAATGGTTAAGTTAAAAAAAAGTTTTGATGTTTAAGACAATAAACCTTCAGCTACCCAGAAAACTCTACTATTAGAACCCATTTATCTGGTGATGGTTCAGGTTAGAAGGTAGTCTGTTTTTAAAGAGAAAACTCAAGCACTAAAACCTTGAATTTGGACTCAGAGGACCCCCCCCCCTCCCCAGCTCATTCTTTGGCTTATACTTATGACCCTGTACGGCCTGATGCAAGCCATTTAATCTCTTCTGGGGTCTCAGTTTCTACACCTGTAAAATGGGTGGTCCTTTATGATTCTATAACTTTCTTTTGATTTTAGTGTCTCCATCCCTAAAATGGGAATGGGTGCTTTTCACTTCTAAATTCTAGGAAGAGAATACTTAGGAGAGCAGCTCCTTCACACTTCCCTTAATTGATTCATGATATCTCAAATGACAAAGTTCCACCTCTCCCTACCCTGGTTCTCTAGAACTGAGAAGCCTGTGAGTCACTTAGGCTACTAGATCTTCCAAACACAAGGTTCATAGGAGGAGTCACTCATTCAATGCTGCCTCTATGAGCAGTCAATTCATAGAGAGGAATCTTCATCCTTGTTGAGGTTTGGTGGATTAGGTTCTGTGGGAAGAACTACGAAGGCAACCCTTACAATGCATTTGTTCAAGCTTAAAAGCAAAAAGATTTTTTTAAGGGGTTCATAAATACTTAATGTCCTTCTTGTTGCTGGGCAAGACACTGTGGGTACTCAAATGTTGACTCCAGAGGTGCAGTAGTAAATCTGAGGACAGTTTCAACGAAAAATAAATGCCAACATAAAGTCCAAAACAGAAGGGGCCATACACGTATGTCCCTTTGAAGCTGTTTTAGAATTTTTGGATTGTCTATACTTTTTGAAGCTTAGTCATTTTAGAAATAAGACACGTCTTTTTTAGTATAGTGACCAATGTTTTTCAGTAGCAAGTACTGTGCCAGCACTTAAAGATGATTTCTATAATCGCCAAATTGCAAAAGTGACCTTGCAGGCTACTCAGGACATCATGTTGCATGTGTGCGAGGAGGCTAGAAAGTGTAAATGCAAAAGTTTTAATTTTCTCAAACATCCTCTTAAAAAAAGGCAAAGTTCAGGCAGCTTTGCCATTTGGCAGCTTACGGATTATCTGTGCATTCTCATCTATCTGGGGTCACCTTTTGGTTATTTCATTAGCACTTTCATCAGGAGAGACAGTGATCAGTCAAATGAGTCTACTTGTCTCCAAAGGTAGTCAGAGATGTGGTGGGAGGGGAAGCTGAGTCTGTTGGCTAAAAGAGATTTGGTTTTAGAGATTATCTAAGATTTACTTTAGAGATATTTTCCCTCATAACAACTATGTGTATATGTGTGTGTGTATAGATGCATATGTGTGTAGATGGATAGACAGATAGCGTATAGAACTGTGAGGGTTAGCTGTATCAGAACTAAGCCAATGCAGGGTTGCCCAGACAGAAAGCAGTTTTTCATAATCAAGTTAAGTATTCTATGGCAATTTTATGGTGGGATTCGGTATCTGGCTCGTTAAAACACACAAAGCAGGTTCCATTGCTCTTAGCTTCAGTAACCTCCCTCCACCAGCCCACTTCACTTATTTTAGGATCCAGCTTCAGTGCCACTCTCAGATCTTTCTAACTAGCTCAGGTATGACTACCGGCTTGTATCCCACACACTGCTCAGATATAGTGGAGTCACAATGGGGGGTCAGGACAAACTCCAGAGAAGAACACAAGTGACAAGAGCTTTAATGTGCTTTAGTTTTGCTGAGTTCAGGCATAACTTCTTCTTTTCACTGACTGAACTGCTGTCTCCACAGCAGGCTGTGAAAACCACTGGTTCTGGGTGGTCAGAGGTGCATTCTCTGCTACTGATGACAAACCAAATAAACTCAGTCGGATTACTTACACCAAATTCCGAGAAGGAATTCCAGACCCAAACTCCTAACCCGCTTCAGGAGATTCCACTAAGAGCTTGTCAGAGAGTCCAAACTTTACAAAATGAAGCACTTGAGTCAACAGCAGGATTTCCACAACACTTTTCCGGGCTGGAAATCCTGAGGCTTAGGAGACTGCCCTTCACCCGGATCTCCATTTGGGGGAAGGGAAGATAAAAGGAATGCTTGCGTTTATTAAGCGCCTACTATGTGTCTGGTACTGTGCTAAGAGCTATATAAATGTCATCTCATTTGATTTGGGACCCATTACACACAGGCACTGCCCAAGCTCTCATCCTTTTAGTCTCTGGTATCCCAGAAAAGAAGCTCCGAGTTCAAAAGTTTCATGGTTCTTCCTAAGAGTTAACTTGAGATTCTTACAAATGAAGTTTTTCGAACTCCTACACCCTTTTGCTACTGTAGACTACCCTCTCTAGCCCATCCTTTTCCCCATCTTTCAGGGCACACCTGGTGATCTCAAAGTGCTCAAATCAAGTGTGTCTGTTCTCTTTCTCGTCCCTTCCCCTCACTGCTCCCTGCTCCCCGCCCCCCATCCCCGCATAACATATACTCCGCTGCAGCTGCCTCCGAAGTCTCCTCCACCTGGCAAATCAGGGGCTCTAACTGGGCTCAGCAAGCCTACAGGAAAAGAGACAAGTTGGAGAGAGCCAGCCCGAGCCGGGAGCTCATACTCACAGCTGATTGATGGCGTTCTGAGAGATAACCGCGTTGGCAGAGAAGTAGGGGATCATGTCGGGGGCACCGAGGCTGCAGGTGGGGTGGGGGCCCGCCTTCCTTTCTCCCGCTCCAGTGCTCAGTCATGGGGTGGGCTCCTAGAACGGAGCCCGGCCGGGGATCACGCGAGGCGGATAGTGAGGAGTAATGGGTCCTTGTGTCCGTCCAGCTCAGTCCAGCTCAGCTCAGGCTAGCTCGCAGCTAGTAGCGCCAGAGTTCCAGTGATGCCAGATGTGCAGGCAGAGACAACTTGACCGGGGCTGGGGCCCCAGCATAGGCTCCCGCCGCGGAGCAGTTTGCTTTGCTTTGGTTTGCTTGGGTCCTGGAGGTTGGCTGGGGCCAGGATCAGCTCTGGAGCTCCCCCTCCCGCAGGCGAGCCCGCCGCCTGTCCGTCCCAGGCGGGACGCAGTGCGCAGGGGCGGCCCGGGGACAAAGTAGGGACGGCCCACCCTGGGGCCCCGCCCTGGCAGCGGGACTCGGGGCGGGGGACGGACCTCAGAAGCCAAAGCCGAGCTGCTGGCAGCCAGCCTGCCCAGGGGCACCGGGCCCCCTTAGGGTGGCTGGGTCGTCCCCTGCTAGCACCGGGCCATCGCTGGCACAGGCCACCCAGACGGGGAGCGGGGACCACTGGGCTTGCCAAACCCAGGAGGAGATCGTTCCGAAGTGAATGTGTGCGTGCACCCAACCGCGGAAAGTGCATTTTACGGAAAGGAATGTTTTATGAAAAGGGTTGTAACCTCCTCCAATCACTTAAATATGTTCTTGTACAGTATAACGCAACACCAGATCTCATTTTCTCAATCGCCTGAGAGATTCAAAGCCACTGTTTTGGAGATTTCATTATTTGGGCTTAAAATTGACACTGAATGACAGACCTGCTTCATGTCATTCGGTTTTTATTTTCCTTCAGAAAGGCCAAGTACTCGAAATTTGGGCTCCCTCTAATCAACTTGTTATTTGTTTGTTCTTCCTTCTCGAAGAGGACCATGACAACAGGAAGGTGATGCCATGCATGACTTGTCCCTCTAAACTAACCAGTTAATAACTCCCCTTCTTTCTTCTGACTCAAAAGATAATCTAATTTTTAGGCAAGTGTATAACCCCCATGGGTGTTCATTTGACTTAAAAAACACAGAAACAATAAGGTTGCCACAGGAATTTCAGAATCAGAAAACAAGTTTAAGTAAACACACCAAGAAACATTAACTTCAAAAACACTGGCCACAGACCTAGTCATTAGAATAAGGGGGGGGGGGGAAGCCTGCCCTAAAATTGTTCCAGAAATAAAAATCACTTTAAAGACTTTGCTGTCCTTTGAAATAGCATGTGCCAGGGTCTAGATAGGAACCTATTCTCTGGTTGATTTATTTGTTGGATCCACTTCCTTCTAAAGTCACTGAATTTTAAAGTAATGCCAATGGAGATGATGCAGAAACTCAGAAAGAAGTGATTCATTTGCCTTAGTCAATCCACAATTAGCTGATGTCATAAAACTCAAAACTAGCTACAGAATCTAAAGGGTACTGAATATGTAATACTCTCCTCTAGAGAAGATTTGTGTGTTATCCCAGGCCTCTTAGGGGTTAATGGGACAAGCAAGAATCAACCAAAAGTGCCGGATCTTAAAACAAACTTTAGCCCATCCCCATTATTTGTTCATCTCTAGGAAGTGTGGCCACTTGTAATATTTATTCAGGCTGTCAACAGGCACCCAAATGGCAGTGGAAGAAAAAAAAAAACCCTGCGGATACACCCTGAAATCAATTGCTTAAATATCTGCCCAACTTGCCAGTTTGGAAGCTCTTCCAAGATGCGATTTATCACAATCTCCCACAGTGTTCAAAAGAAGCCGCCATGCGTATTTAAAATGGGGTTGTTAAGGGGAGTGCAGAGATGGGAGTTTATTGAAGTCAACCTGAAACTATGCCATTGGGGGTAGATGATGGCAGAATAATCATTTCTATCTCTCTGAAAGGAAGCCTTCAGGCTGTGAGCACTACTCAATACTGTACAGAATTAAGATCTTTTGCATCTAAAACACAACACTGCTCTAATTTCATAAATTTGTCTCCTTGTCTTTTACACAGAGATTACTCAAAATGACACTTAGAAGTTCCTGGCTCTTTGTTTCCCCTTGAAAGATATCTGGCAGTGCCAATTCAGTAGAGCCAGCCAACTTTAATGCTCCTAGCCAGGTCTTTTCAAACACTTCTGGAAGTCAAAACTCTTTCTAGGTCTTTTTCTCCCCCTCTAAATAAGAGAATGTTAAGTCCTCTTTGCAAACTTGGATACTTTTAGGAAAGTTTTTTTTTTTTTTTACTATTACCTATTTTTAAAACTGAACAAAATCCCCTTTCTTTTCACAATTTGCTGGGTGTCAAAATGTCAATCAATTGGGTTTCAGCTCAATTTAATCCTTTACTCTCAATTGCCAGGAAACAAGGCTCTAAGGAGGCAAGCTCTCTGTCCCCAGGAACCTAGGAATTCCCAAATTACTTCAAATTAGATTGAGCAGCATGAAGTGAACTAAGCCCGTTTTCCACTCCACATGGAGTCATAAATGGTCTTGCCAACCCAAATCTGCACATTTTTTCTTCAACTAAGGAGAAGATTTGATACAAGTTCAGCTTTGTCATTTTCCCATCATTTCAAGTGTCAAGAATGTGATTTTTTTTTCCTGGAAGTGTTCATGAATCTGCTCCAAGGATGAGACTCAGTCACAAATGGGGCTAGCACTAATGGCAGAACCCAGACCCAGACCTAGATGAAGTTTTCTTTATTAACAGGCCACATCCCAGAACTATAGGTGTGGAAGCAATATCACCAATGATAAATGACCAGATGGGTACATTAATATACTCTAATATTTCCAATATGTAACTAGACTTTAGTATTCTTTTTTTAAAGTAGCAAATGTTCTTAGATACCATCCTAAGTCACAGAATTCTACAGATGAAAAGGGGCTCAGAGATCAGTTCAGTCAACTCTCTTATTTCATAGCTGTGGCATAGAGAAGTTAAAAGGATTGGCTCACAACCACACAGCCAAATTCATGGCAAAGCTGGGACTAGAAATCAGTTCCCTTGACTCTCAATCCAGCACCTTACCCATATAAGTTGAGGCATATTTTTCAGACCCTTGTGACTCCTTCCATGCGACCAAAAGGTAGCAACACTACCTATGTATTACTGGAGATTATACTCAATCTAAACTCTGATGGACTGCTTGGGAGAGTACTGTAACCATTAAAGGAGAATACAGAAATTCTGAAGGCAGATCAAGATATTAACTTTGTTACTATGCAAAACTGAAACCAAGGAGATGTAAAACCTTTAGTCCGCATGCCTTTTCTTGGCCAGTAAGATCAAAATCAGCTATTTTGTGAATATAATTTTTTTTACGACCCTGGATCCTTTTTTTTTCCTTCTCCATCTATACTATTTCACTAGATTTCATCACCTCCCATTGATTATCATCTCTATGTTGATGATTCTCAAATCTACGAATCTATCCCTAACCTCCAACACCAGCACCTCCAAATGGTTATTGAACATTCAGAAATGGATATCCTGTGAATACCTTATATTCAACATGTTGAAAACGGAACTCATTAGCCTTCCCCTCTGCTAAGGTCCCTCTTATTGTTGAGTCATCTAGGCTTGAAACCTAGGTGTCACCCTCTCCTCACTAAGCCCCACATCCCCTCTTTCCTAAGAGCTATCATAGGCTCCCCCTTCTCTCCTCCACATTGCCCCCAGGCCCTTATCACTTCACACAATTGCCTGATGATAGGTCATCTTGCTCCATTCCTGTCCATCCCCCATTTAGGGAGCGATCCTCTCAAAGTGTAGGTCTTACAATGTCAACCCCACCCCAACTCAGTCAACTCCAATGGCTCCCCATTGCCTCTAGGATCAAGTATAAAATAATGTGAATGAAAATCCCTTCCTAACCATGCCTCTCCCTCCCATACACCTTTACCTGTCCAGTGTTCTTACTCTTTATACCTCACCACGTATTCTGGACCAGTAACACTGGCCTCCTTGCCATTTCTTGAACAAGACAGTCCATCTCCTGACTCTGGGCATTTTCCCTGGCTGTCTCCCATGACTGAAATGATCTCTCTTCTTATCTCTGCCTTCCAGCTTCCTTCAAGGCCCAGTTCAAGTCCCACCTTCTATAGGAAGGTTTTCCCAATTCTCCTTTTAATGCTATTGCCTTCTCTTTGTTGATTATTTTTCATTTATTTGAGTCCCTTGAGAGCAGGGACTGTCTTTTGACTTAAATTTTTTTTTTTAATTCCTATTGATCAGCACAGTGCAGAGCACACAGTATTCATTTAGTACATGTTTTCAGGTAGCTAGGTGGTGCAGGGGATAGAATGGTGGGCCTAGAGTCAGGAAGTCCTGAGTTTAAATCTGGTCTCAGACACTTACTGAGTGACAAGCAAGTCACTTGACCCTGTTTGCCTCAGTTTCCTCATAAGCTGGAGAAGGAAATGGCAAACTACTCCAGTATCTTTGCCAAGACAATCCCCATGAAGCGTTGGACAGGACTAAACAACAACAATAAATGTTTACTGGCTGAATGACTGGCTTCCCCTGCCCGGGTTTGTTTCTTCATCCATAAAATGAGGAGGTTTTATGAGATTATTTTTTAAAATCCTTTCCAATTCAAACATTCTATGAATCTATGAGTCCTGTTTACATGTCAGAGATAAAGAAAAAATAGCAGTTTGTAGCCTGAATGCAATTTTAAAAGTTTAGCAACAGGGCATAATGTCTACTTGAGAGGTTTACAAGGGGAACAGGGATCTAAACATGAGAGAATTCTTCATTGACGGTGGCAGTGGAGAAGCAGGATAGCACAGATATAACTGAATCATTAAGCCCAGATCATTCGAGACTTTGTTTTGGCTTTTTGTTTTCAATCTCTCTTTCTCCAAAGCTTTTATTACTGCTGTTAAAAGGGAGCAAGCCTGACTGAATGACTTATTCTCTCTTCCTTGCCCTTTCCCAGGAATCTGGGGAAGGTGTTAATCAGTGAAAAGTGCTGAAGAGGTAGGAAGCAGGGAGGCATATCAGCAATGGGTTGGATTATCCACAAAGTAGACGTTAAACTGGTACACAATAAAGGACTGCTTATAACTGTTTGACATCCCTTCTGAGAACTTGAGAAAGTTTCAGCTGCCATAGAACCACACAAAATTCATCACATGCACTGCCATTTCACCCAAATGGGGCTTCACGTTGGCATCTTTCTCCTATTAATTTCTGATCTGAGACAATGAGAAGCATAAGAAAAGCTCATTGGCTCACCTTTGCTGACCACTACTCCTGCCTGCCATAATCTACAGTCTCGACTAAATATTGAAAGCATTCTGAATGACAATGGCACTGCTCTACTCAAGTATTGTGAGGTGGGTGGGTTTTTTCCATATATATATTTTTTAAAAGACAAGGAAATGAGATACCCAGGTCAGAGAGAACTTGTTTCATTCTCCTTGACTTGATTCCTCTTGCTCTAAGATGCAAGACTAGAGAAATTATTTGTAAGTTAATCTTTGTCAATTTTAAGAGTCCAAAGACAAGTCAGACATTTGTTGCACTAGAAGCAGGCTGGCTCTGCTTCCATTAGTTATGGTGTATGACTTTAGTTTAGGCAGGCCATGGCGCGTCTCTGGGATTCGTCTGTAAAGCAAGAGATTCAACTGAATCAGATCATCTTTAAGCTGACTTTTGGCTTATATTTTATGATTAATGATTCTAAAGGAGAAAAGCAACTGAGAGAGCTACATGCTAACTGAGATTCAAAGAATGAAGCAACATTCTGTCTCCTGTTATTCTTTGAAGCACAAAGATAAAACTTGAACCTTAAGTGAATTATCTTAAAGGCTGTTCTGAGGTAACTCACTACTCTCCATCAATATCACAAAGGCACTTTTCATACAATGCAACCAAACCAAATGTAGTGATTCATTACAAACAATGGCCCTTAAAGCAATCAAGCTTTACAATCATCACGTAGGCAAGAGTTTTCCAAAGGAATTAATCCTGAAAAAAGAAAAACTGACAGTGCTTTTCAATATTCCGACCTAATAATGTAGCCAAGAGGTATCAGAGAACTCTTTAAATCACAAAAGTAATACGGAATATTGAAAAGATCCGAATATTATCACCTTGATAAGCAATCTCCTAAGCATTCATCTATCTACTGGTCTTACCACCATATGTTTCTTCCTAAAAGCACTGTAGGAAGAGACACTGAAAAACTGCTTTCTTCAGGTTACAAAAGTCTTGCAACTCTATTGTTTAGCAAAAATAATAGGCATTTATAGATCACTTTTCACGTTCAACACACCTTACAAAACATGAACAATTTAATCCCTAGGACATTATGAAGAATTTAGTACTTTTATCTCCCTAGGGAGTCTTCCTTCTCCCCCTCCTCCAGTCCCTGACAAAACTCAATGGTGAGCTTCCTGCATTCTTGTGCTTGCAGTCAGTCACCCATGCCCAATTTTAGGGTTATTCATTTACAACTGGAAAGGATTTTAGAGGCCAGCTAGTCTGATTCTATCATGACACGGAAACTGAGGTTCAGAGGCGATCTGCCCAAAGTCATGCCAGTGGCAAGTGGCCAAGTCAGGATTCAAACCAGATCATGGGTCTTCAAAGGCAGCATCCCTCGCCCCTGCCCCTGCCCACTGTACCCTGGTATGTGCCACCGCCTATGAGTCCTGTCTACAATGGGCTCTAATGCCCCATACTAGGAGGTTCAGATCAAGTCCCTAATCCCAGCTGGAGTATTGGTTTGGAAAATACAGGGTCCTTCCCTTAGGGACAAGGGTGTGTTCCTACTATACACACTGATGTTTTCTATACATACTGATGAATCCTGAGAGGTAGGAAAGGTTTCTGGGAGTTTTAGACCCCTTGTCTAGGGTTTATAAGCTTAAGGCATTCTAATATAGTGTCAGAGGTTGGGCAAACAAGAAGAATTCCCAGAAGAAACTTAGGAACTAGGTAGGTGGGATAAAGCAAATATGTTTATTCAATGCATACTCGAGCAGAAAGAAACAGTTCAGGTGAGAGAATCAGGAAAACCAGGAACTGCCAAGCAAACAGGACAGTGGTACCAAAGATTTGACAATACAGGGGACTTCTAAAGAGGCTAAAACAGGAATAGGGCAGGTCCCTTTTTCCTAGGCCCTTTGTCAGGGAGTTAAGCATGGATAGAGGCCGATACCAAATCAGCCCTATGTAGGTAGATATAGTGGGGACCAGAGGAGAGGATGCATAGAACTTGGGTTCTGATATGAAAAATAATCCAGTCAAGAGGCTAAGCCATTATGACTGCCATGCAGGTCCCCCCAAAGTATGTGGGTCAAAGACTGCTCTATCTCCAAAGTGGAACTAAACCTAACATTTTTTCATAATCTAATATTTTTCATTATCTATCTTTTGTTGATTACTTCCAATTTATCTTGTCTATTGCTTGTTTATACATAGTTGTGCTCCTGTTGTCTCCACCAACAGACCTGGAGTCCCTGGAGAACAAGGATTGCCTTTTACCTTTGTATGCTCAGTGATTAGCACAGTGTCTGGCACACACTAAGAGCTTAAGAAATTCTTACTGACTGATAGACACTGCAATTCTTTATACTTCTGTAAATCTTTGTAATCTACCTTACTTACAATACTCTCCTATCAAATTCTCAACATAGACCTCTCCGTCTTCAAAATATCTTCTTTTTATTTCTTTGTTTCTATGTCATCTTTACTGTAGAATCACAGATTTAGGGGTGGAAGGGACCTTGTTGATCCTCTTGATCAACCTCGAACCTTAACAGCCACTCCCAGGCCCCACCTTTTTGTAAAGTGGATGCTGAAACGGAGACTTAAGGGGACTTGCCTAAGTTTGAAGAGGTGGCAGCCAGAATGGGAGCCAAGATTTTCTGAGTTTCCAGCATAATGGGAATCCAACTCCAGAAGGCTGGGACTTGCTTGGGCTTCTTATCTCCAGTGCCTAGGAACAGGAGATGATGAGCAAAAAAGCTTGTTGAACTAAACTGAGTTCTGCCCTGGTCAGGCCCGCACCCAGCCTGTCCTCCCTGCATACTCTGCTCATGCCCAGGAGTGCCTTTCTACACCTTTCTCTGTCTTTCTCCGTTTCTGTCTCTCTGTCTCTCTCTTTCATTAGACTCATCTGCTATGGCCTAGCTCAGACCCCATCTCCCCATTCAGGCCTTCCACTGTGGCCTGGCTTTACATTAACCTCTCATCCAACTCTCTGGGGAGAAAGACACAAACACAAAACCCATGCACTTGTACAAAATAGTTGCTTAACTATGCTTGCTGACTTGCTACAACTAATTAGCGTTTATTAAATGTTCACTCTATTTATGGTCCTGGACTAAACAGCTGGGCTACAAAGACAACAATGAAACAAGAAAGCCTCTACAAAGGGGAGGTCCAGAGCTGAAAGGGACAAGATGAAGAAACTGAGGCCCACACAAGTTAAGTGACTTGCCCAACGTCACCAAAGTGATAAGGAGCTGAGGTGCTTTTCAATATGGGAAGAGAAAGAGAAGGTAGGAGATAAGATGGTATAGCATGAGGGAGTAGAGGACCTTGAATTCCATGTAAAAGAATTATGTTTTATTCAGAAGTTAATGGAGAGAGAATAAAGGATTTTTGGAGGAAAGGGGGTAGACAAACAGGAGTAATTAACTTGCCCAGGGTCACACAGCTAGTAGATGTCTGAGGCTGGATTTGAACTCAGGTTCTCCTGTTAAGAATAAAGGGTTTTGAGAAATGAAAATGCCATGAACATAGAAGTGCCATTAAAAAGTCTACATGCACAACAGTGTGAGGATGGATTAGAGAAAAAACAGACAAGGCAGAAAGATGTTAGGAGGCTAAGAAAGGATTGGGCTGTGAACCAAGGTGGTTGTAGTGAAAGCAGAAAGGAGTGGACAGATTACCTATGAAGGCACCAAAGTGCTTTCCCTAAAGCGAAGGTCTGAACCAGGGGTGAGGAATCTGTGGCCTCAAAGTCACATGTGGCATTTTAGGTCCTTGAGTGCAGCCTTTTGACTGAGTCCAAGTTTTACAGAGCAAATCTTTTTATTAAGGGGATTTGTTCTGTGAAGTTTGGATTCAGTCAAAGGGCCGCACTTGTGGCCCTGAGGCAGCAGGCTCCCCACCCCTGGACTATGAACCTTACCCCCAACATTCCCTGTTACCCTAAGATCAGACAGAAACTCCTCTGTCTGGCAGCTAAAGCTTTTTACAATCTGGTGCCATATTACCTTTCTTCCTTATTACACATTACTGCCCTCCATTTAGTCTCAAAGGTGGAAGAGACATCCAAATGGGCCTTTTCAATGCCCCTCATACCCAAAACTTGAAATGAAATGAACAAAATGAATGAATAAATGAATAAACAGTTACTACGTGCAAAACACCATGCTAAGCTCTGGAGATACAAGCAGTAAGAGAGTCCAGAGCCCAGGGGACTCTGCTTCTGCACTGGCTAGGCCCCTTGCTTGGAATGTACTCCTTCCTCATTGGAGTTTCAGAGAATCTGTGCTTCCTTCAAGACTTGGCTCAAGGTCCCGCTTTTGCATGAGGCCTTTCTGGGTGGCCTTTCCCACTGAGCTATCCAGTACCTGTCTTGTATGTATTCTGCTTATACCTGCATGTATATGTGGCACGAGCATGTACATGGTGTCTTCCCATTAGAATGTAAGCCTGTTGAGGGCAGGGACCATCTTGCTTTTGTCTTTGTGTTACATCATAGGAGCTGAATAAATGCCTGTGGATTGACTGATAAAAAATACATGATCAAGGCAGAATGGACATGTGTGGATGGCAGCTGATGAGGGCGTGAATGATGGCACCTAACTCTTGATTTACTGTTCCCCTACTCATCCTGGCTGAGTGCTGGGAGCCTATTTTAATGCCTTTACCTCCCCTTGTTCTCTTTCACCTTTGGCTAGAGTGAAACCAGTTTGTCATTGGCAAGGTCTGAATAAGGGGCTCAGTAGTGGTTCCAACACAGTACCTCCACCACTATTTGTTCAATGAACAAATGAATGAACAGTGACAAGGCTTTCATGTGACACTCTCTTCCAGAGGATGTTTTTCTTCTCTTACATCCTATGCTTTCTAAGTCTGAGGGGGCCAACTCTACTCTGGAAGCCTGGTAAAATCAAAACCATGTGTATCCCCTTGTTCTCCCAAATGAGCTCTCACCTCAGCTCTCCTGCTCAATACTGTCCCTAGCAGAGGATACAGTAGCAAGACTGGAGCATAGCCCAAATGGTAAGGTTGTCTTCAAACACCCCCCTCCCCCCGCCAACCTACCCCGCTTCCTTCCAAAGGCTGCCCTAGACTCTCTGGAACCAAAAGTTCAAATTGTGGCAGGTTCGATTCAGCCCTTTCTAAGGTAACTTAGTTCCATGCATTTGTCCAAAATGGTCAAGTTTCCAGGTCCTGGCTGAGCCCCACAAGCCACGATCCTTTTATCTCTCCAACTTTCAGTGTATCAACTTCCACAGATGTTATTTCACTTTTATATCTTTCCTTCCAACACTGGAAGAGCCAGGATTAGTGCACATATCCCACAGATAGGATGTTAATGTCTAACAACTTCACCAAGTACTGAGCAAGAAATCTAAATTCATGATTAGAGAAGTTTTTTTCTTTTTGGACTAGGAAATAAATAATTTTCAAAAGTAGAAATTCCTCAACCCTAGGAGAAAGGGAGCAACTGGTATCTTTCTCTAGCTATCCCATCAACTAGCTGATGCTTAGAGAACTGACACACTTCTATTACTTTATAATAATAATGCTACTATGTGACTTTCATAGAATACTTTATAGTTCTAGAAGTACTTTCACAAAAATGACTTCATTTGGTTCTCAATGGAATGTTAAGATGTAAGAGAAAAACATTCCCATTTTACAGGGGAGGAAATTGAGACCTACAGTAAGTGACAGAGATTAAACTTGGACCTACATGACACAGTGGCTATAGGGCTGAACCTAGAGTTGGGCAGACAAAGCAAGCAACTCCGAGCAAGTCACTTAACTTCCATCTGCCTGTTTCCTAGAGCTGCTGTGACAGTAGAATGAGATAATATATTTCAAAGCACTTTGCAAACCTAAAAGTACTACACAAACATTAGCTGTTATTAATTTTTTCTCATTCTAAGTCCAATGATTTTCCACTGTGCCCACTGTCTTCTTATTTTGCAAGAATATTTTGCTACCAGATGAACATAAGAGATTCAAAAGAAAATTTTGTACTGGCCTAATTCTATGACAATGAATCTAAGGCAATGGATTGGTTGTTTTCTAAGAAATGTGTCTGTAACAACATTGTCAGAAATGTCATTCTTGGTTTATAAGACCCAATATAGCCATGGCAGTGAAATCAGGAAGGCAGCAAGATGGCAGCAGGGTCCTGCACAGACTGCTTCCTGAGGCCTCTCCTCCTCAGAAGGGGCTCTTCATTGCTGCTTTTGCTGCTTGGTAATGAGGCAGTTCTAGTGGGCTTTCCAGGCACAGGTGGTCAGGAAGTCTGATGCAGGGAAAAGGAAGGATCACCGTAGGAGAACTGCAGCTTGATGAGTGGGTCAGAGGAACGGCCAAGGAGCTGACCTCTATCCAGGGCAAGCTTCCCTTCTCTTCTTCAGGTCCTAACACATGCACTCAGGTACTTTTCTGTTTTCTTTAAAAGGTGAGTGGGACGGGGAAACCAGACCTGGGATTTAATAACAACTAACATTTTTCACTCAGTTCCCTATGTTTACAGGCCTGTGCTAAGCACTTGAAAAATATCATCTCATTTCTTTGTCACAATCTCTCTGAGAGATATGTATTATTATTCTTATTCTTATTTTGCCCATAAGAGAACAGAGGTAAACAGATATTAATTGACTTGCTCACGGATCTCACAGCTAGTGTCTGAAGTGAGATTTGAACACAGGTCTTCCTGACTCCAAGTCCAATGCTCTATCCACTGTACCACTTACCTAGGTTTAGGAAATTTCCCACAAGAAAACCTTTCTCTAACAAAACAGATCAACAAGTGCTCTGCAACTTAAAGTATAAGAGAATAACAATTAAATGAATTGTTCAGGTCATTCAGTCATTACATATTTGCAGTGGGTAGGTCTTAAACTCAATTCTTGACTCCAAGGATAGCTTTCTATCCACTAAACCACATTCTGTCTCCCACTCAGGTACTTTTTTTTCTCTTCTTTATTTAAAAAAAATATTTGTCAACATTCTATCTCAAGAAAAATTTGAGTTCCAAATTCTCTCTCTCCTTCTAGTTCCTCCCCCACTGATGGACAAGGCAAGCAACAGGATGTCCATTATACTTACATGTGAAGTCACACAAAACATATTTCCATATTAGCCATGTTGTCAAAAAAAAAAGAAGGGAAAATGAAGAAGTGAAAAGCATATGCTCTGATCTACATTCAGACTCTATTAGTTCCTTCTCTAGAGATGGAGAGTATTTTTTTCATTAGTCATTTTTGAATTGTCTTAGACCATTGTCTTAGAGTAGCTAAGTCTTTCACAGCTGATCATTGTACAATACCACTGCTACTGTGTATAATGGTCTCTTTGCATCAGTTCATATACGTCTTCCCAGGTTTTTCTGAAACTATTCCCCACATCATTTCTTTTAGTGAAATAGTATTCCATTACGATCATATACCACAACTTGTTCAGTCACTCCCCAATTGATGGATATCTCTTCAATTTTCAATTCTTTGCCAGCACAAAAAAGAGATAAGAAATATTTTTGAACAAATAGGTCCTTTCTCCTTTTCTTTGATCTCTTTGAGATACAAACCTAGTAGTGCTATTGCTGGGTCACAGGGCATGCACAGTTTTCTAGACTTTTAGGAATAGTTCCAAATTGTTCTTCAGGTTGGCTGGATCAGTTCATAACTCCACCAACAGTTCATTAATGTACCTATATTTCCACATCCCCTCCAACACTTATCATTTTCCTTTTCTGCCATGTAGCCAATCTGATGGTATGAAGTGGTATATCAGAGTTGTTTTAATTTGTATTTTTCTAATCAGTAGTGATTTAGAGCACTTTTTCATATGACTATTGATTGTTTCTTATTTCTTCTTCTGACAACTGCCTGTTTATTTCCTTTCATCATTTATCAACTGGGGAATGGCTCTTATTTTTATAAATTTGGCTCAGTTCTCCATATATTTGAGAAGTGAGGCCTTTATCAGAGAAATTTCCTATAAAATTTTTTTGATATTACTTCATTATCTATGGTACCTTTTAAGCAAAATGTTGTTTATTTGGTTATCTCTCTTTATTAGGTCTATTTTTGCTTTTACTTTGTCAGACATCACGAGCACTTCGTTATTAAGCTGTTTCAGTTCTTGTTTCTAATCCATTCTGGTATTGGTTCCATTTTATGGGTTAGCTCATCCCATTCATATTTACAGTAAAGTATTTCCTGCCATCCAATTCCCCCCCCCCCCTGCCCAGTTTGTTTTGCTCCTGCCTAGTACCTCCCTTAATTCATTCTCTCTTTTGTCATTCTCCTTTCCTCACCTTTATCTTTTTTCCCTTCTCCTCCTGCTTTCCTGTTGGGTAAGATAGATTTCTATATCCAACTGAGTATGTCTGTGCATTCATATATTCTTCCTTCTTTGAACAAATTCAAATGAGGTTCAAGCACTGTCCATCCCCCACCCCCATTGTAAAAGCTCTTCCTTATGAACCTCTTATCTGAGATAATTTCCCCCATTCTACCTCTTCCTATCCTCTTTGTCCAGTGTATTCCTCTTTCTTATTCCTAAGTTTTATTTTTCTGAGATCATCCCAACGTAACTGACTCACACCCATACCCTCCCTCTATGCAGACTCCTAATTCCCTGAACAATGATGAAGTTCTTAGTAGTTACATGTATTTTTTCCCATATAAAAATATAAACAGTTTAACCTTATTGAATCCCTTATGATACTTCTCTTTCATGTTTATTGGCTACATATCTTAATATTTCACATCTCCACAGAGAAAAGGAATATCTGGCATTTAAAGTTATTTATTGTTGATAATTCATTAAAGCTACATCAAGGGCCTTCTCCAGTCATCCTGATCTATATCTGATCACTGGATCCAGATGGCTCTAGAGGTGAAAATGAGGCTGATGACCTTCCATACCCCTCCCTCACTTAAATCCAATTCACTTGCAGGTCATGGCATCATTGTTCTGATGTCAGGGTCCTCTCCGAGAACAAAGGACAAACAACAAAGTCAGATCAATGAAACAACATTACCTATACCTATACGTCATTCACCAGGCTATGGGAATAATCATAATAGAGAAAACTTCTTTATAAAGAATTTGTCATAAAGTGGTTTTCCCACAGATTACAAATTCCCCTTTCCATGTCTGCCTTTACTTCTTATTCTTGCCTCTCTGTGAGCTGATTCTCAAGTTGGCAAAGAGGTAAATATAGCTAAAATTTAACACTATTATTAAACCAAGGTTTCTTATAGAAGATAGGATTTTAGCTTAGATCTGAAGGAAGTCAGGAGGGACAGAATTCCAGGCCTGGAGTGGAGGAGCCACTGAAGATGTCAAGAGTGACTGATACAAGGAATATACAAAAGGCCAGTGTCACTGGACTTAAGAGTGGGGGGCATAAGCTATAAAAAGACTGGAAGGGTAGGAGGGGACCAGGTTATTAAGGGCTTTGAATATCAGAAGACTTGATATTTGACCCTGGAGGTATCAGGAAATCATGAAATTTTGTTAAGTGGGGGGGGGGGTGCCATGGTCAGTCTGGGCTTTTGAAAGATTGTTTTGGCAGCAGAATGGAAGATAGACTGGGGTGGAGGGAGATTTGTGGCAGTGAGACTATTGTAACAGTACAATTAGAAGGGCCTGTACCAGTGTCAGGGTAGAGAAAGGGGTGGGTAGGAAAGATGGTACAAAGGTAAATTCAAAAGGCCTTAGCAACACATTAAGTAGAGGCTGGGAGTGTAGGAGTGAGGACTCAGGGATGATACCTATGTTTCAAATCTGGGTAACTGGAAGGACTGCTGTGCCCTAGAGACAACAATGGGGAAATTCAGTAGAAATTGGGTATAGATCAACATCTCACAACAGATATCAAGATAAGCTCATAAAGATTTAGACATAAAGGGTGACATCAAAAGTAAATTAATGGAACACACACACACACACAAACTGCCCGTCAGATCTATGAATAAGGGAAGAGTTCGTGACCAAACAAGAAATAGAGATGTCCACTTGTAGTGGCAACCACACTGGCACATCCAGGATGGCTGGTAGCACAGTTTCTTAGATCTGCTTTACTAGGAAAGATAGCTGTTTAAGGGGTGAACAATCTTTTTTAATTCCATTCGCTAGTCCAGGGGAAAAGTCAGCACCCTGAACTTCAGGGAAAATACAAACAGAGAAAGTGCAAGCAGAGAAATAAAGTCCAACAGACAGGACTCTGACTGTCTGAATCAAAGCAATATTGCTATACACTTTACATACATCCCTGGATCAAGAGAGCCTTTGCATCTGAGTAGTCTGGGAGCTCTGAACATATAACCACGGAGAATCTCAACCAGTGAATCACAAGGTCCTTCTAATAAGCAAGCCCCCAAAGCAAAATACCAACTCAGAGTATGTATACATACACACACACACACACACACACACACACTTCTCAGACTCAGAAGGCATCACAACCCTCTTGACTGAGTGCCTAATTAGAAATTAGCAAAAAGTCTTCCTACAAGCAAGCCTCCCTTAAGCAAGCTTCCCTCCCCCAATAGGTTCCACATGAGGCCAATTAAAAGGAAAATGGACAATTTTTGATTATATAAAATTAAAAGGGTTTTACACAAACAAAACCAATGCAACTAAAATTAAAAGGGAAAAATCTTCACAGAAGGCTGCTCTGATAAAGGTCTCCTTTCTTTTTGGTTGCTTTTTTTTTTGGAGGGGGCAGGTAAGGCATTTGGGGGTAGGTAACTTTGCCCAAGGTCACATGGATAATGTTAAGTGTCTGAGGCTGGATTTGAACTCAGGCCCTCCTGACTCCAGGGCTGGTGCTCTATTCACTGCACTACCTAGCCACCTCAAAGGTCTACTTTTTAAAATACATAGGGAACTGAGTGAAATTTACATGAATAAGAGCCATTCCCCAATTGATAAATGGCCATGGAATATGAAAAAGCAATCCCAGATCTAAACTTGCCGGCTATGAGGTTGTGAGCAAATCACTTTGCTTTCTAAGACCTACTTTCTTGATCTATAAAAATGTCATATTACTAATACCTGGATCTTAGGGGATTATTATAAGGAAAACTCTTTAAGAGCTATGCAAATGTGTCATTATTATTAGAAATTCAATAGGTCTTGATCAGGGATACAAGTCTAGCTTACAGAATAGTAGTTTCCTCTACTTCCAACTTTTTTTTAAAGAAGAAAATACTACTCCATCAAGACTAGAATAATCATGAAGTGATAAGAAAAATTCAAAACAATCTAAATATGACAAAATAAGAGTCAGTGAAGAAATGTATCAGAGCAACAGAAGATTATCCTAAAGCTAGCATTGGTTCTTATACTTAGAAGATGAATTCTGGGCTTTGGATGGGAGACTGAAACAGCAAAGATTTAGTTCACAATGAATGAACTATAATTAAGGAATGGAATTTCCTTATATTATTACTATGGGTAATCACTCTAGGTACAGCTAGAACAGAAGTGTATAATTAAATATTATATTAAGTTATTAGCAGTAACAGCTCTATTTTACCACCATTCTAAAGCTCTTTATAGCTGCAAACTATTCTATTTGTAATTCAAAGTGGCATATTAAAAAGATGTTTAGGAAAAGATACTATTTTTAAAATTACGTCCCTCATTAAATAAAACAAAACTATTACCACCTGGGATCATGTTGCACAACACAAGTTTTTACAACCTCCCAGAACACAAGGGCACAGCCAGATTCTGGACATTGGTACACAAGACTGCTGATGCTCAGGCCTCAGGCTGGTTCGGCAAGGAAGTTGTTTAAAGGCATCTTGAGTTGTCCAAAGATTGGAGTTAGGATTAACTACAGCTCTCTTACCTTTGGGAATGGCAAGCCTTGCCATCTTCTTATCCTGTCTTCAATCCAATGTCATACTTTCTCCTCCTCTTCTTTAAAAATGGGGCTGGGTGGTAGATTTGGACAACAGAGCTCATTTTGGATTAGTACTGGAGATGCTGCATTAATGGAAGTCATCCAAAATCAAAGAACGTGGTGTTTTGGCTTCATTCATTAAATTTATATTTATAAGCAACTTCAGTTTTTGCCCAGCATAAAAAAATCATAATGAATGGATGCTGATGGTTCTACTCCCCACCACAAAGTCTTTCTTTCTAAGACCTGAGTTATCTTCATGCAGTAATATCAGTACTTGCCCATGAGAAGGATTTGTGATTTTCTCAATTGCCTGAAGCACATATAATTTAAGTGACTCACCCAGGATCACACAGCTGTATCAGAGGTAGGATTTTAATCTAGCTCTGCCTAATATTTAAAACATTTAATCAATCAGTAAATTAACTTTAAAAGACTGGGTCTCACTGTATTGCCCCAGCTGGAAGTATAGGGCCACCTCTCACTGCTGACTGGCATAGGAAATCTGACCTGCTCCACTTCCAAATTGGGTTAGTTCACTCCCTCCTCAAGCAACCTGGTTCTTACCCCTCCTTCTCTAGAGGGGTTTGCCATATGGATGATGAATTTATTTTTTAAATGGTATTTTGTTTTTTCAATTACATGTTAAGACAATTTTTAACCTTCATTTTTTATAAAATTTTGAGTTTGAATTTTTTCCCTCCTTCTCTGCTCTCCCCTCTCCCTAAGATGGTAAGCAATATAGGCTATAAATGTTCAATCATGTAAAACCTATTTCCATGTTAGTTATTTGCAAAAAAATACAGTTTTCAAAAGGACACAAAAAACCAAAGTGAATATAATATGCTTTGATCTACATTCAGACTCCAATTGATGATGAATTTAGACTGTACAACCAACTGGCATAGGCTGCTACAGCTCACAACTCCTGAGCTAAAAAGATCTGGTGGCCAGGATTATAGGTCTTTCTGATTCTAAGAAGAACACACTATTCAATATACCATACTGCCTTTTGCCAGGTCACAATACTGACAGCAAAAGAACTGGGATCTACCCTTTCCAAATGGGAAAATTCACTCTATCAAGCTTCAGTCTAAATCTGTCCACTGTGGGAGAAAAAATCTGAAAAGCAACAAAAGAAATGATGACCAGGAATTGGAATATGGTATAGACAATTCTCACTTCCTTTAAGACTGCATTATTAAAAATTGACTCCCCTGCAGGTCCAAGGCCCCACCAAGCCAGGCAGGCAACAGCAGCACCAGTGAAGCTGTTCTCTTATACTGATGAAGGTCATCACAACACTTTCCAATCATTAAGTCAGATTTGCTGCTTGATGCTGCCACTTTCATTGCTTTTCATATTTTATAGATGAACGAACTGAGGCACACCAAAAAAGTTAGCAAAAGTGGCATGATACTGAGCGGAAAATGAAACGCAAGTTTTCCATTCAACTATTCTTACTAACAGCATCTAGCCCTCTCTTGTAACGATAAAATACAACCTATTAAATCTTCTGTCTTCTACTGGAATAACTGTGAAATCCACATTTGAAGTTAAATGTAGATGATCATGCTGAGTATGAAACATGCTTCTTGGAGTTTTAAGTTACAACAATTATATTCAGATGTTTCTACAAAGAAAATTCCTTTAAACCCAATGACAAAATCATGAATTATAAAAGATTTTCAAAAGAATTCATCTTGGACAGCATTTAAACTCAGTATAAAGAATTGATTCCCTAAAGAGCCTAAACTTCAGAAAGTGTTTCTACTAAAAATAACTGTTTACTTACTCCATCAGCATGTTGTCATGTTCACAACTGATGAAAACCTGACCCCACCAGGGCTGTTCCAGACTGCTGTGTCCCAGGTTGCCAGAGATGTGTATGAGAGACACTTATGCTCCTTTGGGGACTTTTACCTGGGGTTCTTGGGTAATGTAACTGGAATGCCACCTTCCTTAAGCATATAGAAAATCATCTGAGCAATTATCTGATGAATGAGCACAATATCTGAGCTGTGTTGCAAGCAGCATTCTAGACTAGTGGCTTGTCAGTTTCTCTGACTCACCAACAAGACAGCCCCTCCTAAAAGGCCATGAAACAGTGGCAAGCTGGGGAACACGTCGCTTGCTTTCTACCTTACAAGTCCATGTTCTGATAATAGTGCATTAAGCATTTTGGGTCACTGGGTTATATATTGGTCAATTTAGTTTGTAATCTGAGGTTACTACTATTTGATGTTATTTAAGAAAGGCATGTTGACTGACCAGGTCTGAAATCAGTCAAGGGAATGAAATGGAATGTTGTTCAAAATATTAAAATCTGAAATCTACCATATGTAATTAGATCATGAACCCTTGCCCTGTCTGGACTTTCCTCTCTGCATTCACAGGAATCAGAAATTTAATGTGATATGATCACATAGCTGATTTTACAGAGAAGAAAATGGAAAGAAATAGATCAAGTGCTCCTATATTGAGAAAGCTTTCTCTAACCCACCTAGATCTTGGAGTATGGTGGAAAGGCATAAAAGGAGAGGTTTCCCCCAAACTACCTCATAAATGTCAACTAGAAAACCAGGGAAACTGAGGAATACAGTAAGGGAAATCAATCTTCCCCTCAAGTTCACCAGTCTAATAGGATTCACAATAACTGGCAGTCTCAGTAATTCCAAATGGTCCCTCTTCAACATCTCCCATTTTCTTGATTTTGGAATCATTACTTCTCTCAGTTCTGGCCTCCAGTCTTCCTCTCTGGGCATCTTGTCTTTAGAGCAATGCTGCTCATGGCCTCTACGTTTCCCCATGTATTTTCAAGTCATCCTCTCATTTTCATGGCAGCCAGGGCATCTGAATTCAAGATCAGAGGAAGGAAAAGAGGAATACAACCCCTGGTACCACCATGTAAAGACTTAATCCCTCTTTCTCCTATTAAGGGACTTCTCCTTGTTGCAAGCAATAGTTTACCAAGACCCCCATGACTAGAGAGGGGCAATTACCCTCTGGCATGTATGCTGGCTTATCAGAAACCTCCCTGCCAGCATCTCAAGCCCAGGGGTAAACAATTCAGAGATACAGGAGGGCAAACCAGGGCAGAGGTTACATTTTTTTTCTCCAAAGAACCAAATCATCTGATCTCTTACTGGCTATATGAATTTGAAAAGACTCTGTAGAGTCATTCTTGTCTCAGAACAATATGAGCTGAATTTGTTGAGATAATGAGAAAGTGAATGATGGGCCTGGCCAGATTCAACTTGACATGAAATTGGTGGTTTAAGAGGAGAAAGGTTGAGAAGTTGAGAAAAAGATAACAGATCTGCAACTGCATTTTAAAAACAGGTTAGATGCAGATTCCTCAAACTAAAATGGAAGAGTTTTCAGGGAGTCAAACTTAACTGTGCACATCCTTTTTCACATGAAGAAGTCAGGATCCTTCTTTGGGCAGAGATCTGTGTTTTACTTGGAATCATTTAATATTTTTTTTTTAGGGGTGGCTAGATGGTGCAGTGAATAGAGCACCTACCCTGGAGTCAGGCGGACCTGAGTTCAAATCTGGCCTCAGATACTTGACACACTTACTAGCTGTCTGACTTTGGGCAAGTCACTTAACCCCAATTGTCCTCCAAAAAAGCAAAAAAAAAAAGATATATATATATATATATATATATATACATATATATATATATGTATACACACACACATATACATGTAGTTTAAATACAGTATGAAAAAAGCCACCTAATTAGCTTCACATAGTGGAAGTTGGTACTCCAGCTCAATGCCACTTTATCACATCTATTCTGTGGCTCTTGCAGACCAGAAATAATAGACTGAGGTATTATAAGGAACTTGGAATTCCATATGCAAGTCTCTAGGTAATGATCTACCCTGTCCCTTCCCCAACATTTCCTCATTTAAACCACAGATCAAGTCTTCAGCTTAAATCAACACCATACATAAAACAAAAATATTCCAGTTTTTATCATCTGAAATGATCTGCAGTCCTCTCTAGCACCTCTTTCCTGTACTTCTACACAGTCTATAAAGCTGAAGCCAACATCTGCTCCTGTCCCAGGGGATGCCAGAACAGATGTTTCATGTTGTAGAACTACAGACCACCAGCCTTTTAATGAGAAGCCCAAAGTTACATTTCCTTAGGACGATGAGAATTGCCTAGGAGTACTCTGGTCAGTGCTAAGCCAGTCATCTAAGGTGACAATAACAGATTCCAACTGCACATCAAAGAATGTGGTATCCTTCTCATTTTAAAAAAGGTAGGTTGGGAAGACACGTCATTTGCTCAGTTCTTTTCTTTTCCAGAAGTTTTAACTGCCCTTCCTCTAACATCAACTTGTTTTGTGATGTAGGTGTAGCCTTAAGGCAGCTCTTTTGAGGGCTTCTTGTCAATCGTCTGAGACCCTCATAGGATTTACTTGTAGGCCATATGCAGAAATCTGCTTCAAAAACCTGGTTTGGGAAGAACTCTTTTGCTTCTAATACCAAAAAGGTGAACGTTTACAAACAAAAATGCAAACTTTTATCCGCTTAAGTACTGATACTACAGGCAAAAACCAGATCATCAATAATTATGTCTTTTTAAAAGCTCTTGAATCTTTATGCTCTGATATTTCAACTTAACAACCAGTTTGGAGCTGCACTAAATAATAGGCAACACCTCTCCCTTGCTATTCATACAACTCAGATTGGGGGAAATTCCCAGTTAATAATTAACAACCCTATGTAGTCTGAGAACAGCACTTACTAATGCAATCCATTTGCTGCTGAGCAGTACATGTAATACTGGAGAGCCTAAATTAGCTCTATTTAGTCCCTAGATGAGTCTACCAAAGTTGGTTCAGATTTTGTCCCTGCCAATTTATGCCTAAAATCCAGCCTCTTATCCTGCACCTCATGGAGTAACTTACACTTTGTTGATGCTTTGTAAGGATTTACTAAATGAATGAACCAAGGTAATCCTCACCTTTTAGACAAGACTTTCTTACTGCCATTAAATGGCAGTGACCACTGATAAGAAACCAAATTGAGTCATATGAGATCTGTTCACAGAGAATGAGAAACTTCCAGATCTAAATTCATACCAGATCTATACTAAAAGAAGAAACTTGACTGGAGCCTAATAACCCTTTCCTCTTCCTGGCTGCCCACAACGATGACTGAATTTCTAGCTTCCTATTAAACTGTGTATTTCTTTTCGAACATTAAAAAAGAGCTATTAAGCCTTTGAAAACAAGAAGGGAGGTCCTGGGACAATCAGATTCACTGTGTAAATACAGAGAAGACTGAGTTCTGAGGCTGCAAAAACAAAAAAAAGGCAAGGAGTGTAGAGGAATAATAAATACTTCAAGGATTTATGATCTCTCATAATACAAGTCTGTAAATACTCTGAAAAAAAATAAAAATTCATAGCCCGGTGATGAACTTCTCTGAATTTAGTGAGATGTACAGTCCATTGCCTATAACTGAGGCCACCAAGCTTGGTAGGGATTAGTAGAAGTTGAGTTTTGCTGGCACAGACTTTAAGAACCATGATCACTCCTTGCCATAAAGCATCAGAGCAGGCATGATGATACTCAAGACACTACTCTATTTCTGCCTCATGCTTGATGGTTTTGAAAGTACTTCCCCTCCCCTCTGGCCACTAAAGAAGAAAATCTGGGACTGGTAGAGGCCAGTGAGCTTGGCTGTGAATCCTATCAAGATTCTAGAATGGAATGACTATTACCAAGATGGCAGGGACAACCTAGAAAATGAAGTGGTGGTCCCAGAGAACCAGTATGACTTCAACCCAAAACATATTGTGCCAGACTAACCTTGATGCCTTTCTTTGACAGGACTACTAAAGTGATATGCATCGCCTACCTAGATTTGTGGTAAAGCAGATGATCAATTAATCAAGCTAGCAACCAACCAACCAACAAGTGTTTATCAGGTGCCTACTCTGTGGCAGGGAGGTCCTGACTTTATGGAGCTTACCTTCTATCAGGGAGACAACATGTAAATAAATACATATACAAGATAGATACAAAAGAATTGTGAGGATTTGAGGCAGTTGGGGGAGTAATACACAGCATTACTCCATTACATACGCTATAGGGAATTACGAAAGACTTTATGGAGATGGTTTTGAAGCAAATAAAGGATTCTACAAGCTGCCTCTCAGAATAGGTCAAGAAGGAGTGTATTCCAGCCATGGAGCTAGGAAACTGAAGTCCCATTTGTGAAAAACATGAAGAAGGCAATGTGCCAGGCCTATAGAGTGTATAAAGTGGAATAAAGTACAATAAAGCTGGAAAGGTAGGCGAGGCCAGGCTGTAAAGGGATTTATGTTGGATTCTACAAGGAACAGGGAGCCACTGGATTTCTTGAGTAGGGGAGTGATTTAGGAAGATCACTTGTGGAGTTCAGATGGGAGGAAGGAAGAGCAAACAGGAGGCTGCTCTAGCAGAGAGAAGATGGAGGGGCCTGGACTATGGTGGCAACCACAAGAGGAGAGGTTAGATCCAAGAAGTGTTGTGGGGGGAGAATCAGCCAGAGTTGGTAACTGAGTGCATGAAAGCAGAGGGAAAGGGAATGGTTTTGAGGAGCCCCAGTGACTGAAGGCATTGTTTGGTCTTTATCAGAAATAGGCAGGTTGAGAAGGGGTGGGGATTGGGGGAGAAAGAGTTTTAGCTCTCGGTTGAGATACTTTGGGGACATCCAGTTTAAAATGATCAATAGGTAGTTGGTGCTGTGAGACTGGAGCTCAAGATACAGCTGGGATGGATAACCAGATCCAAGAACAATTTGAGAACAATCTGATTTGCAAAGAGATGATCGTTAATTTTAGTCACCAGGAAAGTTTGGAATGAAAAAAGAGGGCCTGACACAGAGCTCCGAGGTAGGAGCAGACACAGGGTGCAGGATAGGTAGAAAGTTAGAACCAGGGAGTGCAGTGTCATGAAAACCAAAAGAGAAAAAATGTCCAGTGGGTGACTGGGGTCGCTTAAGAACAAAAGGAGTTGACAGAAGTCGACACAATTGTGGTGGGATACAGAATCAGTTAGGGAGGAGCAGAAAGATTATCTTGCTAACTCGGGGTCCAGGAGAGATTAGATAACATATATTTGTAGTTGACACAGTCTGGCACCATTCAGCAGCAGTTAAGTAAAAGTAGAGAAGGCAGATGGTGAGGGTAATTAAGTGCTGGGGTTTAGTAAGGCATGAGTGGTAAGAGAACAAGGGGACAAGGGATCCCAGCATAAATGGCAATATAATTATAAATAAATTGGTTAATTATAGGTCAAACTTGGGAAGGGAGGAAAGGAAAGCCAGAACAAGGATGATGGCCTGGGAGAGCATGGAGGAACAGAGGAGCTAAAGGTCATGGTGAGGATGAAGAATAAGGTCTAGAAGGAGTAAAGTCCAAGAATATGTGGAAGTGGGCTCCCTTAAACAAAGGTCTTCCCTCTGAGGCCATTTGCTGTGTGTGTTATTCAAGTACTGGTTGGAACAGATGGTTGCCAGGGCCTCTTTCAATTCTCTGATATCCAATGAAAGAGGAAGAATGAGTATTAGTATCCCCATTTGACAACTGAAAAAACTGAAGTCCATGAAACTTAAGTGACTTGTCCAAGGTCACAAAGCAAGTAAGCGGGAAAACAAGCACAAAGCTCAAATTATCTCATGTCTGCTCCTATGCTTTTTATAACACTGGTATGCTGGGTATTCTGATTTTATTTGATGCCTCCTGTGGTCAATAGATTACCTATATAGGAGTGTATTAAGTATGTAGACTTGAGGCCTGACACTGGAAGGCCAGCGATGTAACACAGAATTATCCATACAAATCCCATGATGGTGAGGCTGAACTGATCTGATTCAATTGACAGTTATGGCAAAGAATGACAGAAAGATTGGTATAGAAGTCTACAATTGAAAGGCTCATTAAAAAAACTATCCTATGGTAAAGGATAGCTGTTCCGAGAGAAAAAAAAAATGCCCTTTTAAAGTAGAAAACCACTTATTCTTCAGTTCTTTTGTACCTGACAGCAGGGTGGCAAATATTTCAAATGAAATTTTCCTAAGGACCTTCACTAAAAATAATGATCATAATCAACTTGTCAATTTTAGAAAATGCCATTAATTTGATTTTATTTATTTCCCTACCAGATGGTTTATTCATCATTTTTAAGAGACTCAATTAGCGATGCTGACAATGAAGTGACGAGAGCAGTAATCTGGGAACCCTTTTTTCTAATTATGTTGGGAAGCTTTCAGTAGTCATTATTCTCTTTCAAAAATGCTTTAGGTATATGAGGGGAAAAAAGACGCATGCAGATAATTCCTCCAAGCATCTACTACCTATATCTATAAGGAAAAAGACATCAAAACAGAAGTTAGAAAAAAATCCCAGAGATTTTGTATTTCATTCAACAGTTCTAATTTGTAAGCTTATAATAAAACCTTTTTAAAGGATTGATTTGTTCTTTAGCTACCATATGGAGAAGGATAACAAAAAAGATTATTAAATGCAATTAAAAAGACTTTAACCTGACACACTGAAATAAGCTACTGTTGCTGCAAAATAGGAAATGGATGGAAGAAAGGTCATAGATAATACCAATGGTGAACAATTCCACATGGAAGTTGAACCAATGTAAATGGCTTGCCATAATGCCTTAAAAAGCACCTTAGTCAGCAAGCAGTTGACAACTTGCTGAAAGGAAAAATATGGCATGCAAAGGCAACACTGGTTTATAATACAATCTCATTTATAAAATCTTATGGAGAAGGATATTGGAAGGTTATAAGCAGCATCACCTCATAAAACAAAGAAAAGGAAAAAATCCATTTAAGGAAAGCTTGGCAAGAGACCCAATTAAGAAAGATATCCTGAGGGCAATATAAAGATGAAATGGGAAGAAGAATCAAATAGATAAATGTTGGGAAATGTCTTCAAAAACATTTTTTATAACCATCGAGGATGACAGAAACCTCCCTCAAGGAGTCTAACATTATATTCCCAGATGTGCTTAGAGAAAAAAATGGAAATAACACTGAGAAAGACAAATAAGGGAAACAGCAGCTGGATAAAAGCAGTATATGCAAAGGAGACGTAAGTAAAGGAGGCTACACACATTCAAAGACACTGAGATACCAATCTCCCTGCCTCCCCCCCCACAGCTAATTTTTTTTTAAATCTGAAAAATAAAGCATAGTTCAGTGAAACAAATCTATGTTAGAAAATCTATCTTTCTTTCTGCATTTTAAATTCATCCCATCTCTGACAAGAGTGACACTTTTATCATTGTATAAATTGTTCACCTAGCTGTGCTTACTTTGATCTGCCTCAGTTGAAAGGTCTTCTCAGTTTCCTCTTAAGTTGTCCATGTTTTTATTTCTTATTGTACAATATTCCATTATGGGGCACCGAGGTGGTGCAGTGAATAGAGCACTGGCCCTGGAGTCAGAAGGATCTGAGTTCAAATCAGCCCTCAGACACTTAACACTTACTAGCCATGTGACCTTGGGCAAGTCATTTAACCCCAACTGCCCTGCCCTCCCCCCTCCAAAAAGCAAAAAAAAAAGATCCATTACATTCCAATATTACAATTTGTTTAGCTATTCCCCAAAAGGAAGATAGTCTTCCTTAGTTTCTAATTTTTGGCTACCATGAAAAGAACTGGTTATAAATGGATTTGCATACATAGGTCCTTTTCTTCTATCCCTGATCTCCTTGGGGTATAGGTCTAGCAGTGGTAGAGCTGGGTCAAAAGGTATGCACAGTTTAGTAACTTCTGAAACATGGTTACAAATAGTTTTCCAGAATGGCTGCACCAATCCACATATCCAGCAGCAGTGCCCTCGTATGCAGCAGTGCCCAACATTTGTCATTTTCCTCTTCTGTCACCTCTGCCAATCTGATGGTATAAGATGGAAACTCAAAGTGGCTTCAATTTGCTTTCTCTAATTATTAGTGGTTTGGAATAAGTTTTCATATGGTTACTGGTGGCTTGGATTTCTTCCTTTGAAAGTTTCTTGTTTGAATCCTTTGAGAATTTAAATACTGAGAAACAGTTCTTAATCTTGTAAATTTGAATCAATACCTTATATATCTTGGATATGAGACTTTTAGCAGAGAAACTTGATGCCAAAGATTTTTCTCCTGGTCATCTGCTTCCCTTCTAATGTTAGCTATATTGGATTTGTTTGTGCAAAAAAAAATTAATTTTGTATCATCAAAGTCGTCTGTTTTATTTTGTGTAATCTTCTCTTGTCTCTTGTTTGATAATGAACTCTTAGCCATGCATCTAAAAGGTTATTCGTTCCTTGTTTCTTTATTTTGTTTATGATCTGACCTTTTATATCCAGCATCCATTTGGAGCTTCCCTTGGTAATGCTGTCAGGTATTGGTCCAACCCAAGTCTCTGCCAGACTGCAGTCCAGTTTTATCAGTAACTTTTGTCAAATGGTTAGTTCTTCCCCCAGTAACTGGGTCTTTGGGTTTATCAAACACTATGCTACTGCGTATTTGCTTCTGTGCGCTGTATACCTAATCTGTTTCACTGACTGACCTTTTTATCTTATCAATCCAATACCAAACCTAAATGTTTCAATGCTGACTGTTTTTGTAGTACAGTTTGAGATGCAGTATTGACAGGTCCCCTGCCTTCTCACTTATTATCCTTGAGGTTCCTGATCTTCTGTTCCTTCAGATCAATTTTGTTACTATTTTTTTCTAGCTCTAAGTAAATAAAGGTATTGTTATTTTTATTATGTTCTACTTTATTACACTGGCTTGACCAACCTATTTCTCCAATTATTTAGGTCTGTATTTATTTCCGTTAAGTGTTTTATAATCGGATTTATATAGTTCTAGAGTTAGCAGATCAAGAGAGGAGGGGAAGATAGTGATACAGAAAAAAAATCTCAAGATCTTGTAATTACCCTCAAAAAGTAACCAAGCCAACATCAATAACTACCCACCTATATGTATAGTTGAGGTCATTTCTCTAAAATTCTTATGTGAATTATCTAGATGTGCTTCAGGGGCATTCTTCATGAGTATATTAGAAAGGAACATGAAAGGTGTTGCAAGTGGCATTTGATTACAGACAATATTGATATCTCACTGCTCATTATATATGTTGACTATAAAAACCAAGATCTGATTTAGGGAACAAAAGATCACCATGAAGGGCATCCTATGTCTCCTGTACCTATGTCACAATTCTACAAGATCTCTTAAGAGATAACTTCTACCTTGTACTTTCCTCAACCCCCACCCCAAATCACCTTGTATATACCTTGAATATGTTGTTTATCTTGATAGAAAGTAAATTCCTTGAGAGAAAGGACTATTTAATTTGTTTCTCTGAATTTCCAGAACCTAGAATAACTCCTGACACATAGTAGAGGTTGAATGAAGGTTTGTTGGTTGATCAATTAGCATAAAGCTATACACAAAACAAGGAATTATTTGCCAAAGGTGTTCACCACTGTCACAGAGGATGTCCAGTGAAGACTCCAAGTCAAGGAAAGACTCCTTATGCATATTCTCTTTAGATATTCCTTTTTAGAGATGCCATTGTGCTCATTACATTGCCTCAGAACAATGCAAAGTTTCTTAAGTGAGATTTATAATTACTCCCTGTTTCAGGTTTCTTCCCACCCCAGTTCATCCTCTAAGCAAATGCCAAAATGATTTTCCTAAAGCACCAGTCTGACAATGTCATTCTTCTACTCAATTAAACTCCAGTGGTTCCTTCTTATTTCCAGGATCAAATTTGAATATAAAGTCCACTGTTTGGCATTTAAAGATCATGACAAATGCTAAAAGCACATATCCCTAAAAGACTATTTTACAGAGAACTCACTAAAGGCAGGCGCTCACACGGAATTCAGAAGTCAAACAAGAATACTATCAAAGCCTCTCTGGACAAGGGAGATATTGGCACAGGACCACCCACATGGTATGCCTACATTAAAGAAGACGCTGTGCTCTGTGAGGAAGCAGAATTGCAATGGCTCAAAAGAAACATGAGATGCACAAATTTAGAGCCATCTCTATCTACTCCAAATGTTCTTGTGGACTATTTGTGCCTGACCTGTGGTAGAGCCTTTTGATCAGCCACAGTTGGACATACTGTACCTTGACCCCAACATAGTGATGCCATTTTGGTCTTCTTTGAGAACTTAAGGACAACCACCAACCAATGGTTGTAAGTCAAAAGAGTACTATTTTTAAAAAATGAAATTGAACATAGGGCACAGACAAGTGTATGGTTGAGTACAAGTAGACTGCAGTACATTACAGTCAAGGAAGTACAAGGTAGATTATGATGTCACCAAAATAAAGAATGTCATCCAAAAGTGTATGAGAGGAAAGGAAGATGAACTGGCTACATGGTAGGAGGAGGTGGTAAAGGATTAGCAACTCATGGATTCCTCCAAATGTCAAAAGAAAGCAAAGAAGGTCCCCAGTTCAATGGGTGGACCCCCTCTGGTGAAGTTAGGGGAGGACAAAAGAAAGTAGCTGGCAGAGATCAGCTGCAGTTTGTATCCCTGGCAGGAATACCTGGATCCATGAGACCCATCTGAGTTTCTGAGTCTTATGAAGAACAGTAGCACTGCAAGCAGGACTAACCACTGTCCTAACCACTTCCAGTTCCCTAATAAGTACACAAATGAACAATGGGAAATAGTAACAAAAATATGCTGAACAAAAAGCAAGGCCCACACTTCCACTTTAGCTGAGGGCATTTTTCATTTGTACTTCTCACTGAGGAATGTGAGATTTTTGCTCAGCATCAGCCTTGGTTCTGGAAAAAGAAGACAAAAAAAAGAAGGACCACAAGGGCAGTTTCTCAGTTCCAGGGAAGGTATTTATAGGGGTGGCCACCATTCATAAGTCATGTAGCCAAAGCTCATTCTCAGCAGTGCCTGGCATCTGAAGCTAAGAGATGCCTGGGAAGCAATGTCCAAAACAAACACACTAAACTGTGGAGGGAGGATAGTTCTGTGCGCCCCCTAATGGTCACACCTGGCAGGTCCCTGGGAAGACAGCAGCTCTGCTACTCTGGACAGGGACAGCAAATCACACCATGCCTTTTTCAGCCTCCTGGTTTGCTGCTTGCTGTCATGTGCAGTCAGGCCTAGAAGCTAGACAGTCCATCTCTGGTCCATTACCTGTCTGTGCCTTTCCCCCATGCTCCATTGCTTTCACATACAATCCTCTGACCTTCTGGAGAGTTCTTTATTTGCCATGTCTGGCTTTGGCAAGATTTCATGTATCATAGACAATGCTTTGCACACAGAAGGTAATGATTAAATGTTTACTGAATTGAGTGACCATAAGCTTCTGGCTTTTCTATTTGGTTGTGGAGAAGCATTTTGATGGGAGATCACGGCAGGGCAGCACTGCACACTTGGACGCTGCTTCTTTTCACTCTCATGGAATGAGACTTTACAGATGAGGGTGACTAAGGCTGATCCAACTACACTGCATCTTCTGGTCAGTTTTTCTTCTCATACCCCTAGTGACTCAGGCAGGCCCTCATAGGCCACCCCCTCCTCTGTGTCCAAAATCTCTCTGTCCATGGGGCCCTGCCGTTTCACAATGCCCTTGTTTTCCTGACAGCAGTAATTACCACTGATTCTTTCTACCCTTCCGGGCTTTATTAGAGCACCATGGCCAGAGTTGTCAATGTGTTTTAAAAAGACAGTGATACTAGAAATGGTCCAGGAAAAAAAATGATAAAAAAACTTAAATGGATGAAAAATATGTTCTACCGAGAAAAACTAAAGGAACCCTGTCAGGAGAAGAGAAGGGCTCATGATTAGTATCTTCCAATACATGGAGAGGCTTTACAAGAAAAGAGAACAGTTATTCTCTATGATCCTGAAGGACCAAAGAAGATGGTTTAAATGAAAACAGCAGAGAAGTTGGTTGAGTGTGAAAAAGAACTACTAGCCCCTTAGGGTGATTTTAAAACAACAGCAGTGAGCCTGAAGTCATGGGTTTGAAGTCTGGCTCTTAGCTCTGCCAGCTGTGGGACAATGAACAAGCCACTTACTGCCCCTCAACTTCATTATTTTAATCTGTGAAATAGGTACAATAATATTTATATGACTTATACCACAGGGTTATAGGAAAGCAATGGGAAAACCTGAAAGTCAGAACCTATATATATATATGTACGTGTTCTCCCATTTAATGTGAGTCTATGTGTATATATGTGTATATACATACACATATATGTGATATGTGTGTGTGTATACACACACACACACATTTATAGAAGCTCTTTTTGTGGTAGCAAAGAATTGGAAACTGCAGGGATGTCCATCAGTTGGAGAATGGCTGAACAAGCAGTGGTTTATGAATGTGATAAAATATTATTGTGTTGTAAGAGATGATGAAGAGGATGTTTTCAGAAAAACCTGGGAAGACCTATATGAACTTATGTAACTGATCAACACAATGGCCAACTGCAGTTCCAGACAACTCAAGATGAAACATGCTGCTGCCTGCCTCCTGACAGATGAACTCAGAGTATATAGTGAGACTTTTTTAAAAATATGGCCAATGTGGTCATTTGTTTTGCTTGACTAAACATGTTTGTACTGAAGGCTTTGTTTTTCCTGCTTTCTAAATTTGGGGAGCAGGGAATGTAGAGAGAAAATCCAGATCTGAAAATCTTTTCCCTAAGATGCGGATCTTTTCCTCAAGAAAATCTCTTCCAGATTGGTTTAGATATTCTGCCTAAAATGGGGAGGTGAAATAAAAAGATCTCTTAAGGTCTCTTTAGAATTCTATTAGCTAATAAACAAATGAACTGAAGAACTTGAAAAGCGTACTCTGTTTCCAAATACTCAATCCAATTCTCAAACTGAAGTTAGGCTATATAGTAGGGGGGAAATTATGTTAGGATTAAAATTTTTATCATATAAATTCAGTGCCTTTGTCTCCTGCTATAATTAATCTTTATATACAAAATTCAGTAAGTGTCTTTGGGTTAGACAGATTTCCATCAAAATAGCCAGGTCAAGCTCCCTGCATCTGAATGCTGGCAAGGTAAGTTTAAGCACACTGAGTTCAAGGTTGTTACTTCACTTTTGGTTGGTTTAGTAGGATCCTACTTAAGTCCTAGAGAAAGCTAGCACTCACTCTTTGAGGCAGCCAAAGTCAAAGAATGAATGTCCAGCATACTGTATGACTATAAGGGGGCATCTAGCTGGCAGTGCCTTCAGTTAAACCAGCTGGATTAGAAGTACAATGGGAGTTGATTAGGGGATTTTCTGATCAATATGATGAGTTCCCCAATCAATGTGATGAGACTGGTGCTCAAAGGAGGTAAGAGTCATCTTGGACAACAATAAGGAGATAGCAGAAATGCTATTACATCTCCCTGACTTCTATTGCCTTTTTAAAAAAAATATCATAAGCGATTAGTATCCTTGTTAAGAACATGCTACTCACGTTAAATGGGGGAGGAATTCAACGTATTTTAAAAGCTTGGATGGGCTATACATTATACAGATGAGCTAATCAGGTTCCTTCAGACCAAAGAACAAACTGCACATTTGGGAAGTGATGTATTAACTATTTTGTAAGAGCTGCCAAAAGATGTCAAGCTAAATGACAAGTTAGTTTGCCTTAGGGAAGTGAAGGAAAGGCAAAGAAGGTATGCAGAGTAGTGGTGTGATAGCATACAACCATACTGAGTATGTGCCTCTAATGTGTACATTTACTTATGTACGTAATGTACATGTACTACCATAAAAAACAGAAATTTAAAAAGAATGAGATAAAAATGAATTAATATTTGATCCTGGAGTCAAAGGGGTGCTATTGGAGGAGACTGACAGACCTGTGTGTGCTCCAGGAAAATCACTTTGGCAAGTGAGTGGATGGATTGGAATGGGGAAGAGATTTGAGAGAGGGAACCCAATCAATGCTCTTGCAATAGTCCAGGTGGGCTTACAGTGGGATAATGGCCATCTGAGTAAAGAGAAAAGGTTGGATGGCAGAAATGTTGTGGAGGAGGAAACAACATGTTTTGGTTACGTAGGCTGAGGGAGAATGAAAAGTTAAGGAAGGCCTAGGTTGTGTACCTGAGTGTTTGGAAGAAAGGCAACATACCTTCAACAGAAAGAGGAAAGTTCATTAGAGGGGTGGATCCACAGGGAAGAGATTATGTAACAGCAACCCACCCTAGCCTGCGGATCCTGTACTACTCCCTCTCACTGAAAATAGGAAAAGTGAGGGGGGAGTGCTTCCCTGTAGCAGATACCTAACAAGGCCTGATAAGGTCATGGCAACATGGCAGTGAGAGGAGTTTCATTATAAGCTTCTCAGGGGCCCATGACCACAGTGGCCGCAGAGGAAATCAGTTGTAGGAAAGGAAAGAGTAGGGAGATTGTAAAAGGGATGGGGGTAATTTTACTGAACAAGTCATGCCCACAATTAGCTGAGAGAAGGAAGAAGAGTAGAGTGGGATGTGGTATGCTGGTAAATGTTTAACAACCAGATCTTTGAAGAAAAAGTTGTAAGCAGGACACACTTTTCAGTTTAATCTTCATTAGTAAAAGTCTCTCCATCATTTTCTTAATTCTCCATAATCAACAAAATAATAAATCAAGCCGTAATTTATGTCATTTGCTAATTTCCAAGATGTAAATTCTCACACTAAACATTTAACAATCTGCTCTCCTGAGCACACCCCTGGATAGGACCCTTCATCCAACCTTCCAAAGGGGTTGATCATATACTTCCTGGGTTCATTCCACATCCCCTACCAATGATCTCTGGAGGACACTTTTCCAGAGAAGTACACAGGATTTTCTTTTTTTTTTAATTACCCAAGGCATTTTTCAATGCCTTTCCCCTTTTCCCCCTCCAGACTATAGTTTTCCCTACAGAAACAAGCTATACTCTAGGTTTTCGTGAACATTCTTGGCTCTGTCTAGAACTAATAATGACACTAATAATAGAACTAATAAAGATACTCTGATCACATTTATAACAATTATTGTTAAGGTACCCAGTTACTTTGAGCAAAACTCCTATCCGAAGGGTTCCAAATGCAAACTCCCCTGGGATTTCCTGAAATTTGGGGTAATTTATTTATACTTCAGAATTTAACAAACTGTCTTTAGCCCCAGAGATGGCAAAGAGGCAAACATTTCCTTATGTTGTTCATGGCTTTTCCCCAAAGCGTGTCAACTTTCTATACCTGTCTCAGCAACACATGCCATTCTTCCTTGCTGGGCTTTGGTTATCAGCCTTTTAAAGAATTCCATTTTACAAAGTCCACTGAAGCAGTGATTACAGATACTTCTCTTTTGTAAAGCTCAACTAACCTAAGCTAATAAGACTAAAGGAGGACTAGAAAGGCGGGTGAGAAGGAAAGAGAAAATGGTTTCTATGGAAACTCATTTTTAATTATGCTAGAAAATGGAATGAGCACACTCACCTCCTGGGCTGGGACCGGCATTCCTCCTCCCCACTGTCTGCCTCCTGTATGGACAGGAAAGAGAAAAACAATTACAAATCCGAGAATCTCTATGATGCAAGCATGGCGGCTTTACAATGGGAGAATCTTTCATTTGCTAACAGGCATTTGGCATTAGGATAGAATCCACACACTCACCTCCCCGTGGTGCCCCGGCTCCAGGAAGACTGACGTTAGCCAGCTCAGAGGGGGAACCCTAGAACTTGGAAAGATTTTGGAAGGAAAACCTCATCAACAAGCCACAAATAAGTTTGACTGTTACAAGACAAAAAAGCTCGAGGATAAAATCCAAAGGCACCAAGTGAAAAATGAATGTGTGTGATCAGGGCTATCTCTTCATGAGCACTTCTTGCCTCTTTATAACACACTTAAAAGGCAGATGGTCAAACACCATGGTAGGGACGCTAGGAGAAGGCAGAAGTGTTCCAACTTTCCCCACCCACATCTCCCAGGTCAAGTTGAGGTAACTATATTAAGATCCTATAGAGGATCCTTACAGAAAAACGAGGAAAAATGGGAAAAGGCTAAGAAATACAGACTGTCAATTTGATGGTAATAGTTCATGATTCCTCCTGTTAAATGTTCCCATCATGCTGGTGGGGAGGGCAGGGGCAACAAGCTAAGTATGGACAGAAGAAAGGAACAGGAAAAAACAACTTCAGACATCCTGTAAACATGCTGTCTACCAATGAACCATGAGCAGTTCTTCATTTCTGGAGCCATGCCAGAGCACCTTTCTATCCTTCCACCCCCTCCCCTGGATTGCTGAGGCCAGTTCCATCACATTCATTCCCACGCTATTTTCATTACTGTCTGCAGGCAATACCTGAGTACAGAACAGGAATGATCTTGTCTGTCTCCTCCCATAGAAAGGAGGATACCAAAAAGATCCCACTTTCAGAGAGCAATGAAGCCCAGGCAGAGAGAGAGAGGCACCTCTTTGGTCCACAGTGAAGGCTTTTCATATCCAAATCAGTATTTATAGAGCTGAAAAGGGCACTATTAAATGGAAAGCAATTCCAGAGCCACTAACCAGAACTTCAAGAGTTTGCAAGAAAGGAAATAAAAACATTCAGAGAGAGTCGACAGAAATGTCAGATTTTTCTGTCCATGGGAACTATAATAACCAAAAACGATTTCCTGGAATTGCCTGTAACAAAGTGTTGCAATCTGGGCTATAAATAGTTAAAAGGTCTCAAATTCTGAAGGTCTCTCACCCTTTCCACTTCACACTCCACCCACCCACTCTTAAGATAAGTCAGCCAAAAGAATATTAAGTGATTTTATTGGGAATTCTTGGATGAATGTGCCCTGAAAACAGAACTGTGGTTTTTAGAATGTGTGGAGTAGAAAGCATTGGTGGAAGGATGCAATGAGTGGCATAAATAATCTTGCGTCAGCACTTTTGAACCAAGAACCTGCCATTTTTCACTCCTGATCCCTCCCCACTGGGGAGTCAAAGGATTTTTTTTTCTCTTTCATTCACTTTATTGCACCTCATATGTTTTAAAGTAGTGTCAGGGAAGAGGAAACCTTCTCTGATACAAAGAAATTGTCAGTAAAGTTTTTCCTATACAAGATCCCAAAAAATCTATTCTTAAATGAAGTGTCAGAATGTCCAGCCAAGGAAATGGATTAAGTGCCTTCAGAGCCAATTTATTTTGGATGCAGGATGCTGAAGGATACAAAAAAATTAGTCTTGAGTAGGGAAGGACCTAAACAGAATGACAAAATAAAATGGTCAGTTAGGTTTGTCTTTTCACGATTCACTGACAAATCTCTGTGAAGCAACAATGCTTACTCAATGAGGGCAGACATTCGGTGGTGAAGCTCTTTGGATTTCTAAGGTAGTAGCTCAAGGCATCTGGCCTCCAGCCACCAATTTCACATACCAACCTGACAAGTGCAGACATCTGATGTAACCACCCACCTTGTCAGGTGTATGTGTATGTGTGTGTGTGTATGTACAGTGACTTTTACACACACAGACGTGGCCTGAACACTCAAAATCCTAAAGACCAATGAAGAAATGCTTTATGGTGGACTGCTCTATTGAAACAAAAACAGTGAGAAGAGCGACTGCCAAGCAGTTAATTACTGTTTCTACCCATTGAGTAGCGAACACCAAACCTTAAAAATGTCCAGGATAGAAAAAAGCAAAGAGAAAGTGGAGGGGACAAAACAGGAGAGGCTTATGCTCAGAAGGTAAGTAGAACCCAAACCTCTGTCCAAGTGGGGATCCTGGCTTCTTTATGTGAAAAAGGTCAAACAGACAACATGTCACATTTTGTTTCCATGTCTCTGGCATTTATTTATCATATAGACATGCATACATAAGTATCCCATGCTTCAATCTGAATTCTACAAGGGCAGAGAATCTAGATTAGCTCCCCTCAAATTCCAGAGCACTAGCTCCTACTACCACCATTGCCTGACGTTTCTATATTGGCCCTAGCCCTTAACACAGTGTGCTCTCTGCACACAGTAGGTGCTAAACAAATCCCTGCTTACTTGAATTGCAAGACAAGATTCAATCACTTTGCAGAACACTGCTCTGGTATAGGCAGCACCATGGACCCAGGTCACCGAGTCTGGCGATGAATTTTTCCAGCCTCATTTTTTACTACTCCTCTTCATGGAGCTCCTAGGGTACTTTTGCTAACCCAGGAAGCCAAGGTTTTTCCTGAAGAATTCAATTCCACATCTAGATAGCAATTATTGCTGGTAAGTTTCTTCTTACATCAAGCCAAAATCTGCTTCTGTAACTTCCACCCATCCTGATCTAGCTCTGTCTTTTGGGGCCCAGCAAAATAAGGCTGATCCCTCATGTATTATGTGACAGGTTTTCAAATACTTAGCCACAGCTTTCATGCCCCCTCTAAATCTTTTCTCCTGAGGGTTAAACATTCTGACTTCCTTCAACCAGTCCTTATGTGACATGGTCCTCTCACCATCCTGGTCTCCCTCCTTTGATGCACTCTACTTTATCAATGTTCTTGTCCTTGTCTCAGGACTGAAGACAATACTTCAGATATAATCTGACAGGGTCAGAGCGCAGAGGGACTATCACCTCCCCTGTTGTGGGCTCTTTTTCTAAATTTCATGCAGCCCAAGGGCTAACTTAGCTTTCTGGAAGGCCAATTCTACTGCTGACATATTACACTTACAATCCACCAATACTTCCTGATCTTTTCCACAGGCTGTGCTTTTCTCACTCCAGCTTCTTTAGAGATATTTGTGTAAAAGTCATATCTTTCCAACCAGACTGTTAATTCTTTGGAGACAGAGATTGTTTTATCCATCCCCGTATATACAGTTTGGCTTCAGGATGCTCAAAAAATCTCTTGATTACACAAGTATAACGGGGCCGACTAAAGCAACTGTCAATCAAATAACAGGGCTGCCACCAAAAAGAGCCTTAAATCAAGGTCTTGGCCTTTATGTGGAATCTGGGACCTAGTTCTACCTTCTCACCTAACTGGGGCCCAGAGCCATTGCTAAATCTGTACCTTCTGTCACTCAGAAGTAGCTGCTAGCTAAAGATTGAAAATGAAAATGAAGCAAGAGTGTTTCAGTCTTTGCATGAAGAACAATGGTTAAAGATTCTGTGGCTATGGCCAATAGTGCCACGAAACCATGAACACAACTGACTAGGAAAGCAAGTCAAGAAGGCCAATAATTCATTTGAGTTTCCTATAGACTCTTGTTAGGTTCTGCTGACTAGGAAGTGACAATTTCCATTAGCTACCTTGAAAAATGTTCAAGTAATGCCTCAATCTGTGTTACTGAGGGATCAGTGTTTAGCCAAGTTACTGAACTTCTTTGAAAACCAAAGTTTATATTTACTATGGAAATATTTCACAGGCAAGGAGCAAGCATTTGGAATAGAAAATCTTTTGTGCTTTTCCTCACCCAAACAAGGAGAATGGTAGGTAATCTGATATGAATGAATTTTCTTTTTGGAGGGGGGAAGGTAGGGCAATTGGGGTTAAGTGACTTGCCCAAGGTCACGCGGCTAGTTTTTTTGTGTTAAGCATCTGAGGCCACATTTGAACTCAGGTCCTCATGACTGCACGGCTGGTGCTCTATTCGCTATGCCACCTAGCCGCCCTTTGAATTTTCTAACAAACTCAAATGCTTATGCACAAATATTTATGAAAATATCATCCATTTCATAGGTTTGTAGTTACTTTCTAGATTCCTCAAGACAATTAGATTTCAGATTAACTTCTAGATACTTAGGAATAAAGTGACACAATCTACTTATCCAAGTATTATCAACCCTTCAGTCAAGCAAGTAAAGAGCTCATGTGAGGAATGAAGGAAAGTTTTACTTTGTGAAGTTTGGTTGAGAACTTTTAGATATTTTCTGTTTCTGATATAGGCATGAGGATGGTCACAGGGTCCACTAGAGCTTACCATCTTTATACTTGCTGGCAAACACTGTAAGATGCACACATAGGATTTAGTTCAACCTGGTATGTGGATTCTCTGGTGCAGATTTAAACCAAGGATTTAGGTACTAATACATTTGCATTTCTGGAGAAGTTTGTGAGAGTTCTGGGAGAAAAATGGGCTCATAGTAGGATTAATTTTTATCAGGAAGATAAAGCAACAAACTGAACTTCACCTTGCCCCAGAACTTTAGGATGACATCCCAGGAAGTAAAACCTAAGATCAGATGTACTGTGCAAAACTCCCACAAAAAAGGACTGTTGTTTCAGACTGTGGATCTGCCTGAGAGAGGAGAGGCTGTCTATATAATAAATTAGTGCTTTTGCCTCTGTTTTAAAGTGGACTGGGGAAGTGGGAAAGCCACCATTAGAAAGTTCTGGAAAAACATTTATTTGGGGAATAATACCATTATAGTCACTTTGAAAAGATAGAAAATGAATATAGACAAATGGAATGGCCAATGATCGACTTCTTCAGAGAATGGCCAACTTGCTTGATGACAATTTAAACAGCCTTGTCCTCAAATAACTTAAAGCATTTTAGACATAATTTATCCAAAGGACAGCACAATCAGTAAAGAGAACAAAAGACAATGTGAACTCTGGTCACAGCCTGCTACTGGCACCTTGGTCAATGCGGACACAATGATACCTGCACATCTCTTCCCATAAACCTATGTCTATCAATGTAAACATGCTATTCACTAATCTACTCAGAGGTGAGGGTCTAATAACTATCACAGTCATGCTAATTGAAAGACCAAGGTCATCCACTTCATCCTAGGCCATCACCGGTTGTCAGGATTTATATCTTGCCACTGGACTCTGATGACGCTGAAGGAGAGAGTGAAGTTGATGACTATTAGGCTCTCACTTAAATCAAGTCATGACATCACCCTGCTGATGTCACTGGTCCTCTTTGAGATAAAGGACAAACAACAGCAATGAATCTATGATCATTTATGAGATGATCAGATATCATGCCACTGTTCTTTCCTATCTCCCAAAATACATTTCCTCCAGAACTATGGGCTCAAGGTCACACGTGGCCCTCTAGGTCCTCAAGTGACGCCCTTTGACTGAATCCAAACTGTGGCCTCAAGGCCACAAGTTTCCCACCCCTGCTCCAGTCTGATTTACAACCTAGAGTTCTGACATCTGCCTTTCCCTATGGAGTTAGAATCTCCACAACCTCTCATCTTGTAGTACTCACTGACATTTATATAGTATCATAAAGTCTACAAACTGTGTTTACAGAAACCATCGCATTTGACCCTTACAACACTGGGGGTAGATATTATTACCATTATTATGCCAATTTTATAGATTAAAAACTGAGACTCAGAGAGGTTAAGGTAATTGCCAGGATCACACTGCTAATATCTGGGGTGGGACTGAAATTCTGTTCTCTTCCAACTCAAAGTCACCCTACTATCTCTCTCAGCAGCCTTTCAATAACTGCCACTATGCCAGAAGGTGTCTCAGTTTTGATCTCGTGCCTGTTTACCACACCTCATTGATCCAGCTAATCTCCTTCTACTTGTTCTAGTCCTAGTCCCTCCTTACCTGTCATGGTTTGATGTCCCACATGACAAGGCATTGACAGCAACTATTCCGACGATCTGGTTACACAGAGGTAAGGAATCAATCCATAAAAGTCACTAACAACACGTGTTGGAGTTTGGACTTGATCCAATGCATTACCCCTCGGTCACCAGCAAAAATTTTTTAATATTTAGCATGCTAATATCTTAAGTACTAAAATACAGCACTTTAAGTGCATAAAACACTGAAGAATTAAGTTGTATAAGACACAGCCAAGCAAAGACTTATTTGGAGAATGAGACCAAAGAACAAATGTGGAAAGTTGACAAACTACAGCAATTACTTACAATCCCAAACTGCATCGCATAACCTTAAATCCACCTTGTTCCTTCCTTAAGCTTTGTAAAATCATTTATAAACTGGGAAGGAATGAGACTGGATGGCACCATGGTAAAACAGAAAGTATGTTTAAGACATGCGTCCACTGGTAGACAGTACTGCTAAGGGGAATCTGGTCATTCTTTTGCTATGGCCTACGCATGAGAAAATTTGGTCTTTGGTGAATCAATATTACCAAAGGCACTCAACTGCATTCACACTAAACTATAAATAGAGGCTAGTGCCTAGGTGCTGAATTTGAAGTGCTGAGTTCAAATTCACAACAAACACATTAGCTTTGTCACTATGTCAAAGAATCTCAGGTTCCTTAGTCAAATAATGGAGATGATAATGATTACTGCATTATCTGACCTCACAGCATTGTTGTAAGGAAAGTACTTTGACAAATCATAAAATTCTGCATTACATGTGAGCTGGTGTGATGCTCCTGGGAAGTTAAAATTCAAAATATAAAAAGCTTAAATTAAATCTTTATAAAGCTCTCTGTCTCTTTCTCACTCTCTCTCCAGGAAGCCTAGGCAATGTTTCTGACTGATTCAAGTAACAAAGCTTTCTAGATAGATAGCTCTTTAGGAATCAGAGGGGATTCAGATATCCAGGGCTGAGCTACCATCACAGCTAGGTCTGTCAACTTTCCAGTGTGTTATCTGCCTTGAGGAGGTGCTGTGGGAAGACACCCACAGAGATGTTGAAGATGGGGTATGGGGTGAAGAACCCAGTTAGTGAAGAGTGAAAGAAGTACCTTCCTTGCCTTTCTTTAGGTAATGTAAAGACGAATTGAGCCCAATCCATGCTCCCTGCTCTCTACCACATTTTGGCACTGGCAGAAGTGGATATAATCTACCCGGGAGTAATGCAGGGCTGGGGTTTGGACAAGTACAAACTTGGAACATGGTAGACAAACAGAAAAGAACAATTTATAAGCAACAGTGGAAAAGCCATCAAAGAAAACCAGAACTCCACAGCTCTCAAAAGCAAGAAGAGCATAACAGATATTCAAAAAGTCTTAATCTGAGGGCTCCACTAGAGGGCAGATGAGTCCAAGCTTCCATAGTAAATGCCTGATTGGAGGAAGCAGCTCACCTGAACCATACATAAGCTATATCTTATCCATCATGCCGACATCACGAGGCATTTTTCTAAATAGCTAATGTTTTCCTAAGGGTAGTGTCAGCTGTTTTCGGTCTAGGTCAGAATCCTCCACTGTCAGCTAAAGAGACCTGTTTCAGTATAAAAATGCTCTGTTTTTCTAATTGGGCAAGCAAAAAAAAAAAAAGGCGCCATTTGACTGCGTAGACTAAGAGGCTCTTGTTGAGCTGAAAGCCACCAGCACTTAAGGATTCTGCATGATGCTGTGCACATGCCTAGAATGCCAATGACAACCCTCGTTACTGGAAACTTCTGCCTGGGTTCCCCACCCAGCTCACGTGCATCCACTCTGCTCAAAGCCCAACCACTTGCAAGACATTTGAACCACATTCCAACCTAGGTCTCTTCCCTGGGCAAACTGGGCTGATGTTCAATGTCACAAGACATAATGAGACTCTACATTCCTGCCACCATATCTCTGACAGCTTAAGTCAGGCCAGGTGTGGACAGAGAAATGGAATTTTCCTCAATCAGCAGATGAGCTGTTATTATATGCCATGGGAAGAAGTCCTTAGGGCTCTCTAAACTGAACACAAGAACGAATGCCAGGACCTAAAGAAAAAGAATGAAAACGTATCTTCTTTTATGCCTGAGGCCAGATTATGCAAAATGCTAGAATCCGCCCCACCCCCTCAGATCTCCAGGCGAGCATCTCACCCTTGAAGGAGAAGCCTCCGAGAGAAGGAAAGAACTGTCCTTCCTATTTAGCAGATTTCTTTCCTTCACCTGTGGTGAAGTCCAAGTCACTTAATGTTCAGAGCCTCAATTTCTCCTTCTATAAAGTGGAGTAAACAACTATACCTCAGAGGGCTGTTTTGAGGCTTAAATGAATAACCTCAGGAAAATGCTTTGCAAGTCTTAAAATGCTAACGGGCTGTCGTTGTTTAAAGATTCCTTTCCTGTAAATAAAACTGCAGTCTTTTTATGTCATGTATATAGGCTGGAGAATGCCCAAGTTTAGTTTAGAAAGAGAAATATTCGAACTGCAGATTAAAAAAGAGGCAGGTAGCAGGACAAAGATTCTTTGGATAAAACTGATCATTTTCTACTTATGCCTTAGCCGTAGTCATTTTCTACCTATGGATTACACACAGTCTGCTACAGCACATTACTGAAAATATAAACTCCATTGGATCTCAAAACACACACACACACACACACACACACGCACTCCAGTACACTCATAAATGCACACAGTCACGCCCTCTGACTCTCTCCCACAGGCAGTCATCTTCTAAAGTTGCTCAACAGAATTCTGATTAAACCCTGATGAAAGGGGCAATGCTTTGACACCTATCTTCCTAACTGTTGCCATGAAATATCACTTATGCAATAATCTAAGAAAAGCCATCCACCAAAATCAGGCGAGCAAGCAAGACAGAAATGCTAAGGATTGTCTTGAATGAATTCCATGCACTGTTATGTGCACCATACTACAAAATGGAACATGAAGCAAACAGCTGGAGCCAGAGGTCAAAGTTTAGTTCTTGATGGAGTGTTACCTTGCCCACGTTAAGTATAATTTAAGGAGCTAGGGCTTTCAATGAATTCTTTGTTTCCAATGAATTCTATCTGAAATTATTTTTAGATCTTTTAATTATCAGATTTTTTTCAAAAGAAAGGAAACCTGCATCTGATGAAAATAAATTTGTTTACCTTATCTTCAAGAGGTAAGGACGGGAGAGGTGGAAGGGTTGAAAATAGTTACCAGTTCTGGGAATAAATTAAAAATGTAAGACATGCCCAGTCCCCCAAAAGGAAACTGTTGCTGTATTGCCCATAATCCCATTCCCTTGTCAAACTTCTGCACATGGAAAAAGGAAGCTCGCCATGTGACCAATGTTTTAAAAGAGATACAAATAATAAATGTGAAGATTATCAACAACTGAAAGAATTTGCTGGCAGAGGATTGTTTTAATTATCCTTCTTTTCCTTCCTCTGCACAGCATCTCCTAACAATATCCTGCTGCAGCAACACATGGAGACAGCTCAGCTCTGTAACTCTTCTACTGCCTTCCAAGTCCTCTTTCCCTAAGGGACTACAGTACATAATTTAAAAATTAAGCTTGCATTTCATTTAAGCAATAACCGTGCAGTGTAAGAAAGGAATGGGAGTGTACTAAGATAGTCTGAAGAGAAGAATGGATTTCCAGACTTCAGGTCTCAGTCTCTTGTTCTGTCTCTGATGCCTGATCTAGGGCAAGTCACTTTACTGGGCCTTAACAGAATTATTTGTAAATAATGCTGATAATTTCTTTAAAAATTGTGCTTATTCAGTCTTCTGTTGTTGGGTTTTCAGTATTTTAAAAAACCTAACAGTTATGAAACAAAGTGCAGAAGTCAGAAATACCTAGACTATAAAATAAAGGGGAAACATAAAGTCTGAACCAGACTATCATCCTCTTCTTAATTTAGTAAATTACACTCAAAATCTAAAATATTCAGGTGCTGAAGACATTTCTTAGGTCTTGTCAATTCTGGTCTATCAGTTTTCACAGCTACTCACCTGATGTCATACTAGTTCAGAACCTCATCTCCTTTTCCTGCACTACTGCAAGAATCTCCTAACTGGCTTTAATCCATCAAGCACAGAGTTTCCAAATGAACATTCCTAAAGCACAACAGTTCTGACCGAGTCATCCCCTCCCCCACCCTCCAAAAAAAACATGCTGCAATGGCTCCCTATTGCCTCTATCTGACATTTTCTGCTGTTCACAAACTCCAACTCCACATATTCCATGGTCTGGCCAATCTTGCATACTTGCTATTTCTAGTACAGACTATTCTTTCCCGGGCCTTTGCACCCTCATGCCTAGAAGAAACTTCTCACTCCTAAATCTTCAAAACCCCCAGCTTTCCTCATATCTCTTAAATGAAGCCTCTCTTGACTTCCTTGGCAACTGGTGCTTACCTCCATCCTACTAATCCCCTCACAAAACTCACCTTTTATTTACTGTGTGTGCGCGCATGTGTGTGCGCACGCATGGGCATACACACATGAAGTATATAGGTTGTATCTACATTGCATCTATTTACATGTTGCTTTCTTCAATACAATTCAAGCTCCTTGAGAGCAGGGATTATTTTATTTCTGTCTTTGTAACCACAGAACCTAGCACAGTGGCCCACAAACAGCTGGTGCCTAATAAATGCTTGTTGACTAGTTGATTTTGACATCTTAAATGATCTCTATTTTTTTATTCATGGTAAAGGATTATTGATGAAGAAATTGCAAATTTCAATGCAGAAAGATTTTAATTGCAAAAATAATCCCTATTAACCTTGAAAATTTACCAACTCAGGTAACCAGAAACCATCTCCCACTCACATGGAAGTGTTATTATATAATGGGTACCAAAGAAATAGGAAAACAGGAAAGAAAAAAATAAATTCTTCCCAAGCATAAAGGTCATCTGTACTGGGGCACATGCAACCTCCTTCTCTCCCCAACATTATAATTACTGAATACAGTCCTAGCATTCTATGGTTACTTAGCAGAGACTACACACCTCATCTGTCTCTCTCCAGCTCATCCAGTCTTCCATTTCCTTCCCAGTAGTTTCCGTTTCTCAACCCACAACTTCTCCTAGTCCCATCTCCTACCCATTGTCCACCCTTTCCTTCCTATACTCCCCACTATGTTTCACTCATATTCTCATGGTAATTCAGTTATTTTCCTTGGGACTTCATTAACTACAAATTCTCTACAAGATAATTAGTCTCTTTATTCCTTTTTCTTATTAAATAAACTCTAACAGGAATAATTAGCAGGCCAAGAGATAGCCTAAAAGGGTTTTCTGCTTTGCCACTCTTAGTGACTCTAGGATAATGCTTTGTGTCAAAGGCCCTAAGGCCATCAGGCCCAGTTTAACTAGCAGAACCAATCCACACAGTTAGCCTAATATAATGCTTCCAGGTTTTCCTTCTAAATTTTATCTTAAATGAACTAGAAGCAACAAATTCTAAACTCTGAAGTTTTCCAGGTTGGAACAAAAGTGGGGAAAAAGAATGGAAGAAGCAGAAGGCAAGTCAATGAACCAATAGCTCATTCTCTCTCTTCATTTGTACATTAAGAATTAAATTAACATAGCTTTAAAGAAAATAGCACCCTTGGCTAAGGTAGGCACCTCTTAGCCAAGAATCAAGGACTCTCAAGAGCTGGAAAGCCCTCAGAGGCTCTTTAAGTCAGCTAGGTGGGACAAGTCAGGAAGATTCTTCTTCCTGAATTCAAATCTAGCCTGACACTAACTAGCAGTGTGATCGTGGGAAAGTCATGTGATCCTATTTGCCTCAGTTTCCACATCTATCAAATGAACTGGAGAAAGAAATGGCAAACAACTTTAGTATTTTTGCCAAGAAAATCTCAAATAGGGTCACAAAGAATAGGACACAATGGACAACTGAACAGCCAGAGGCTCTTTAGTCAAGCCCTAAACAGAATAAAATTCCTTTCTACAACTTAACCCAACATGTGGTCATCCAGCCTTTACCTGAAGACCTCCGTTAACGAGGAACTTATTCTACTTGTGGACAGCTTTAATTGCTGTAAGTTTTTCCTTAATTTAATCAATCAATAAAATCTAGGCACTGTGCTAGCCACTGGAAAATCAAAGACAAAAGTGAAATGGCCCCTGCCCTCAAGGAACTTCCTTCCTTCCTTCCTTCCTTCCTTCCTTCCTTCCTTCCTTCCTTCCTTCCTTTTTGCTTTTTGGAGGGGGAGAAGGCAGGGCAATTGGGGTTAAGTGACTTGCCCAAGGTCACACAGCTAGGTTTTTTTTTTTTGTGTTAAGTGTCTGAGGCCGGATTTGAACTCATGTCCTCCTGACTCCAAGGCCAGCGCTAGTTTAGTTTCTTATTAAGGTAAACTTGGAGCCCATATTTGCCCCTGTAATTTGCATGCATTAAACCTGGGAACAAGCAAACTCCATCTGATCCCTCCTCCAGGTAAGAGCCTGTGACCAAATACCAAATACCAAAGAGGAGCAATAAGGGACTTTTCTCCCTCCCAACTTTCTCTTATTCCCATCACAGGGTTCATATGACATAAAGCTAGAATAGTCAAAAGCAAAGGACACTTACAAATGCACTTTAAAAAAATCACCATCACCAGTTTATGTAAGACAAAAATCAATTTAGTTACTTTAAACAATGAAATCTGCCTAGTAGACTGCTTCTATAGAAAAGACCATTATATGAACTATAAAAAGCCCTTCATCTAATTTTTAACAGGAAGGCACATCCTTGAAACTGGTTTCTCTGTGTCTGCAGGTGAAATCTGACCGAGCTTCACAGTCTGCCATTTCTCAGGCTGATCTAACGCTGAAGGGGTCCTGTGAAACCTTTAATTTGACCCCTGATTGTACAGAGGGAAGAAACAGAGGCTCAAAAAGGTCAGGAACTTGCCTAAGGTCACTTTGATTTTTGCCCAGCTTCTGTCTCTGCTCATTTGAAAAACTAACTACCTTCTCCACCAGTACTCTATACATTCTTCTATACTTTGCCCCACAATTTTTTTTTTGAAGAACCTGGGGATCCAATTTACAATTTCAACCTGTTTAATTGTTTAATGTTGCCATATAGATAGATAGATAGATAGATAGATAGATAGATAGATAGATAGATAGATAGACAGATAGATAGATATACCAAACTCCTGGAAAGGATTCTAATAAGAAATGATTTTTCAACTCAATCCAATTTTATGAAAGATTTGGCTTCTTGCTTTTTTCCCCAAGATTGTGCTATTAGTAAGAACAGCTGGGTGCCCTAAGACATTCCATCCTTCTGGGACACAGTTAATCCATGGGTGGACTGATCTCAAAGGGCCTTCCCAGCTTATAAGGGAACTGCCACAATATCCAATATTTCTATTCAGTGAATTCCTAAATTTCTCTGCCTCATCCTTAAACAGCCTCCAGGCATCTCAACCTCAATGTATTTAAAACAGAAGTAATATCCTTTCTCCCTGATCCAGCTCCCTCTTCCAAACTTCCTCTATTTCTGCTGAGGGTATGATTATCTTTCCAGTTACCTACATTTGCAAGCCCAATAATTTGGTATCAGTCACAATCAATCAGTATCCACATCTTGTCAATTCTACCTCCACAGCATCTTCTCTCTCCCACCCATCTCCTCTTCTACTCTCCTACAGCTGCTATCTTAGTTCAAGTTTCCATCACCTCTCATCTGCACTACTGGAATAGCCTCCTTCATGGTCTTCCTCTTCCCAGTATGTTCCATTTCTAATCCTTGCTCCATAGAGACGACAAAATACTTTTTCCTAAGGTACAAATCTGACCAATATTACTTTTCTTCTCAAAAGTCTTTAGGTGATTCCTATTGTTCCTAGAATAAAACACAATCTTCTTAGCCTCACATTTAAAGCTCACTCACAACCTGGCTCCCACTGACCCTTGTAGATTGAACTTCCCATTATTTCCTTTACAAGTCTGGTTCCCTACCAGATGGTCCTCTCTCTCAGAAGTCCACCTCTTGTCCTCAACTTCTGTTCCAGTTCTGGGCCTGCTCCCCAGACTGGAATGTCCTCCCTTGTCACCTTCCTGCTTCTCAGTCTTTAGGTGGCACCTTGTGTGGGAAGTCTTCCAGGATTTCCCCTGTTATTAGTGTTCTTTTCCTTCTTAAGTTATCTTGTATTGCCTTACTGGTGTTCGTGGTGTGGCAGCCAAATAGAAAGGACACTCTGTGAGGGCAGAGACTCCTTCCCTTTTGTGTTTCTATCCCCAGGGTTTAGCACAGTGCTTGGCACAAAGTAAGTCCTTAAGAAAAGCTTGTTCTCTTATTCCTTTGCTTATTTGCATTTATTCATTGTGAAAAGTTAGGAGACTATCAGTATTAAAATGACAGAGGAAGGAAAGATGAAGATCTTGATATAGAACGAAAGCAATGGAAGTAAAAAGGAAGGGCTGGATGGGAGAGATTGTCAAGGCAGAAGTGGTAAGGCTTGGTACCTGGCTGGCTATGGGTAATGGCAGAAGGGGTAGTGTTGTACTTGGCCTCACCTGGCTCCCTTGATCCTTTCCCCTCCCCCCATTCTGCCCTAGTCAGTCATCTTCTTCCTGTTTCATCAAGGAAGTTGGGTTTCCCTGCGCATGAGACTTAAAATGTATACTAGCCAATTCCTGCTGTAAACCTCTTATTACACAATTCCCTAACCATTGAGAGTTGGGGGGACCCTATATATATATCAGTGATCTCCCCTTGGTCAGGCCTGTTTGATTTGGGCACGGTAAGATGTAGCCCCAAACAATGCACGCTAAATAAAATCCACTTCCAAAATATGCACTTGGGGTCAATCGCTTCTTTCAGCACAACAGTAGGATGACAACAGAGAGTAAACCAGCAGTATGAGGAGTTAAAGGCAGAACTGGGCCTAGAACTTCCCTTTCCTGACTCCCAGTCTGGTGCCTACTAAGATAAAAAGGATCAGAGCACATCTTGTTTCACAGCCACAGATGATGGCTTAAGCAGAACAAGAATCAACAGTCCTCCTTCATTTGCATATGCTTATCTCCCATGTCAATCTTTGTACCCAAAGAAAACAGCCACAGGAGCGCTCTGCTGCTTACAAAGCTATTTACTTACTTTATCACATTTGATCCCAACGACAGCCCTGTACCTGTGAGAATGTCCAGCTCTCATAAGCACCTCACAGAGGAAGAAACAGAGCAATAGAGAGGCTAAGGTACTTGCCCATGGAGCCCAGCTAGGGTGCTATCCCAGGCTTCCCGGATCATAAAGGCATCTCTCCGATACTGCTATACCATAGTCCCTGACTATGCTGCTTCATCCAAGGACAAAAAGGCCAATAGCACCTTGGCTGGAGTATGGAGAAGTGGAGAAGCAGGACCTACTATCTCGGTCTAGTCACACTGAAAACACCAGTCTGCCCTGCTGTCTCCTGTTCTTATTTTTAGGCTTGTCTTTGAAGCTGAGCTGGGTTTTGAATGGACTTTAGGAGAGCAATTTTTGATGTTCCTTGAGAAGTTGACACAGTTGTTGGATGCATTAGGCCTTGGCCCAAATGTCCATGAGAACCATTCTTCTTCTCTGTATTTCTTTCAGTTCCAGTTGCCCCCCCACCCCCACCCCATCTGATTCCCATTTTCATAAAAGTGTATCAAATGGATAGCACAAAGGTCTAGGCCTCAGAAGAACTGCTCTGGGTTCCTAGTTCTGCCAAGAGATTGAATAAGGTCACACATTTCTTCTTGCTACGTGAGTTTTCTCATCTTGAGTACTAAATTTTGTATGCAAAGTGATTATAACTACTTTGTTATAAGATGAACTGTGCTAAGAGTATTATTATGAGCTGAATTTTTGTTCTCAAAATGAAAGAGAAAGGAGAAAAGACAGACACTAGTGAGTTTGATCTTTTTTTCAATGCCCATATCAAGCCTAATTTCTCCCATGCTTCCCTTGAAACTACAAAAATAAGAAAAACCTCAGAACCCTTAGACAATTAAATGCCTATATTTCATACTACTGAAAGACCAAATTAAAAATACAGAGTGATCTTCTGTCCACCAAATGAAAAGAGGGAAAGCAACACAGATTATTGCCAATTTCCATATTACAGAAGATGTTTTTCTGTGAGGAGGCCAGAAGCTGCTTTAATCAGACAGGCTTGCCTTTGGGGAATTTCCTGAGTCATAAATATATTCAAATAAATACATTTTCACACTTAAAAAGGGATTCACATTGGGAATGTTAATTTTCTGACAGTTTAAACGGCAAAATACATATACACAGAAATAAAGAAAGTAGCTTTCTAGACATTAGCACATATGCTAACAAGCTTCCATAGGCAGGTTAATAACATATATTTTCCACATATTTCAGGAGCACTTATGTGCAAGGTACCAAGTTAAGTGTTATTGGGTTCTCCCTCGAAGAAAATTAAAAGCAACAGTAATTAGAAGTGTTATATAATTACTTAGTGTTTGTGGGAAACAAAGAAATACACTGCAGCAGAGCAATCACATTTGGTTAAGCAGTCTGGCAAAACTCACTGCACTGGGATCAATTTCAAAACCCAAGCTTTGGAACCAAACCCCATGCCCTCCAGTAGTTTCCAATCTAGTCAGACTCCCGTTGTCAGGTCAGAGGTTATCTGGAGCAACTGATATCCAAGGTTACCCAAGACCACACAACAAGTACAATAAGCAAGGAGCAGAAATAAGGATGAAACCCAGAGCTTCTCCCACTAGACACTAATGCTGACCATGAATTTCTTTTTTTGTTTGGCATCATTTTCATTTCCAAATATGACTTGCCAGAGTCATTCATTGTAACAAAGAAGAAAAAAGAGAGGGAAAACACTTCTGCAAAACCAACCAACATCTCAATGAAGTCTGAGGATACACGAGAGGTCCCACATCCATGATGCTCCAACCTTGGCAAAGAATCAATTGCTACATACTTGTTAAGCACTTACTAAATATAGGTTTTTGTGCTAAAAGCTGAGGATTCAAATAAAAAGTCAAAAAACAGTGGTACTACCTTCAAGGACTTACATTCTAATGTAACCTAAGCAGGCACATGCAACAAATAAAAGACTTATGCAGAGCCAATGGAAGGTAAATCAAGAGAGAAAGACGCTCTTATCGAAGATGACCTTTGAGCTGACTGCTGAAGGAAACCAGGGATCCTAAGAGGTATAAGGAAGGAGGGAGAGACCATCATAGGCCCAAGGACAGCTAGTACAAAGGCAAAGAAATGGGAGAGACAGCATCATAGCAGAGGATGCAGAGGAGACAGGTTTTTTTCATCTCTTCTTTGGGATTAACTTTGATCATTATAAATTGCACAGAATCCAATTTCATTTTTTCCCTTTCCAATTCATTTTTATATTGTCGGTATTGTATATGTGGTTTTCCTGGTTCTACATTCTAAAGCTCTTCTGGTGCCTCTGTAGCAAGAGCCATATTTTGTATATCTACTGTACATCCCCATGGATGTACATGTCGTCTTCCCCCTTAGAATGAAAGCTCCTTCAGGCCAGGGACTGCTTTCCCACTTCTTTGTATTTTTAGGGCTTAATACAGTGCCTGACACACACTAAGTGCTTAATAAATTTGTTGATTGGTCATTTACTTCCTTTTGTATCAGTTCATATAATTCTTCCCATGGTTCCCTGTATTCTTTACATCTATCCTGTCTTCTAGCACAGGAATATTTCATTACATTCATGTGCCACGCTTTGTGTTGCTACCCAAATGATAGTGCCTACAATTCTGAATATAAATAATAGCTCTTTCCCAAAAAGCTTTAAAAGTTTTTGGTAAATACCTCATCTACTTTTAAAATCACTGAGAGAGGTAGAAAGGGCACACAAATGAATACTTCATTTTACAAATGAGGTCCCAGAGGCCAAGAGAGACTGAATGACTTTCCCAAGATACTTAAACATTCTGTCTAGGCAGAGCCCTGACCCTTAATCCTTCAGGATTCTGGGCCCATTAGTCTATGCATCTTTCACCTAAAATCAAGGAGAAGCTGGTATAAAAGCCCACCTGACACAATGTTTTTCAGCAGCAGGGTATTTTCTGGAGCCTCAGTATAAAATCTCTAGACTTGCTGGTTAGGTACAGAAAGCACAGAGACATAGAGTTAATTCTGTGTGAAGTGAGCATGTGGTGTTATGAATCTCCTGGCCTGTTGCTGGAGCCTCCAGGTCTCATGCCTGCAAAGCACAACTGTTCTCCTGGTCAACAGACACCTGGCTTAGGCGATGGATCTTTCCAGAGAGCCACTTCCCAGCTGTTCGGTTGTTTCACAAGGTTTCCCTGTGGACATGACATGGCAACTTCTACTCCACCTTTCCTTGCAACATTTCCAAATACCCCGATGGCTACAACCAGAGAAAAAAGATTTTGGGAGAAAGGTGGCCCAGGGATCATTAGCACAGCTTAAGAAGCGGCTTACAGCACATTCCAGGGTTTCCAAGGCTCAGCTACTCAGGCTTCTTCTCATCACGTCAAGGCAACTAAGGCTACATTACATTAATGTGGCAATAGATTCTCTGAGTCTTGAAAATAGGTTCAGTTCTCCTAGCCACAGGCTAAGCTAAAAAACATTAAGAACTCTGGCCTATGTCTTGATGTTAAGCCGAGGTGGTACTTTAAAGTCCAATCCTATGTTCCTCAATTTTTCCAACTATTTTAAACCAATTTTTAAGAATTTAATACATGGATTTGTTATGTTTTCTAATAGATGAAAACTAGTTTGTTCTTCATACAGTTTTCAATTCCTCTATAACCCTAATAAAAATGTCACTTTCCCCTCAACTTTATGTGAACTGTATGAAGGAAAAACATCCTCTTCTTTTAAACATTACCCCTATGTGGCCTTGACTTTCATACCACAAATTGCTGTTGATGTCAAAAAGAGGCCAAATCAAGTTAAAAAAAAAAGACTTGGGAACACATATGGGTGAATTTCAGGACAAGATTTCCTCAAGTTGTTTTGCACATGGCTGTTGTGGATGAAAATCCAAGAAATTTAAAAAGGAAATTCCCTACTCCCCACAACAGCAGATCAAATGTAAGGGAATGGCTGTCAGCTGTCCATTTCAATGTTAATCCCACAATCCAGTTCTTAAGCTGCCTGCAAATAAGAGGCCCATGGATTAAATTTCTTTGCCCAATTTAAATACTATTCTCCCACTAAAATAAACCTGCTTTTCTCCTTCAGTTCCTTTCCAAAAACCTGATAAGGAAGTTTCAATAGTACCAAAATGTTCCCTATCCAGAAAGGCCTCAACCATGTACATACATCTTGAGTTAGGACACTGCCAGGAAAGAGTCATAACAAATCACAATTATGCATTAGTATTTCAAAGTATTTTCTTTACAACAGCATTGAGTGATGCAAGTAATTTTATCCCATTTTAAAGATGAGGAAATTGAGATTCAAACAAGTTAAGTGACCAACCCATGATCACACAGATGGTATGGGCAGAATCAAGACTTGAACCTTGAACCCAGGGTTTCCAAAGAATTTAAAAATGTACCAGACCTCAGAAGTCACCTAGGCTAACATCCATTTTGGAGATGAGAAAAATGAAATGTAGTGAGGCCACAACTTGCCTAAGGTAAACAATAGTAAAGAAATAGTAAAGTCAGGTTTGAACCCAAGGCCGATGTTTTCGTCATCAGACTATTTTTTTTAAAGGGATAGGTAAGACTGCTCAGGAAATAACAACTGTAGAATGAGAAGCCAAGAGAGCTACAGAACAAATGATCTGTATGTGCATATTTTCCCCATATATATATATATATATATACACATATATACACATATATATATCTTTGTGCATATTTGCACATATTATATAAATGTCAACATATACGTACGTTGTCTTAGCTTATAGTAGTGCTTCTGTCATATAATACCCTTTGTAGTTAACAAACTGCAAAATACAGTCAAGGTCTGGAAATCAGAGAGGAGACACACGCATCAAACTTTTGGGGGATCTCCATTCCCCTTTAAAAAGCTGGGTTTGGGTAGCAAATAAGAGCAAGAAAAAAGCCTCTGTTTATTCTCTCTCAGCAGCTGTGTAATGCCTTATTTCTGCTCAAAATGAACATCCATCTCTCCCTTCTCCCTTTCCCTGCCACTGCAGACAAACATAGCTGCCATTCTCCACCCTTCGCTAATGCACTGGGTGAGAAAGAAGGCAGCCAGCTAGATATGCAGGCAAATCCATCCAGGCAGGAAATGCGAGCAGAACAGAGACAGAGAGCTTCAGTTCAGCATCATTATTATTTTAAATTGAGAATCAGACCATCTGTGGGAACCATTTCTCCACAGGAAGAGCTGACAAGGGCAAGTGAACAAATCTGACTATGCTGAGCTCTCACTGGCCAAAATCAAGAATGTCTATTTTCTTTCCTTTTTACTGAAAGGTTCCCTTGAAATCCCAAGACCTCCTGTTCCAAGCTATATACTAGATTTATACGAAAGACAAAGTGTTGCTGGGCAGGGTCTGAATCCATGGGTATAGCTAGAATCTCTTCCATCCCAGACTCCCCAGGCCTCTGGCATGGATACTGTGTATACTCCAATCTAGCCCAGCTCAACAAAACAGGTCAAAGGTGGAAGTGCAGGTACTTCCCAGTACTGACTAATCTACTAGAGCTACAGTCAGGCAATGGGGAGCACTGCACGGTGCATTGTCTGCTGTTAAAAACTATAATGGAAAAGGGAAAACATTTTCTGAGTACAGTAGGCTGTTCCCTGGAAAATGGTCAGATCAGATGACCACCATTTCCAAAGCTAGAATTATACAGCTCACTGATTCAGGAAATCAGCAGTGTTCAAATCTTTTCTTAAGTTGTAGCATTCTATTTTGGAAAAGCAATTTTGGGGGAGACGTTATTAACATTTCAAAGGCTGTCAACAATTAACCTTGATCAACCTGAAGCTCCCCTGAGCAGTATAATTACAAAGCATTATACCGCTCCCAAGCATTTGTAGGAAACAAAGAGTCAGAGATGTAACCAGGCAACTATATTCTGTTGTTTGCAAGTGGGACGGCCCCTTCCTTCACTGGTATTTGTGCAAAGCAAGCCTTCTGGGACAAAACTATAACCAGGGTTAAAGGCAAAACCTCTCCTGTCTTTCTCTTCCACTGCTGCCCTTGCAATGTATGTGGAAATCTTATTTGGTTTTGTAGGGTTGTCTGCCAGCTCACCAGGCTATCTCCAGCAGCCCTAGTATGGCTGCTGGACAGGTCTGTGAGTGATAAGGGTGTGAAAGTTCCCTGCATCACCAACTGATGTGCTACCATAAGGAGCAACTAGGAATCTCTGTACTTGCTGTGAGGTTGAAGAGCCGTGGTTCTCCCCCTCCCTGGGCTCCTGCCAAACTTTGCCCAAGTTTGCCAGTGAATTACAGGAAAATTACTTCCTCTCTCTCCAAGACGAAAGAAATGCCCAAACATCCAATGAGGACATAACATGTGCACAGGTGATTCAGAGGGGTATGGAGACAGAGACAGAGGTGACAGTGGGGTACCTGAGGAGTCAAATGACTGCAGTGATTCTAAACAAGGGAGTGTGAACTAAGGGGCTGTCCTGCCCCTTGGAGAATGGCTAAACAAAGTGAATTATATTAATGTAACGCAAAATTATTGTGCCATAAGCATGATGAGATAGAGATCTGGAGGCTTTCGGGTAGGAATAATGAAGTGAGCAGAACTAGGAGAGCAATTTATACAGTGACATTATAGAGAAAAAACCCAACTCTGAAAGACTTTAGGACGTCCATCAATGCAACAGATAAACTGCCAGTCCAGGAGACTAAAGATAAGACACAGCAGCCACCCCCCTGGCAGAGAGACGATGGCCCTAAGAGGTTAAGTGAGACACACATTTCTGGGTAGGGCCAGTGTGGGGGATTGGTTTTGTTGGACTTGCATATCTGTTATAAGAGCTTTATCGTTTTTTTTACTCAGTGGGGTAGAGGGGAGTGGAAGGAAGAAATAATAAATGCTTGTAAAACAAATAATTTTTAAAAATAACAAACAAGGGATGAGAACAACAGTGTATGGAGCTGAGGACAGCTCTTGCTTTTTTCAGTTTGGGTCTGAGGCAGCTGTCCTGTTTGATCCAGTCTAATTACACTATTAGCTTTAGAAACAGCTGCTGTTAAACACTAGAAGAATGGAAATAGTGGTGCAGTGGGAGTTGAGAGCCCTTAGCTGGAGTCCCAGCTTTGTTCCTTACTGTGTCTGTGACCTTGGGCGAGTTACTTAATCTCTTTGGGCCTCAGTTAATTTCTCTGAAAATGAAGGGGGTGGAGCTGCTAGACTCTAATGTTCTTTCTAGTTCTAGCCCTAGAAGGCCATGGCTGACCTCAGGCCGACAGTTCCCTGACCCCTACTCCTAGCATCATCACTTGTGGCAGAGTTTAGATCAGAACACACATGCCAAGATTACTCTGAGGATCTGTGATTGTGCTGGTGGAGGTACTCCCTCCACAGGGGCAGACAGCAGCTCCTCAATGACTTCACTTATTGGTGAGTGGCAGCAATCGCTATCCCCCCCACATGGATCATTCTCAGACCGCCTTGGTAATGAACTTCTTTACACTTAACTTGGCTGGTCCTTGGAAAACAGACAAATAATCCAAGCCCTAGTGTTCTTTCTAAGGCTTTCTGGCTTGGCAGGCAGAGTTTGTGGAGCACCAGGATGCATTTCACATGGTAACATTTTACATCTGATTAGTGAATTATGGTTTTAAATGAATGCTGTGCTTACTATTCCCTGGGAATGTAAAAAGAATTCTCAAATTAACAAGTGCCTCAGACTCCAGAATTACTTATGAGGTACCCTTCCATTCACCCAAAATGTCATTAATAAGGTTATAAGCATGCTATAGTCCCTGTAAGAAGGAGGCCAGCAGCTCTCCAACAGGATAGTAGCATGCCTTCCCCAGGGCTGGGCATCTGAGCATCACCAGCAGCATCTCTGCAGAAGAGGATCAGGGCCCAGATGAGAGGACTAAGATGCCCATGGAAGTGATCCCTTGGACTCCTGCAGTAGCTGAGAAGGGGTCATTGCCCAGCCTCTTCTCAAAGGAACTTCCTGAGAAAGGTTCTAGAGCAGACACCCTGAAGCAGTTCACCCTGCAAACTTCTGTTACTTCAAGAAGAAAACCTCAATAACTGCTAACTCTCCTCCAGTAAAGTGACACATGTCATCTTCTGAACACAATGGAGAGTTACAGGACTTGTATCATGCCTATTTACTCCACCTCTCATCTATAAATGAAGAGGTTGGATACAATAGGGGCGAGGAAAGGAATAATGTAGGACCTACTGTGTGCCAGGCACAGGACTAAGCACTTTTTACAAATATGAGCTCATTTGGTGCTCACAACAACTCTCTGAGGCAGTGCTGTTACTATCCCAATTAAACAGTTGAGAAAACTGAGAGTAATGGAGAGTAAATGACTTGGCAGGTATAATAGTAAATAGTTTATCAGATACTTAGCACCTAGTAACTCAGGGCTAAGAATGGAAGGTGTGAACCCTGTCCACTGCTGAGAAGGCATGAACTCCCCTGTTGAAGTGGAAGAAGGCTATTGGTTGAGACAGGAGGCCAGTGCTATATAAAAAGAAGAATTCTAGAGACAAAGAATTGGAATTGGCTCCTCAGTGAAGGAAGATTCATGGAGACTGAAGCCAGCTGAGAGAGAGAGAGAGAGAGAGAGAGAGAAAGACAGAGAGACAGAGACAGAGAGACAGAGACAGAGAGACAGAGAGAGATTCTCTCCCAGTATGTGGAAACTGACTGAAAACTGAATTGGAGTTTTCCTGAGACAAGAATCTAGTGAAGGCCATCCAGAAGGCCAATATTCCTTCTGGGTCCTAGAGCCAGCTA